>CM035137.1:161679511-161824511 GCA_020205605.1 Panax ginseng
CTTTTGTTCGCTTGCGTCCCCTGCATATCTTCTGTGCTATTCACCTGGGCAACTGTCTCAGCTGTTGGTATGAGCCCCAATGCTTCTTCCTCTTATTATCTCATGGCCTTCACTTGTCTTTTCTATTGGCTTTTCTCCATTCCACGCATTTCTTCGTTCAAATTAAAACAGGAAGTGAGCTACCATGGCGGTGAAGTTCCGGACGACAACTTAATTTTGGGCCAGCTCGAGAGTTGCGTCCACACATTGCATCTCTTGTTCTTCCCTATCATTTTTCACATTGCTTCTTACCACTCTGTTATATTTTCCTCGGCTGCTTCTATATGTGATTTGTTCCTTCTTTTCTTCATTCCCTTATTGTTTCAACTCTATGCCTCCACAAGGGGTGCTCTCTGGTGGCTTACTAAGAATGAGCACCAGATCCAGAGCATACGTTTGGTCAATGGAGCTGTTGCTTTGGTTGTGGTTGTGCTTTGCTTGGAAATCAGAGTTATTTTTCATTCATTTAACCGCTACATTCAGGTTCCTCCACCATTGAACTACCTTCTTGTCACGGTTGCCATGCTAGGAGGAGCTGCTGGAGCAGGTGCTTATGTCTTTGGTATTATTGTGGATGCTATCAGTTCAGTGATCTTCACTGGTTTGGTTGTCCTGGTCTGTGCCGCCGGAGCAATCGTTTTGGGCTTCCCTATAGTGGTAATTAATAAAAGGCACCTCCTATTATTGTATATATTCATACTTGTCAAACCAATTGATGTCTCTAATATGTTTTCCTTTTTCTGCTAAAAATCCACTTCCGTTTCATGCCGCATTTTCCCTAAAATTTGTGATTCTGATATGCCTGGTTATTAGGATGCAATTTTATTTTACTTTTACATTATGAGGCCAAGGTCTTTCACTATATGCTTATACCAAGAAGTGGATAGATTCTACTATTTATCTAGAGATCTCTCTGCCTGAAATTGAAGATAATTTTTGTATTTGTTGTTATTTAAATGCTTATCCAAAGCCAGGTGAATTCCTAGACCTCGCATTCATCCAAAACCAACAAAATTCTGTAGATTTTAACATTCTGAGCACATCAGGGAGGAGGAGCCCCTTCAACCACGCTTGAATGCGGTAGACTATAAGATCTTGCCAAGAGTAAGATAAAATTTGGAACACATGTTGATATGCCTGGTTAGTAGGATGCAAATTTATTTTACTTTTACATTATGAGGCCAAGGTCTTTCACTATATGCTTATACCAAGAAGTGGATAGATTCTACTATATATCTAGAGATCTCTCTGCCTGAAATTGAAGATATTTTTTGTATTTGTTGTTATTTAAATGCTTATCCAAAGCCAGGTGAATTCCTAGACCTCACATTCATCCAAAACCAACAAAATTCTGTAGATTTGAACATTCTGAGCACATCAGGGAGGAGGATCCCCTTCAACAACTGCTTGAATGTGGTAGACTATAAGATCTTGCCAAGAGTAAGATAAAATTTGGAACACATTGTTTACTCTTCCAAAATATCATCACATGGAATGTTCATACATTTTTCCTCTGTCCCAATTTTCTCTTGTATACAATAAGAATTTTACTGTAAATGACGCTTAGATGCCTACATGAGGTAATCAGCAAGTTTGTTCCAAGTTTTTTCTTGATCAAACACGGGCGGTCTGCTGTTCATGATGATTTGAATCCACATTGGCATGTGCATCGACATGACAATGTTGCACGGCTGGTTTTTTAGTTCACAGATGTTCTACTTTAATAATCAAAACTGAAGGACACATTTTCAGGTCTTAATGTAGTCTTGTAGGGTTGAAAAATAGTCGCATCCAAGTTTTGTTTCATGGTTTTTGAGGTTTCAGTACGATGCGAGGCATCTGACATCTGTTTGGATGCACAAAGAGATGATCTAGATCAATTTTTCAGTAGCTGACTTGGTCAATGAGCTGGGGGCACTTTGTTTATTAAGATGGTAGGAGCTGGGAGCATTATTATTCAAGGCAAAAGGCGTACCGAGGCGCACACCTAGGTGAGATGCACATGCTTAAAAATACAACAAAATATAAATACAAGTATATATCAAATTATCAACTAATTACAAACAATACTGGACTACTAGGAATGAGCTCTAGCTGTTTGGAGTTGATAACAATAAAAAACACGGTCTACTAAAGGTGTGGAATGGAACAGACCTAACACGACGATAGTACATATCTATGTGTATGTATATGTATATAGTTACACACAAATATAAATAGGCATAGTGACGCTACGAACAGAGATGAAGATGGAGGAAACTTATTGTCGCTCATCGCTGATCATGAGCTTAGAGAGAGATGGTCTTCAATAGTGAGCTTAGAGAGATTGTTTAGAGGAAGTTGGTTTTCTTTTAAGTTGTTGAATAATATGATTATTCCCTTGCTTCTCTATGGGCTTCTTCTATTGGGGGCCTATAGAGGACTGATTTGTGTAGAGATTGGAGAGCTGCGCTTTTCTAAGTGTTCTATTTTATTTTTGTTTTTCAGTCTGTTGAGGGTGAACTTCTTATTCCCCTTTTATTGTATCCTTTCTTTTCTATTAATAAATTTTTTTCTTTTATCAACAAAAAATAAAAATAAAATAGTGAGCTTGAAGAGAGATGGGTAGCCTATCGCTGATCTAAGAGAAAGATGGGTAGCTTGTCGACGGAGGGAGTGGTAGCCTAGCCGATCTGTTTCATTCCTTATCTCTCTTTTCTTCTCTCATTGTTGAATGCTGATAGTTTTTTCTTTTCATCATTTTATTACTTAAAATTAATGACCTGCGTGGAGTTTTGGTAAACAAAAGAACGAATGAGATTTTTTGAGCTTTGCTTTTGATGTAGGACAAGATCCGGAGAAGAACAATAGAAGTATTGTTAGCTTGGGTGATGCACACTACTACTATCCCAAAGGTTTCTCATCAGTAGAAAAGAGATGATTTGATCGCTGTCAAAATATCATAATAATAATCTGTAATTTGTAGTCTAATTAAATTGTAGGGGATTATATCAATTTTTATACTCAAAACTCTAATATTACTTGGGGAATAATAAAAGTACTAAACGACTAAAATAACCTTTCTATCATTAAAATCTTAATCACTATTGAATTCCTAAATCCTCATTAATAAATAAATTACATCCGTTACTGTTACATTAAATATAATAAAAACTCTAAATAATACATATGAAAAAAGCTTTGGATTTTTTTACTTGTTTTCCCCATCATTGCTTCAAAGAGGCAAGGGCCTCTTGCACCTCTTGCCTCATCGATCTTGTCCCTTAGATAGGCGAGGCCTACACCTGGCACCTGGCACCTGGCACCTGGCACCTGCCACTTGGCTGAGTCTTTAACTTTAACCTAGGCGAGCCTTTCACAACAATGGGGTACGAATGTATTCTTGTCAAACATATGCGATTTTTTTTTCCTGGTCTCAGCTCCAAAAGATGTTCATTAATTAAGAAAATTGACATTTTTCGGCCACATATTTGAAACTCATGCTGTGAAGAAGAGTCTAGAGTCTAATTTGAATTTTTCTACTGCAAAATGGCCATATGATGCAAGAGTTATGATGTGGCCATTGATTCTTGGTTTTGTTTATACTTCATCACATGTATATTACAAATTTCAAAACTTTTAAGTGAGTGCTGAACTTTTTAAAAATTACATGTGATCCATTTAAGTAAAATCTATTTTCCATTTAATTCGTGGTCATACCTAGTACACAACGCTCTCACAAATAGTAGGTTTGAGAGTCTATTTACTCAGCTTGTTTTGGAATTTGGTCAAGTATAGGAACCACGCCATCACTTTTTAATTGTTCATTGGCTAAAACTGTAAAGAAAATGGTGGGAGGATATGGTTGATATGAATGGAGCAGCGTTGGGACTATTGTTTATAAATTGAATAAGACATTCCATATTCAGGGATGTTTTAGGCATTGTTAATGGTGCTCGATAGTGTTCTTAAAATTGCTAGGCAGACCTAGCGCTTAGGCTGCCTAGGCAGTGTTATTTATTTATTACATGCAAAACACCAAAAAAAATTACATAAGGCACAATAAATTCATTTCAAGCGTTGTAAAACTTCAAAACCTTCATTGATTCAATATAATGGAGGCCTAATTTCGCCTAGGCTTTATAAATTATTGCTTTAATGGTTGAATTTTTTAATTTTTGGCCTTTCAAGGTTATACTTGCAGCAAATGAAAAAAAGAAGGGAATAATGAACACACTTGGCAACAGACTTAACATTTAACCTCAAATTCATTTAGACATACTTGAACTTATAAAGACACTTGGTAATATTTAATCTACGACAAATGTGGACTTGTGATTCCACCTTTTTTTTTTCATTATTCCATTCAAACTGTCCTATCCTATAAAAGACTTAAAGGAAGATGTTGAAAATAACTTTTTTGTTATTAACCCCCTCTCATTCTATTACTTTATTAATAAAATTATTTTATCCTATTCAATTTTATAAATCAAAGATGCTCTCTATTTTAAAAAGCTAATATACAACTGTATTCAATAAATACAACTATAATAGTTACTATTAGAACTCAATGTAAAAAAGAAACATAAAATATAACAGTAGTTATTATAGAAAAGGAAATAAAATAATTGTTGTCTCAAATTCTTTTTTGGGAACTGATTTTTGACCGAATAATTTTGTGTGGTGATCCAAAGGAAAAGAAAGATTAGGTTTAGTGGGCCACTATGTTTTAGACCAGCTATATATATTGTAGCTAGAGTTTCAATATTCTTTTCTTTCTCATTTTTAGCCACTTTTAGAGAGTTTCACAGCTTGTATTATTCACACTTTGATATCATGGTTTTTTCGGATGTGGGTTTTCCACGTAAGCTTGTGTTCTTGTCTTTAATTTCCTTCTTTGATTTGTGTTCGTCATAGTTTGTTCTAAAATAGTCAATTTAAATATTGAATCATATAATATGCCTATTTGCATAATGCATATTTTTGTAGGAGTGAAAAATAAACTATCAAAAAAAATGAAGCATTTAGTTTCAAATTTTGAGTATTCATGGATAAATGATAGTGACCCCATTTATTAAAAAATAATTAAAAAAATAAAAAAAATTCTGGAACTGTCCTTGTTCTCCCAGTTTGCATTTGATATTATTACTATAGAAACTTACCAAGACATGTATAACTCATAAAACTACTATGATAAGACCCATAGGTTAACATTACAACACATCCAGCAAACTACAATACCAAAATACGCTTAAGATTCTAAAACATTAATAGACTCATTTAGTCCTTCCCAGAAAAATCTCTAGTTAATAATAATAAGCCTAGAAATGACTATATTCAGGCTAGAACATGATCGCAAATGGTTTCAATTGAGTTGCCCCATGAAATTTAGCCAATGTTTAGAGTTCCTCCTCCTTTCCCCTTCTTTAAAATCTTTATTTTCTTGAGTCTCTTCTGGCTTCTGCATCATGATCCCGTATCTTGGTTGTATGTATCGGTTTGACATGAGACTCGCCTTTATTCCATGAGTAAGGAACCAAATTAAAGGAGCACATGAACATGCAAAGTTTGATGATGTAGGTAATGTCTCCAAGTTTGTGCATACATAATTAAGAGCTGCTTGGAATTACCTTTAGGATAGTTCATTTTCTTATCTCTTTACATTTTCGAGAATAAGTGAACTGTATACTTGCAGGATGAAGCAGTATGCCATCACATGATTTGTGTAGCCGCCCCTAGAGTCATTGGCAGGAGAAGCTTATTAAAAAAAAACGCATATAACAGAGAAATGACAACTTTTTGAAATTTTCTCATGAAAAGTAACTTGGTTTTCATGGACCCACAATACCCTTAAAAGAGAAAAGGCTATTTCACTATGTTTCAGCAAATCAAGGTTGGTGGGTGGGATAGATTGACTAGCAACTAGCAACCTATCCTTTAGCTTATTCAAATAGACTGCTGATGTATTTCTATTGAACTTGAACCGATGTCCTCATGCATCTCAAATCAAGCTCTTAGAAAACAATAAATAAAGTTGAAAGCACCAAACCTTTATGTTGAGTAATACTGAATGTCTTGCCACGTTAGAAAACTCACCATGCCAAATAATTATTTCCAGTAGCGACAGTTAATGTTGTGAAACTCATGACTTTCTTATGATTATACCTATAATGTATTGCAACTGGAATGGAATTTATTGGAAGACATAATTGATATAATTTGTTAGTTTGATTGAAAAGTAGAAAGCTCTTGGGTAAATTTCCTGATTCTGCTTCATATTGCAGTACAATTTTGTCCACTATCGATTTTCCCACCTCTTTCTTGCAGTTCCTTCCACTCCCTTCAGTTGCTGGCTTATATTTGGCTCGTTTTTTTACAAAAAAGAGTCTACCATCATATTTTGCCTTTGTTTTGCTCGGGAGCTTGATGGTCACATGGTTTGTATGGCATAATTTCTGGGATCTTAATATATGGTTAGCAGGAATGTCTTTGAAATCCTTTAGTAAGCTCATAGTTGCCAGCGTTATACTGGCAATGGTTGTTCCTGGTTTAGCTCTTCTTCCGTCCAAACTTCATTTTTTGACCGAGGCTGGGTTGATCAGCCATGCTTTGCTGCTTTGCTACATTGAGAACCGGTTTTTCAATTACTCTAGCATTTACTACTACGGCTTGGAGGATGATGTGATGTATCCAAGTTATATGGTTGTAATGACAACTTTTGTGGGTTTTGCTCTTGTCACGGAGGCTTTATGTGGATCACGGATTGGGCCAAAAGGCGTTTGGATTTTGACCTGCATGTATTCTTCAAAGTTGGCCATGCTGTTCATGACATCGAAATCTGTCTTATGGGTGTCAACTGTTCTTTTTTATTGGCTATTTCTCCTCCATTGCTTCTATACAAGTAATTATTGAACTTTTACCATATTAATGATCCATCTTTTATACCTTACATTCCCATATGTTTCATCTTAGATGCAAAATTTACACTTGTTACTTTTGCAGGGATAAATCAAGAACAGCTTCAAAGATGAAGCCTTGGCAAGGTAATGCACATGCTGGTGTTGTTGCTTTATCAATCTGGTTTTCTCGTGAAACAATTTTTGAAGCTCTCCAGTGGTGGAATGGTAGAGCTCCATCTGATGGTCTACTCTTGGGCTTCTGTATTCTTCTCATGGGATTGACTTGTGTATCCATAGTTGCTATCCACTTCTCTCATGCCATGGTACTGATAGTTTCCTTTTTCTTCATCTTATTCCTTTTTTTTTTCTTCTTTAGCCCCTTCTGTTGTACTTGTTTCCACCCTTTTTCTTACATAGAATGATATAAACTCTCGCACAACAGCTCCATGGGTTGCCTACCCCTTTTCTTATTAATTAGGCATTCTTTTTTTCATTCTATGCAGCCTGCTAAAAGATGCTTGGTGCTGCTGGTAGCAACAGGTCTTCTGCTTATCCTGATACAGCCGCCAATTCCATTATCATGGACTTACCACTCTGACGTAATCAAAGCTGCTCGACAATCTGCCGATGACATCTCCATTTATGGGTTCATAACATCAAAACCTATGTGGCCATCATGGCTGCTTATTGCTGCAATCCTGCTCTCTCTAGCGGCAGTTACATCCATCATTCCCATCAAGTACATTGTTGAGTTGAGGACATTTTACTCTATTTCCATGGGAATTGCTCTTGGCATTTATATATCCGCAGAATACTTCCTCCAAGCCGCAATCTTGCATGCCCTTATTGTTGTAACCATGGTTTGTGCCTCTGTATTTGTAGTCTTCACCCACTTTCCATCTGCCATGAGCACAAAGATACTACCGTGGGTATTTGCGCTTCTTGTGGCACTTTTTCCTGTGACTTATCTCTTGGAAGGCCAGATCAGAATCAAGAGCATCTCTGCAGAGAGTGGAGTTGGATACGCTGGGGAGGATGAGAGCAAGCTGACGACGCTACTAGCTGTTGAGGGGGCAAGGACATCTCTTCTGGGGCTGTATGCAGCAATATTTATGCTTGTTGCGCTAGAGATAAAGTTCGAGTTAGCATCAATTGTGCGGGAACAGGTAATGGAAAGGAGTGGGCTTAGACATAGCCAGTCTGGCCAAAGCAGTTCTACCAATTGTCCCCCAAGACTGAGGTTCATGCAACAACGAAGGGCCTCTACTGTGCCAACCTTTACAATTAAGAGAATGGCTGCTGAGGGTGCATGGATGCCAGCAGTTGGTAATGTTGCTACAGTGATGTGCTTCGCTATCTGCCTAATCTTAAATGTTAATCTCTCAGGTGGCTCAAACCGTGCTATATTCTTCTTGGCACCGATTCTACTGCTGCTCAACCAGGATTCAGATTTTGTTACTGGATTCGGGGACAAGCAGCGATATTTCCCCGTTATAGTTGCCATATCATCTTACTTGGTTTTGACTGCCCTATATAGCATATGGGAAGATGTATGGCATGGGAATTCAGGGTGGGGGCTGGAAATTGGAGGACCAGATTGGTTTTTTGCAGTCAAGAATGTGGCTCTCCTCATTCTCGCGTTTCCGAGCCATATCCTTTTTAACCGGTTTGTGTGGAGCTACACAAAGCAGAATGATTCCATGTCACTGCTTACAATACCCCTGAATCTGCCGCCGGTCATAATAACAGATGTGAACAAGATAAAGATATTAGGGCTTCTTGGAATTATATATTCCCTGGCCCAGTATCTGATTTCTAGACAAAGATATGTCTCAGGATTGAAGTATATTTAGGGTGTGTTTGGATAAGTTGTTTTGGAATTCAGTTTGAATTGTACTCTATGGTATTTCAATTCCATTGAATTTGAAAATCTAAACAAAAAACCCATTGAATTTAAATTGTATTTCATTACAATTAAATCTGTTATTTAAATCACGTATTAAATTGATCACAATATTTTAATTTTTCATGCCCACAGAGAAATTATTTTGATTAAATAACAAAGACTTTCAATAGTCCAAATAAATTTTGAGCACATCAAATAAAACCTGCTTTCACAAAAAAAAAATAATGAAAAGTACAAGTCACGTTAAGCACAAAAAGAAGTTATGAACATTTTAACTTTCCATCATTCTTAGCTTTGATGAGATTCCAAGCCTGGGTTGAAAGTCACGCAACTTGAATGCTACAAGATTTGCAAGAAATTTGGATATTAGCTGTCAAGTTCTCTTGAATTTGTTAGAAATATTTGAACCCAACTAACATAAAACCAAAGATAATAATACCCAAAATAATTTGAAGCATCACACAAACAAGAACGAAGATGTCTGAATTGTGTAAATCAGTATTCAGTCAAGAATTCAATTCATAAAACTAGTTTGCCTATTGTTGGCGATTATTTGGGTCTAGTCAAGGTGTAGCTCAATTTATTTAATAGTCCGGATCTGGTGTTGGCCCGTATACATTTATTTTGATAGTTTGCTCAAATAGCATGGTAGAGTTCTCATTAACGTAATATTGTGTTTCCTTATTTGGTGGGATAAGAAGATCTAATTTGGGAAAGAATCAATCAATCATTAATTGCAGTTATAAAGTGATTTTAAAAAGGATTCTTACTCCTAATTGAATTCAGGTGGACATGACTTCTATAAATACAACAAACAAGGGTTGGAGAACACAATAACATATGACACAAATAAACAATTTGTACTCTATACTATTTAGTGGATTTCTCATCTCTCTCGCTCCATGGTTTTTTCCTAATTGAGTTTTCACGTAAATTCTTGTGTCCATATTTTATCTCTTATAATGATGTGTATGTTTATTTGTGTGTATTTCATGAGTTTGATTTCACAAAAATACAATCAACTACTCCATCAACTGTTAGTGTGATTTTGGCCTGCTGTTTTTGTGATTTCGTCAGGCGTACAAAATTTGGCGTTAACATTGGTGCCGTCTGTGGGAATCCAAAATTCTGTTTGAAAAATCACAAACACAATTAATTTATCTCTGTGTTGACTTACTAAGATAAGGAGGCAGATCATATGCCTAAAAGATAAGTGGTCTCTTTTATTAATTTATGAAATCATCATGATTAATAATACTTTTTCACTTGCAATATAAATTTCGTAATGTGATGTTATGCTTGTAACCGATAAATCCCACTGTTACGTTATGCATTACTTACATTATTAATTTTCTTTATTCAAAGTAATACGTCATATTCATATATACGATTACATGTGGTTTAACGTGGTGACACTTTTGTCCTCTGGAAACCCATTTTTTGCTCAGGTCCTCATGATCGAATTAAATAGGCGGAGACAAAAAATACAGAAGAGAATTTTTTAGAGTTCCAAAAGTCAGAGAACTTAACAAATTCAGATTTAACGTCAACCATCTTTGGCTCGTCAATACGTTTCGACACTTCAACTCGCTTCGACACATCAATCTGCTTCTGGAACATTAATCCGCTTTGATCATTGTCAACAATTTCCATTACTAACAGATCGGGTCTTGTTTTATCCTCTCCTTAGTTTTGCCGAATAAATAAAAGAAGAAGAAGAATTTTAGGCATCAATTATATTTTTACCACCTGGAGGCAAGATATACATGCCTGGTATGAGTTCAAACAGACCAACGAACGTATAACATCCTTCAGGACGGACCAACGTCCTCCCGAACGAAGAACATCCTTCGGGATGGACCAACGTTCTCCCGAACGGATAACATCCTTCGGGACGGATTAACGTTCTCTCGAACGGATAATATCTTCGGTTGTGATAAGGTCAGTTATCTATATATTCAGTTGTGATAAAGTTGATTATCTACATCTTCGGTTGTGATAAAGATGATTATCTATATCTCCGGTTGTGATAAAGTTGGTTATTTACATCTTCGGTTGTGATAAGGTTGGTTATCTATATCTTCGGTTGTGATAAGGTTGGTTATCTACATCTTCGATTGTGATAAGGTCGGTTATTCATCTATCTTCGGTAGTGATAAGAGAGATTATTTATCTATCTTAAAATTGAATAGAGGAGTGGGACAACAATATTGAGAGCCAAAAATTTCTGTTCGGCGTATGGTGTTTGGGTGTGATAGTTCTTCGGCAGATACTGATCTTTTGTTGGTATAAATTTGTATACTCTTTTATTTTAAGTTCCTTATAAATAAGAGACTAGGGGGTAATGTTGGGATGTGATTATTTGGGTCTAGCCAAGGTGTAGCCCAATTTATTTAATGGTCCGAATCTGGTGTTGGCCCATATACATTTATTTTGATAGCTAGCTCAAATAGCATGTGAGAGTTCTTATTAAAGTAAGATTGTGTTTCCTTATTTGGTGGGATAAGGAGATCTAATTTGGGAAGTAATCGATCAGTCATTAATTGCAATTATAAGATGATTCTAAAAAGGACTCCTACTCCTAATTGGATTCAGGTGGACATGACTTCTATAAATACAACAACAAATAAGGGTTGGAGAACACAATAACATATGGCATAAATAAACAGTTTGTACTCTCCATACTATTTTAGTGGATTTTTCATCTCTCTCCGTGGTTTTTTCCCTATTGGGTTTCCACATAAATTTTTGTGTCCATATTTTATATCTCTTGTAATGATTTGTGTATGTTTATCTGTCGGATTGCACGTTGATGGCCTTGGAGTATCATAAGTTGGAAGATCATCACAGGCGTAACGATATTTAACGTCTTTAGCTTATCATCGACGTCTTTGACTTCGGATTAGAGGTTTTACTTCGAGAGATTGGTTGTCTTTGGAGTTTGTGGCATCAATGACTTCAGAAGAGCGACACAGGTTGGTCTTTATTATTATTATTAGTTATTATTATCTTTTATGTTAGTAGAGTTTTTATTAGGAAACAAAACTTTTAATAGAAAGAAGTTTGTTAGGATTTGGTTTCCGTATCTCTAGGAAGATTTTGCGAATCTCTAGGAATTCTGTTATATTTTGGGCAGCTTGGGCAAGAATTTTTGTTTGCTATATAAACCTGGCTTATTGGTTGAATTGGATAACTTTGATTTTGATAAATATAATATACACATTAGAGAGTTTTCTCTGTGTTTTTCCGGTGAATCTCTTGTTCCTTTGCCTGAGAATTCACTTGTTACCTAGCCCGCATGATAATCGTTATCCCGCCCGACATCAATTGGTATCAAAGCCCAACATCTTTCTAGGAATAGACTCATCGGTTTCAATGGCTGGTTGTCGTAGAGGGCAGATTCCGGCTGAGGAAGTCCTGCACTGTGATCGTAATGTCCAGGACGTGATTATTGAGGATTTACGGAGACAAGTTACAGAGCTAATGTGACACCTCAAAATTCGGGTACTTGATTCCCACAGGATCTGGGGCTCACTATTCAAAACAATTACTTCTAACTACCCATCTTCAAGGATAATTACATAAATTAAACAACTTAAATAATAATCCACCCCATTATAGGGTTACATCAACGTAAAACAAATCCCAGGAAATCTAACCTTTAACTATTACATAAGTCTGCGGAATACATTACAAAATAAAATAAGTTTCACATCACAGATTCTATTAAATAAAATTAAACATGTCTTCATCATTTGGACATCTTGCCCTTGCCTTTGCTAGAAGACGACTCATCAACTTTCTCAACTTTAGCTGCAGTGTTAAATGCAAGAGTGAGCAAACAATTGCTCACTAATATATGATGACAATAGCTGTAAGACCCCAACTTTTATGAATAAAGATGAATTTTTTTTATAAATATCTTTTTTGAATATTAAGGTGTGAATTTGTTATAATGTTATAGTTGTGGATAATATTTATAAATTTTGGAAATTAAGCAAGTTGTTTTATAATATTCGATTGGTCGGAGAATATTCGTTTTAAAAAGGAATATTTGTACGACGACACAATCATTAGTGGACCCCCACAACAGAATTATTGTCGGAGTTAGAAAACGACAGAAATATCTTCTTATAAAAGTAATGGCGAAAGTTTTACCGTTAACTGTTGGATTACCTGGTTGTAAAAGTATAGTAATACGCGTGGTTGCATAGTAGCACACGGTATTGATTATTGATGTTTACGTAAGAAGTCACTTAGTTATACTCAATTATTGTTACAGTAATTGCTGCATAGTATCTCACGTTATTTGATTCAATTATTGTCAATATTTTATATTATTAAATCAATAATTGAGATGACAAGTTATTCATATTATTATCTGCATAATTAACAATGTATAGAAAGTTACACGAGGAAAGGGGTTTGGTCACCTAATTGCGCCATAATAGGGAGAAATCCTTATCTGAAGCCCTCTTTCACAGGAACGATCCGGTTGTTAATATTATGAGTTATAATAATGATGAATAAATGTTGTTAAAAATATTGAGGGATTTTTATGAAGTATTTGTTGTAAATTTTGATTATTATACTGGACCCCACTTACTCATTTTTCAAAAATAATTGGTAGAAGTTATAAAGTGTATATATATATATATATATATATATATATATATATATATATATATATATATATATATATATGTGCAGTGTGTGCATGTGAATATGTGTGTAGTGGGAAGAAAAAGGGGGTGGGGGAAGTACCTTGGAAGAAAGGGAGTATATATATATATATATATATATATATGTAATATGTAGCATTTGTGCGTGAGTGTGTGTGTGCGTGTGAAGGAATAAGGAAAATATGAGATGATATATGGTGGTGGGAAGAAAAAAAGAAGTGAAAGTGATGTGTATGAGTGTGTGTATGGTGAAACTGATGGGTATGAGTGTTGAGTTTGAAAATTAGTCATCCGTGATATTTTAAGAAATTCGTGAATTCTCAAATTTCATCCGTGAAACCTGTCGAGAAGTCTTGTGATCAAACAAAGATCCCTTCCATTCTTCTATAAATAAGATGCTTAGTTAGAATTGAAAATCAGACCAGAATCAGAGAATTCTTCTTATATAATATTGAGCGTATTTCTTTAGAGTTTTAAGAAGTTTTGAGCATAGAAAACAGTGAAAGTTTTTTTTTCAAGAATATCTCCGCTATACCAGTTGGAATACTCTTCTTTTTAAGGTAAGGGATATTATTTTTGTTCAGTATTCGTATGAAATAATATTTTCTTCCATACTTTGTAGTATGTAAGTAATATTATTTCATTTCAGATTCAGAATTCTACACTTATTTTGTTAAGTTTTGGCTTCTATACTCCATGAAATTAGTAGAATATCCTTGATATTTGCGCTTCATCCAATATCTTTTCATAAAAATATTATTCTGAGCATTCTTGATAAATTTTAATTTTTTCATGCCGGAGTACTATTCACAAAGTACTATTCTCAAATTACTATTCACGGGGTACTATTCACTTGGTTACTATTCACCCGGGGTACTATTTATGATAAAAATTAATTTTTTTTCGATCCAAATCATTTTTGATACAATATTATTCTTGAATTTTACTCCACAAAGCAGTATCATGTTAACAATTTGGACGTTATTGAATTCTGGATAAATTAAATTATAAATCTTTAAAAATTTATCCTTTGCTTTCATTTAATTGAATTCTTATATCATTGTCATCATCCTCATGCTTATAATGTTATGAAAGTCATCTGTGGCTTACATGCATAGATGGACTGTTGATTTGTATGATTATGACCAAGGATTATTCGGTATAATCATGACCGTAATGTTACAAATGATGTGGTAAAAGTTCTCATTGGCCCGTAGTGCATTGATGGATAGTGGTTGGCATGATCATGACCATTGGTGAAAACATGAATATCCTTGGCCCGTAGTGCATGGATAATTCGTGGTCGTGATACTAATGAATATCATTGGCATGTAGGGCATGGATGATTCGATGATGTGGTTTATTTATTAAGCTGAGTCTCAACGATAAAATTGATGATAAACTCTTAAATCATAGAAGATAGTAGATTTCATGTTCTACTTGACTCTTCTAATGGATTACTTGTTCTGCTGCAATTAAACTTGATGTTTATTGTATTTTATCAGTTTAACACTGTTGAAGGCTAATGATAATTTATTCTGCATTATCTTAGTCATAATATTTCTTATTGGGCTAGTTGAGCTCACCCTTTTGCTTTCATTGTTCTCTTCAGAAATGAGAACGTTGCCGGGGACTAGTCGGGGAACGGAGTGATGGTCCGAGATGGTTGTTTTAGCAGTCCTCACTATTTAGTGTGATAATAAATGTAATGAAGATTGAATTTGAGTTTAGATATTGTCTAAAAGACAATATTGCTGTTAAAACTCTCAGCTGTGTTATGTCGTATTTTACACGACAGTTGTATATTTAAGTTTTTATTTAAATTATGTACCATGTATTTAGCAACTCAGAATGGGTGATGTATACCTATTTTGGGGGCGTCACAATAGTAATAGTATTAGAGTAAGCAATGAATACTAAATAGTTAAGATCTCGTTCTTTGAGTCAAGATTAGTAAACAAGTTCGAGATTTATATCTGAGGGTCTTAAGACCATGAACTATGTCCCAAGGTTATTAAGTATTTCTACCTCAACCTTTAACAGTCATTAGACTATACACACCTTTTCTTTCGTACTTAGGGGGATCAGCCCTTCATATCATGTATTATGCAAAAACATCTAAATGCTAACGCATACATAATCTCCTATATTAGGGTTGTTCATCTCAGTTTAACTTTAGGATTTCCGCACTAAAGAAAGTTTAGTTTGGAGTAGCTTAACAGTGATTCTAGAATTTTAGAACACTCGTCAATTATAGATTAGTCCAATCAATAAAGGTTTATTTGCTATTCAAAGGTTCAACACCATAATATACAAGATTGAACAACGATTCTTAAGTCAAAGATTAAATATCAACAATATACACTTGAATAGACATTGTTTATACAAAGTATTACATCCAAAAGAGTTATAAAATCTCATTTAGAACAATGAACCTGGACAATTTATGCTTTGGATAGCAAGAAACAAACGTTAGGAACTTGCTCAATAAAAGTTTAAAGATAAGAAACTTGCATAACGATATCAAGTTAGGAATGTGAAACTTGCTCAATGTAAAAGAATTAGAATACAAGATCTTGAATAATCGTAAACAAGATAGAACCAAGAAACTTGCTCAACATAAAAATAAGATTTAGGAACTTTCCTCGTGCGTAAGCTATACAATTATAACAAACGTTCGCCAAATACCCTACATATACCATTATAATTGCAATATTGATTAACTATACTATCATTAACCCTATAGGTTTAATTTTCATTCAAGTTCATCTCGCTAGTCTATACCATATTTCATTCACCAACACCATTTACAGGCCTGAAACCATAAATTTGGTAAAGCATCACATGCTCAAATAACATCTCGAGTCTTAATCAATTAATAAGTTAAAGTTTTCTAAGTCTCTATCTTTTCAATCTAAATTCATCAAATACATGATTACAATCTGTTATGAAACTTCATTACATGTTTAACACCTTATCATGCATAATAGGCTAGGTTAGGCCAACATATCATAGACTGCAAACTAAAAAAACACACGCCTCTGCTTTCGGGATGGCGGCGATTCTTGTTGCCCCGCACCTTAACAAGAATCATTAATTATTTGGTGCTCAATCCTAAAACTCAACAAAGTAGCGGCAGTGAGCCGTTTCTGCCTTTGGTATTGGCACATCTGCGCCATTACGCAGACAAAAACTGCCGCAACTTCAGCACTGTTACAAGCCAAAAATTCCAATTCCCAATTCTACAGCAATATAGAAAAACCCATACATTATAAATCTTACCAAAACCACATAATATATACAATTAATCATTTTAACACCTAAAACAACATACATAACCAAATTTAGAGGATTAAAACCCATATTTTTACTAGTTTCTCTATTTTCAACACATTTAGCAAATTATATCACCAAATCCTCGTTTCTTAACCAAATTAAACCATTTCAATTGCATTATTTTCGTTTCTTGACATCTTAAGATAATCCATACTCAATTTATAGATTATAACAAGAATTTCACATCAATTTTAGATTCAAATAAGCCACTTTTATACACATAAAACACTGTTAAATTAAACTTTCTTCTTCAAACCAAATTCCATGAATTTGATCACTAAAGATTTCTTATATATGATGACTATCATATTATATACTCATATAATCAACATTTTAAACAACAATCCAACAAAACTCAATTATAGAGAATAGATATTGAAAAAACCAAAAATTGAAATTAGAAATAGATTATACCTTGAATTCTTTATTTTCACTAGCAACGATGTTTAGCAAACTTGTTCCCTTGATTTTCATTCTCTAATTTCCCAATTCTCTCTCAATTTCTCTCCCTAGCCCACGGTATCTTTCTATGTATTTTCTCCGTGTTTCTAACTTAGCCTTAGGATTATACGCACTTTGACAACTGACATATATATAACCCACGTACATCAGTTAAAAAAAACAAATAGGCTTTTCAGTTATAATGTGCCAAAGGCCACAAGTCCATGTTTGACTACACACTAAAACTCCCCCCTTTTAATTTATTTTTATATTTTCATTATACTATAGTTCTTAAGTCACACCCATTATACAACTAACTTAATTAAATTCATAATTCAAATTAACATTTGTCATATAATTATAATTTCCATTATAAATTATAATTTTATTCCACAAACTAATAAATCTCTAATTTAATTATTAAATTAAATTAAAACAACATTCTAATTATTTAATAATTCATTTAATTTAATTATCTCATTAAATTAAATCTTCAAATCATAAAATTACCATTCATTAATTTAGTTAACATACACACTTAACTAAATTATTGCACAACAGTTTCATTAATTATTTATTTATCTCAAAAATAAATCAATTAAAATATTTATTTAATTCGATAAATATTTAAAATTATTTACAAAATTCTTGTTCGTTACAGCTAACCCAACGCCTAGCAAAGAAAAATCTGGGTCGTCGTGGACAGGTTCCAGAGGAAGAAGGCCCGCACCTAAGTCGACGTAGACATGTTCCGGAGGAGGAAGTCTCACACCTTAAACAAAATAAAGAATCCTATGATTCTGAATCGAGTTTTGATAATCCCTACCGCCATAGGAGACAACTATGGGAAAAATGTGACCATGAGGACTGTCGTAGTGATCTGGGTTTTAAAATAGAGCTATCAAAATTTTCTGGTATGCTGCAAGCAGTAGGATTCATCGACTAGATGAACGAAGTGGAACGCATGTTCGAGTATAAGGAGGTATCGGATATCGCTAAGGTGAAATTGGTTCCAATCAGACTGAAGGGCCGAACATCTTCTTGGTGGAAATAGGTGAAGCGTTCAAGGAAGAGACAAGGAAAGGCTAAAATCTCCAAGTGGGAGAAGATGAAGAAAAAAATGCAGAATCATTTTCTTCCCTTCGGATACACCCAATCTCTGTTTAAGAGATTACATATGTTAAGATAAGTCACTAGATCTATGGATGACTATACTGAAGAGTTGTACCAGTTGATAGCCCAGAATGATCTTTCGGACACAGAGGAACAATTGGTGGTGAGATAATTTGGAGGATTAAAATAGCAATTGAAAAATACCCTCAGCCTCCATTCACTATGGACTATTTCTGAAGCATACCAACGAAGTAGCGTGAAAGTGTAACAACAATGTATCAAGAGTCGATGCTTGGAGAAATCCCCCAAAGAAACCATGAACCCACATCCACAATTTTGTACTACACCACAAAAACCTCAAGGTAGTTTTAATTCTAGTATCAAGTGCTTCAGATGTGGAGAACCAGGTCATAGAGCAACAGAGTGACGGAAGTCTACTAATCAGAAGGGTAAGAACCTATTGATTAAAGAAGGTATGATCGATGAGGAGTTTGGAGAGCCTATATATGATGAGTACAAGGATGAAGATGTGTTATATGGAGATGGTCATGAGACCCTCACTACAAAAAAATGGGCCTTTAGCAACGATTTTTCAGGCAATGACTTTATAAGTCGTTGCTAAAAGTATATGTTTAGCAATAAAATTTGTCCTTCGTTGCAGATTATGTCAGGCTTTCACTTTTTACAACAAAATTCATAAGTCGTTGCAAAATTTCGTTGCTAATTCATTGGTGGGAAAAAATTTCGTTAGAAATTCGTTGCAAAATTTTCGGCCACTTGATTTCCCGTCATCGTGGGCAACGAAAGTTTTTTTGTTGCTAAAAATGGGGCTTTAAAAACAATTTTTCAGGCAACGACTTTATAAGTCGTTGCTAAAAGTGTATGTTTAGCAACGAAACTTGTCCTTCATTGCAGATTGAGTCAGACTTTCACTTTTTGCAACTAAATTCATAAGTAGATGCAAAAATTGGAAACAAAATTCGTTGCAAAATTTCTAACCACTTGATTTCTCCTCATCGTGGGCAACGAAAGTTTTTTTGTTGCTATATTTCGTTGCCTAATATGGACCACATTCATTGGCAATGATTTTTATTTTTGTTGCATATTTTATACAACTTTTTGCAACGACTATTAACATGTTGCCTTAAATTAAGATAATAATAATAATAATAATAATAATAATAATAATAATAATAATAATAATAATAATGCAACGAAAGTTTTTTTGTTACTATATTTCATTGCCTAATATGGACCACATTCATTGGCAATAATTTTTATTTTTGTTGCATATTTTATACAACTTTTTGCAATGACTATTAACATGTTGCCTTAAATTAAGATAGTAATAATAATAATAATAATAATAATAATAATAATAATAATAATAATAATAATAATAATAATAATAATAATAATAATAATAATAATAATAATAATAATAATAATAATAATAATAATAATAATAATGCAATTAGTTATATACATTTATGTATGTACATGACAAATAAGGAAAGGGGATCTGTTTTATCTCGAGGGAAATAATTTGTTCAGTTATAAATACTAATCCTTGCAAAATAATAGCTACTAGGCCCATGTGCTTGGGTGGTCATTGGATCAATATTCCAAATTAGAGGTCTTTGGTTCGAATTTGTGCATCAACATATTTTTTGGGATGAAGTTCAATATTCGCCACGTCAGCCTGTCCACGTGTAAAATAAAATAAAAAATGCCCACGCAGATTTGCCACGTGTGCCACGTAGGCAGGTCAATGCACATGTGGCGCCTAGGACTCGAAGTCCAAATTTTTTAATAGAAAGGGGCTCAATTTACGTTGACCAAAAGAAAATGTCTCAATACCCAAAAACTCCTAAAGTTCAGTGCTCAACTTTGTATTTTACCCTTATAATATATTGTGTACCTCTTCAAAAAGTCTACGGAATGAAAATTTTAATTAATTTAACGACATATTAATATTTTTAGTACTATTATAATAATAATAATTATTATAATTATACTAATAAAAAAAATAATACTAATTTGACAACAGGTGAATATTTTTAGCACTATTATAATAATAATAATAATAATAATAATAATAATAATAATAATAATAATAATAATAATAATTCATAATAATAATAGTAATTATAATATTAGTAATAACACTAACAACTCATCATCAGCATATAAAATTGCCAGCTCCCACTTGTAGTTAGCTTAGTAGATTTCTAATTGAATAACTTATGGTCACGTCATGCTTACATAACCTTTATCGTTTATCTCTATGTATATCAATACTTACACATACATTACATTAATACATTATTTATATAATACCTCATCCACACATAATATATATTGTAATATATATATAACAAGTGCATACATTCACATCAACAAATAATTTATTATACTTAAATAGTTTTATAATAATAACATGTACAATATTGACCTTTAAATTGATCTTTAACATTAACATATAAATTATTTACTTCATCAAATAAATAGTTTGATTTTTATTTATTTGATTTATTTACATATATCATGCCAATAAATACATATATAATACCATTTCCCTATAATTAAATAATTGCTTATTTACCTATTTAAATATTAAGTTATTTAATAAACTTAATATTTTTCTTATAAAATAATTAACCAATACAAATTAATTAATTAATCTTATTTTCATTTATTTTTATTTTAAATAATTCATAATATCATTATTACTATATATCACACTTATAGTTATATTAAATTATCATATATTTGAAATAAAATTTTATTTTATTCATAAATATACATTGTACAATATTCTCGGGTCTCACAGTTTTAGATCGTACCTTAATGGTGGAGGATTGAGTGCGCCGCTGTATATATGTATAGAAGATGAAGGAATTCTCTCTCCAAATACTTTGGTGGAAAGACGTCTGATCGAGTGGTCCTGGATGTGTCTAGAGGTACTTGTTATTCTAGAAATCAATGTGTTTTAACAAAACTGTTCATCGAATCGAACAAGTTATCAGATTGGATTAACTAGTTGTCACACATACATTATATTTCGCACTATCCATAAACATAATGAAATAAAGTATTTTTTTTTATAACTATGTAATCTATGTATTGAGGTTAAATAATAAATAAAATTCCTCATAAACATATTTTTAAAGTTTTAATCAAATATTTGAGAAAAATAATTAAATATTCATTATAAACTTTTAAATCTATTATAGATTATAAATATTCAAACACATTACAACATTACTCCACACACATAAAATAAATATCTACTTATTAATGAACATTCATTTTGAAATTTAGAATTTTAAAATGATGAAAACTTATTTAAATTTTAATTTAGAAAATTATTTAATGTATTTATTAAAATAAATAAATTAACATACATTTATTAATGAACTATACTTTAAACTTTAGTATTTATTTTTTTCTTATTCTAATTATAGTTATAATTAGAGCATTCATTTTGAAATTTAAATTTAAAATTTTGAAAATGATAAAAACTTATTTGAATTGTAATTTAGAGTATTGATTATTATATTTATTAAAATGAATAAATTAGCATTCATTCATTAATAAATTATACTTTAAAATTATTTTTTTTATTCTAGTTATAATCGTAATTAGAGCATTCATTTTAAAATTTAATTGATAAAATCTTATTTGAATTTTTAATCCTCTTTATTTGCATCGAAACAAATAGGATCTATCGGGTTCAAGCTGGTCCTCTCTCCTCTCTTCCTCCTCTTGGCGAAGCCCCTAGATCTCGTCCTGTTTGCAGATAGCTTGAAATCGTCTATTGAGCTTCTTGTATACACATCGGATCATTTCTACTTTCATGTTTTCTCTTAGAATCAGTTATTTGTAAAGGTTAATGAATCTTAACCCTAGTTTTTTTTATAAGAATCCGGTCTTTATTTGTTTTTGATTGTCACCGCCTCTGTATTAGTTTTGCTTGTATTTTACTGAACTTTATGTGATACTTTATGGTACCTTAGTTCAGATATTACAGAGTTTTGGTTCTGATGAATTAATTTTGAATCTTATGTTCTATATACGTCTGTGATACGTTGATTTTGAATTCAATAGTTATTTTCTTACTTGATTTTGCTTATTTATGGTGTTTGATATATCTGGGCTTCCAGCTACATTTCTTCTAAGTCCAAGGTTGATGGAACCGTAGATCTGTTTTTCCCTGTCTGCTTTATTGTTAGCCCAAAGAAGGAAATAATGTCTCCCCACATTATGCGTTCTTATTTAATTGCTTTGGTCGTACATCTGCACATGCTAGAAACTACTTTGGTGAGCTGCAACAGGTAAATAAGTGTCTTGTTTTGACATGTATCAATTCTGTTTGCACATGTACATATGATATGAAAATTGATTCCAGTAGGAAGAACTAATAAGTAAACCATAAATAAATACAGTGAGTCATTTTCAAGAATAAACTCAATTATATGGTGTAAATTTTAAATGATTTCGATTTTATTGTATGATAATGATAGTTTAGGGACAATTACAAACCAATTTCTACAGCCAAAAAATGCAGGACTAGTTGTTGAAAATTTATTTGGCACGGTGCATCAGCTTGGTGTAATTTGGTTGGGCAGTCTGCACCAGATTGCTAGGGTGATATACCTTCTATTTCTGAAATGAGTAAATGAAAATAAAATTAGGCTGACCCTTTATGCTTTTAATTGATTATAAAATACCTTCTTTGTTAGCATTCTGGTTGGAAGGCATATGATGATAAAATTGTTTGTGTTCATGGGGGTCAAAGCTAAAGCTAATCCTAATATTACTGGTTTTCATTTCTTATTACTTGCAGTCTTGTTTATTTGTTAGCATTCTAATTTGCAGTCTTCACCCTAGCCTAGTACCAATTTTCCTATTTTTTCAATTATTTTCTGCAATTCAAGCTTTCAAAATCATGTCCTGCATCAAAATGTTTTTCATGGATGTTAGATTCTTCCGTTGCTCTTTTCTATAATTTGTTATGTTAGTTGAATTGTTGTGATCAATTTGTAGATGGAGGAGCCATGAATGAACTGTTAGAGAGACAAGACTATAGGGGAAAATGGCAGAAGAAGTTAACTGTTGACTTCAAAACCCGGGTAGCTGGCAAATGTAAATGACAACTTTTTTAGTGGTCCCTCGAACAAGAGAAATGTATTAAAGAACTACTGTCCTATAGCAACAATTTTTTTAAATTTTAAAAAATAAATTATATTCCATTAGCAGGTCTTTATTTGGTCATTTATGATAAAATTTGGGGGTTCGCTGGGTGTTGGAATGTGTAAGTGAGTTATTGGGCTTCCTTGACAAAGTATATATCCACCTCTAATCTGATTACAAGTTACAAACTATTCTTACCCATTATGTCCCAATCCCTTCTGGTTCTGCTTGTTGCTTAACTTTCTATTTCCAAAAACCACAGCAAGCAGAATGATCATAGGAAATGAAACCTTGCATACAACTCTTACTTGGTTGCCCTAGCCTATGAGGGAGATACTTTTGTTCTTAAATTCAGGAAAAAGAAATAAAAAAAATTTATTTTAAAGTTCCGTATTTTATTGAAGTCTAACAACAAGATTTACTGTCCTTTAAATTGATCTCGTCGTTCGTAAAAGTTTACCAAAGAGGATTGGTTGAGGACCAACAACTTCCACATTACTTGCACAGTGGTAGAAAAGGTTTGCAAGATGATTATTGATAGTGGCACCTATAAAAACGTAGTATCCAAAGAAGCTGTTCAGAAATTGCAGTTAAAAACAGATCGACATCCGAAGCCATATAAGTTATCATAGCTAAATAAAGGTAATGAAGTAAAAATCAATAAAAAAATGTTTAGTGTGACGCCCCCAAAATAGGTATACATCACCCATTCTGAGTCGCCAAATACATGATACAGAATTTAAATACAAACTTTATTTATACAATACGAAAAAAGTGTAGCTGGGAGTTTTTACACGAATATTGTCTCATAGACAATATCCAAACTCAAATGGAGTCCTCATTACATTTATTATCACACTATTTTATAGAATAATGAGGACTACTACATCCACCATCTCGGACCGTCACTCTGTTTCTGAAGAGAACAATGAAAGCAAAAGGGTGAGCTCAACTAGCCCAGTAAGAAATATTATGACTAAGATAATGCAGAATAAATTATCGTTAGCCTTCAACAGTGTTAAACTGATAGAATATAATAAACAACAATTTTAACATCAGCGGAACAAACAATCCATTAGAAGAGTCAAGTAAAACATGATATCTACTATCTTCTATGGTTTAAAAGTTTATCATCAATTTTATCGCTGAGACTCAACTCAATAAATAATCCACACCACTGAATTATCCATGCACTACGGGCCAAGGATATTCGTGTCATCACAATGGTCATGATCATTCCAACAACTGTCCATCAATGCACTACGGGCCAATGAGGACTTTTACCATATCATTTGTAACATTACAAGTCATAATTATACCGAATAATCCATGGTCATAATTATACCAATCAACAGTCCATCTATGCACTACGGGCCAAAGATGACTTTTATCACAATATAAGCATGAAGATGATGACAATGATATAAGAATTCAATTAAATGAGAGCAAGGATAAATTTTAAAGATTTATAATTTAATTTATCCAGAATTCAATAATGTCCAAATTATCAACATGATACTGATTTGTAGAGTAAAATTCAAGAATAATATTGTATCAAAAATAATTTGGATAGAAAAGAAATTAATTTTTGTCATGAATAGTACCCCGAGTGAATAGTACTTCGGGAATAGTACCCCTACATGAAAAGATTAAAAATTATCAAGAATGTTCAGAATAATATTTTCGTAAAAAGATACTAGATGAAGCGCAAATTTCAAGGATATTCTACTTATTTCAAGGAGTATAGAAGTAATACTTAACAAAATGAGTGTAGAATTCAGAATCTGAAACAAAATAATATTACTTACATACTACAGAGTATGGAAGAAAATATTATTTCATACGAATATTGAACAAAAATAATATCCTTTACCTTAAAAGGAGAGTACTTTTGAATAGTAGGGCGGTGATATTCTTGAAGAAAACTTATATTGTTTTCTACGCTCAAAGCTTCCTTAAACTCTAAAGAAATACGCTCAATATTATAGAAGAAGAATTTTCTAATTCTGGTGTGATTTTCAATTCTAAACTAAGCATCCTATTTATAGGAGAATGGAAAGGATACTGTTTGAATAAAATCACGGACGCACAGGGAAAAGAATCACGGGCGAAATCGAATTCGTCTGATTTTTTTTCTGATTTTACTATACAAACACTATGCATAATAAAATAAAATGTAATTTATTTTTCATAAAAACAAAACTTATTATAATATATATATATATATATATATATATATATATATATATATATATATAACAAAAACTCTGAGATAACTTTTTCCCCATTATTTTGAAAAATGGGTAAGTGGGGGTCCATATAATAAGCCAAATTTATAACAAATACTTTATAAAACCCCCTCTATTTATCTCCGTTCACTTGGTTTCACAAAACACATTTTTAATAACATTCATCATTAATATTATAACTCAGAATATTAACAACCAAATCATTCTCAGGAAAGAGGGGGCTTTCCGATAAGGATTTCTCCCTATTAGCGCGCAATTAGGTGACCAAACCTCTTTCCTTGACAGAACTTTCTAGACATCGTCAATAATAAAAATAATAATATGAATAACTTTTTCGTCTCAATTACTGATTTAATAATATAAAATATTGTGACAATAATTGAATCAATAACGTGAGATACTATGCAGCAATTACTGTAGCAATAATTGAGTATAACTGAGTGACTTCTCACGTAAGCATCAATAATCAATATTGTGTGCTACTATACAACCACGCGTATTACTGTACTTTTATCACCGGATATTTCCACAATTAACGGTAAAACTTTTGCCATTATTTTTATAAAAAGATATTTACGCTGCTTTTAACTCCGACAATAATTCCGTTGTGGGGTCCAATGAATGATTGTGTCGTCGCATTTAATATTTCCTGTTAAAACGAATATTCCCCGACCAATCGAATATTTTATAACAACTTGCTTACTTTGAAAAATTTATAAATATTACCTACAACTATAACATTATATCAAATCCACACCATAATTTTCAAAAATATATTTTGAGAAATTAAATCTTTATTCATAAAAGTTGGGGTCTTACATTTAGTGTCATTTTTAATTGGCAAGAAATACTTTAATAACGCGTGGTGCGATGTAGGATCCATGGATGCGTGTCATGTGTTGTTGGGCCGACCTTGGCAGTACGACCAAAGAGTCATTCACGATGGTCGGAAGAACATGTATTCCTTTAGTATAAAAGGGAAGAAGATTGTATTAGCCCCTCGAAGGGATGAAAGCGGTTCAACTCAGGTCATCGGGAACCTGAACCTATTATCAATGATGAGATTTCTAACAAAGGTAGAGGGTGAAGGGGTATTGTATGCATTGCTTCCTTGTGGGAGAGATTCGGCAGAAGAGCACACATAGATATCACCCGATGCACAAGAGATACTCTCCGAGTATGCAGATCTCATACCCGAAGAGCTTCTATCAAGATTACCACCACTGAGAGATATTCAACATGAGATAGATCTTATTCCAGGATCAAGTCTTCCGAACAGGCCAGCCTACAGACTCAGTCCCAAGGAGTCCAAAGAACTATAAAGGCAAGTAATGGAATTAATGGAAAAGGGTTATATCCGTGAAAGTATGAGCCCATAAGCAGTTCCAGCTCTATTAGTACCGAAGAAGGATGACTTGTGGAGAATGTGCATCGATAGTAGAGCAATCAATAAAATCACAATGAAGTATCATTTTCTGATAC
This sequence comes from Panax ginseng, assembly GCA_020205605.1. Classification (NCBI taxonomy): domain Eukaryota; kingdom Viridiplantae; phylum Streptophyta; class Magnoliopsida; order Apiales; family Araliaceae; genus Panax; species Panax ginseng. The sequence continues at coordinate 161,706,834 of CM035137.1, forward strand.
CTTGTCTGGATGACATGTTAGATCAACTGTTCGGTGCAAAGGTCTTCTAAAAAATCGACCTGAAGAGTGGGTATCATTAAGTTAGGATGCAACCTGGAGATGAATGGAAAACGACATTCAAAAATCAGCATGGGTTATATGAGTGGATGGTTCCTCCATTCGGTCTTTCTAATTCCCCAGCATATTTATGAGATTTATGCACCAAGTGTTGAGACCGTTTATGGGGAAATATGTGGTAGTCTACTTCGATGATATTCTGATCTATAGTTCGAATAAGGAATTACACCATGAGCACCTCTGAATCGTCTTTGATGCATTAAAGAAGGAACATATGTTCATCAATCATAAGAAAATTCCTTATTTCACAACTTTGGTAACTTTCCTTGGCTTCGTTATCTTTACCAAAGGTGTCCATGTCGATCAGTCAAAGATCGATGCAGTCTCGGCATGGCCTATGCCGAAGACCATAAAAGAAGTCAGAAGCTTTCATGGATTAACATCTTTTTACGCATTTATTCATCCGGAGTCTTGAAAGACGTTAATGCTACTTATCACCGAATGCCTTAAAGGAAAACTATTTCAATGGTCCTAGGAAGCTGAAGATAGTTTTTGTTGGAAATTGCATGATTAAATTTGATGTTGGAATAAACAAATTTGCATGTATGCATGCATTAACAAATCTTTAAAGTACTTATTAGAGCATGTGTACAATAAATTAGATTAAAGATAAAAAAAATGTTAAGTTGATCTGAGCTAAACGATTATCATCTTTATCATCTTGTAAAGTCCTTTGAATTAGAAAGATTATGATGTACAAGGACTTAGAATAAAAAGATCAAACTTGTTAGGTTGATCTTATGAGCTGAATTGATGTAACAGCTAAAAAGTTCGTAGAGCCACTTTGACGCTGTGAGAAGTATAAGTTCCACGAAGTGAAGAATCATAAAGTCTGCCCAAACAAGCGTAGAGCTTAGTGTAGAATTGTAGAGTCTGCCCAAACAAGCGTAGAGTCAAGTGTAGAATCATAGAGTCTGTCCAAGCGATCGTAGAACCAACAACAAGACCTAAGTACAAGATGGTAGAACACTGTCAAATCATAGAGAACTCTCGGAAACATAGATTCACCAATGTCAAGTCACTCTACGATTTTAACAAACAAACTACGAGCAAGTAATCGTAGAGTTTATGAAAATCAGTATTAGAATTGTAGAAGTCATTTGTCTGATCAGTGAGAATGTCTAAACAAAGAAGACTAACATTCGAACGTTGTGAATTGAGGATCCTGATATACTTTCAAAACATCATTGGTCCAAAACGAGGAAACAAAAAGGAGTGGATACCAACCAGTCTGCTAAAAATGATGGCTTAGAGGTGTAAGGTGAAAAAGAGGACTGTTATAACAGGAGAGCTGACACATGAGCCTAGGATGTCAACATTAAATATCTCAGAATATCTTAAGTATTAAATTCTCCAACGAAAGCCTTTCAATGGATATAATTCAAAGGGATCTACAAAAGGCAAACAGATTAAACATATCAAACAAGAGATAGAACGCACAATCCACAAAAAGATCTCTCAAAGCCTTGCTCTACGAAACAGAAGAAAACACTTGCTTCGCTACTAAGTTCTTTAGAATTCATGCTTAAGGCAACTTAGTAGCACAACAAAAAACTCTCATAACAGAGCTACCAAGTCTGCTGGGCTTGAAAAGTACTCAGTCTACTAGTGTTCCAAGTCTACTGGGCTTGAAGAGTTCTTAGTGAAACTAGTGTCCCAAGGCTACTGGTCTTGAAGGAATCTTAGTCATTCGAAGTTGTATCGATATACTTAATGGATTTCTTACTCATAGAGTAGAAGAATGGATTAGGAGTTTTGAGTACTTTGAACCACTTAAAACAACTATTTCATTTACATTCAGTTATCTACTAACTGCTATATCTGTTATAACTGCTACTTGAACTGTAATATCTATTTTATCTTAAAGGGGATAATCAAATGACTTATTTCGTTGTGCTTAATTAATTTATTAATTAAAAAGTCTGTTAAGTCACTCTTTAAAAGAAAAGGTTTTAAAGTATCTATTCAACCCCTCCTTCTAGATAACTTTTATAACTCTGAGAACTAATAATTGGTATCAGAGCAGGTTTTCTTAATTAAAGCCTACAAAGCTTGAGTAGATCAATGACACACATTATAAGCGAATCTAAGCTTGGTAGAGGCAGCAAACCACCAATGTGCAACAAAGATAAAATCTCCAATTGCAAAGTTCGAATATAAGATTATATGGAATCAGTAGATGATGATCTATTTGAGACTGTGCTTAATGGGCCCTACATACCTATAAAGCTTGAACCAACAACTGAAGATCCAAACTGAACGCAAATCAAGATAAAATCATAATGAACCGACAATGAAAGGAAAGTTGTCCAAATGAACAAGGAGGCCAAAAATATTCTATTCCAATCTTTAGAAGATGATCTGTTTGAAAATGTGGTCAACTGCAAAACAGCAAAGGAAGTTTGTGAAGCATTACTGATCATGCATGAAGGAACAGAAGAAGTAAGAGAAAACAAACAGTTTCTACTCACTCAACAGTATGAAATGTTCACTCATATACCAGGTGAGAACGTTACTTCTACTTATGAAAGATTTAATGTATTTCTTAACTCACTTCGAGCCTATGGAAAATCTATCCTAATAAAGATCTCATCATCAAATTTATGAGAGATTTACCAAGAAAGTGGGATGCAAAAACTACAACCATCAGAGAATCAAAGAACCTCCATGAGATGGTTGTGCAACAGCTGTATGGCAACCTTCTCACTTATGAATTGAAGCTGACTCAATGAGCAGAAACTTTATCAGAAGGAAAGAAGAAGGAAAGATGTATTGCTCTCCAAGTAACATAATCAACTTCTAAGTCCCCAGTCAATAAAGAATCTGACACTGAAGAAGATGATGATGAAGATATTGCTATGCTTGTTAGACGGCTCAGAAAATTCATACATAAAGGCAGAAGCAGTAGACCTAAGAGATTTAACAAAAATAACAGTCAGGAGTATAACAAAGACCTATGCTACAACCGCAAGAAACCAGATCACTTCATTGCAGAATGCAACAAGCCTTTCAGAGAGGAGATAAAGAGAGACAAGAAGAAATTAGTCTTAAAGAGAGAATTCAAAGGTTACAAGAAGTCTCATACGAAGGACAAAGGCCTTGTGGCTGGTGGATCATGGAGTGACTCAGATAATGATACAAGATCTGAGTCAAGTGAAGATGAAGAACCTCAAATGGCCAACCTGTGTTTGATGGCCAAAGAAGTCAAAAATAACAAAAACAATGACCATCGTGAAATCAACATTGATGAGGTATTTGATTTTAAATCCCTTGATGTAGATATTAATGACTTAAGATCTACATTGCATGATATAACTTTTGCTCTGCATCAATACATGAAATGGTTCAAGAGTCTTGTCAAAATATTATTCTTTTCTTGAACAAGAGAAAGAGAAAGTTTAAGTAGAACTGGAGACAACCTTACTAAGCACTTTTTCTCTCTCAAATCTTGAAGCTAAAAATAAAAGTTTGAAACAGACAAATGAGCTAAGTGCACAAAGAGAAGTAAATCTAGCTTATAAAATTAAGGAGCTAGAAAAGACAATTATAATATGGAATAGGTCTTCGTCATCTATGGACTCTCTGATCTCTAGTCAAAGAAATTCTTCTGACAAACCAGGTCTAGGTTTTGAGGATTCTCCCTTAGAATCATGTGTGGAAAAATCATTAGAAACTAACATCAGAAATTCTTCAAATCTCAATAGAAGTATTATGTTTGTGAAATCCACACAGAGCATTAAGCCGATGAATCCTTGTTCTTCTGATCAAAGTAATGTCTTCAGACATAAAGGATCCTATGCTGGTCTAGGGTTCAAAAAAGTCAAGAGTAAATTAACTGCTAATTTCCAACCTCGAAGGATCATAGAGTCAAACAAAATCAGCTCTACGAACCAACCAAGAAAGAATTGTAGAGTTGAGGTTCACTCTACGAAATCCCTGAATAAAAAATTAGTATGGAAACAACACAAAGAAAAGGCTACCATATATTCACACATGTCCTTGATAAGAAAGAATCCAAACACACACAAGCATGTATTATATTAGATGTTTTGTCTGTAATAAACATGGTCACAAAGCTACAACATGCCATTATAACCCTGTGAACCATAGACCTAAAATTAAGCAGATTTGGGTCCCCAATGGAACTAACAAAGTAGGACCCAAGCAAGTCTGGGTTCCAAAATGAAAGCTAAATCTTATTGCAGGTATAAAGTTCCATTATGATAAACTGATACCTTGATAGTGGATGTTCAAGTCATATGAATGGAAACAAGGCTCTCTTTTCAAACTTCAAAGAGAATGAGGGTCTTATAGTCATCTTTGGTGATAATGGCTCTGGAAAGACTAGAGGATATGGCTCACCTGGAAACGGTGTTGTGTCTTTCAGCAAAGTAACTTATGTTGAAAGGCTAAAGCACAACCTATTGAGCATCAGCCAATTATGTGACAAAGGTCATCAAGTCACCTTCCTCAACAATCAATGTCAAGTTAGAGATTTTAAGACCTCCTCACTAAAGCTTTCTGGAACCAGAGAAGGAAATGTCTATGTAGTCAACCTTTCTAAACTAAGTTTTGATGATACAATGTGTTTTCTTACCAATGCCTCTGAAGAAATAAGCTGGCTATGGTATAAGAGATTATCTCATCTAAACTTCAAATGCATGTCAAAACTAGCCTCCAAAGACCTAGTATCATGTTTACCAAAGTTCAACTTCGTCAAAGAAAGACCCTGCAAAGCGTGTCAAATGGGAAAATAGACAAAGAGCTCATTCAAAGGCAAAGCAGTTAACTCTAATGATAAGCCCCTACAGTTACTTCACATGGATCTTTTTGGGCCCATCTTGTAAGCCTCGGAAGGAAGAGATACTCACTAGTGGTAGTAGACGACTACACCAAATTCACATGGGCATTCTTTCTAAGCTCTAAAGATGAAACTAGCTCTCAACTTATCAAGCTATTCAAACTAGTCATGAATGAGAGAGGAGAAAAGATTAAGGCCATTAGAAGTGATCATGGAAGAGAATTTGACTTCTCTGAGATGGATCAGTTTTGTTAAAATAATGATATCAACCACAACTTCTTAGCTGCAAGGACTCCACAAAAAAATAGAGTAGCTGAAAGAAAGAACAGAACCTTGATTGAGGCAGAAAAAACACTACTTGCAGTAGCTCATCTACCTAAGTACTTTTGGGTGGAAGCTATCAACACTGCTTTCTATACTCAAAATAGGTCTCTTGTTCACTTTACACTCAAAAAGACTCCCTACGAGCTATGGAAAGGAAGAAAGCCCAATGTTAGCTAATTCCATGTCTTTGGTTATGCTTGTTACATTCTCAGTAATGGAAAATAATATTTGACCAATTTCCAACCAAAGTCGGATGAAGGAATCTTTCTTAGGTATGCCACAGACACCAAAGCCTACAAAGTATTCAACAAGAAAACTCTAAGTGTTGAAGTCTTTACTTACGTCACCTTTGATGAAACTGACTCTTCAGGCAAAACTGTACCACTCAACACTGCGATCGTTGAACTTAAAAACACTACGATCGAAGTAGTCGAACTAGACACTACGATCGCAGTGTCAGTAAATGGAGTTGTAGAACACGAAGAAGAAATCATAAAAGGCACTATACTAGACAGTGAGCCTCTGCAACAAGAACCAGTAGTCAACCTTGAAGTATTCAGACAAGAAGGTACTAGAACAGATGTTCCAACATGAAGTAGGTGGGCAAAAAATCACACTCAAGACTTGATTATCGGAGATCTAAATGCAAGATTCAAGACAAGATCAGCTACCTAAAATGAATGTTTTTACCTAAGCTTTCTATCCTAGATGGAACCTAAGAAGATAGAGGAAGCCTTGGAAGATTCAAGTTGGATAGAAGTTATGAAAGAGAAGCTAAATCAATTTGAAAGAAGCAAATTTTTTAGATTAGTTCCTAGACCAAAGCATCACCCAATCATTGGTACCAAGTGGGTTTTTAGAAATAAGATGGATGAAGATGGGGTGATCACAAGAAACAAAGCAAGGTTGGTGGCTAAAGTTACTCTCAAGAAGAAAGCATTGACTATGATGAAACTTTTTCTCCTGTTAATAGATTAGAAGCAATCAGAATATTCCTTGCTTATGTTGCTCACATGAAATTCAAATTCTTCCGAACGGATGTCAAAAGTTCATTTCTAAATGGAGAACTTCAAGAAGAAGTCTATGTGCAATAACCTCTAGGTTTTATCAATCCAACTCTCTAATTATGTCTATAGGTTAGATAAAGCCTTAGACTAAAACAAGCACCTAGAGCATGGTATGAAACTCTAACAAATTTTTTTTATTGAAAAAGGATTCACTAGAGGTTAAGTAGACACCACACTATTCCTTAGGAACACAAAGATAAAGTTATGTTAGTAAAAATATATGTAGATGATATTATCTTTGGTTCTACTGATGAAAATTTGTGTGAAAGATTTGCCAAGCTTAAGTAGAGTAAATTTGAAATGAGTATGGTGGGTGAACTGAACTTCTTCCTTGGATTTCAAGTGAAGAAGACTGATGAAAGTATATTCATAAACCAAGCCAAGTACATCAAAGATCTACTTAAAAATTATGGCATAGAATCAATTCCCCCATTAAAACTCCAATCGCACTAGCAACTAAGCTTGACAAAGATGAGAAAGGTAAATGCATTGATATTATTCAATATAGAGGTATGATAGGCTCTCTCCTATACTTAACTGCCAGTAGACCAGACATTATGTTTGTTATATGTATATATGCTAGATTTCAAGCTAACCCTAATGAATCACATCTAACGGCTGTGAAAAGGATTTTCAGGTATCTCAAAGACACACCTCACTTGGGACTTTGATACCCCAAGGAGTCTTCCTTTGAATTAACAAGATACTCAGATGCTGATTTTGCAGGTTGTAAGATTAATAGGAAGAGTACAAGTTACACATGTCAACTGTTAGGAAATAGGTTTGTGTCATAGTTCAGTAAGAAGAAAAACTTTGTATTAACCTCAACAACAGAAGCTGAATACATTGCAGCTAGCAGCTGTTGTGCTCAAATATTATTGATGAAAAATCAGCTAACTGACTATGAGTTTGACTTCAAATCCATTCATGTTCATTGTGATAATACAAGTGCTATAGCAATAACTCATATCCTGTCATGCACTCTAGAACAAAGCATATAGAAATAAGATATCATTTCATTAAGGATCATGTTTAAAATAGAAATATTTCCTTGCATTATATCCCAACTGAAAATTAACTTGCTGATGTCTTTACAAAACCTTTAGATGAATCCAGATTTAATAAGCTTGGCAGAAATATGCATGTGAATATTATTCCTTATTTATATAATTTGATGATGAAGTTAATGAATGAATATGCAAATATGTCTGCATTGATAAAAGTCGTAAAGTCCTTAGCAGATGATAGACAATATGGACAAGGACTTAGATTGAAATGATCAAATGTTTTAGGTTGATCTAATATGAATGAATAGTTTTGTAAAAGTCCTTCAAAAGATCATAATGAACAAAGACTATGAATAGAAATATCAAACTTTTTAGGATGATATTATAAGTTGTAATAGATAGGCTTGAACAATCGAAGAAGATAACATTAGAGAACAAAAGTCTTGGGTAGAATTATAGTCTGTCAGAAAGCCACTCTCGGAATCATAGAGACAGTCTGCCGAGTGGCTATCGAGCTAAGTCAAGAATCGTAGGCTTTACTCGAAATTGTGGAGTCTATAAGCTATCACCGATTGAAATCGTAGTCAGTCAAGCGCTTACAAAGATAAGGGAGAATCATAGTCTATAAAAGCAAGAATCGTAGACAACACTTGGGATCGTAGAAGATATCTGCCAAATGTCTACCGAGAAAAAAACAAGAATCGTAGTCTACAGAACTAGAGGCAAATCATAGTCAGAAAAGTGCTCACAATGCTAAAGTAGAATTGTAGTCTTGTATTCAAGAATTAGAATGTAGTCTACTTAAAGAGTTTCAGAAAGCATTCTCTAAATGATCTACAAGTAAATAGTAGATCAAAGCACCAACTCTATCAGCAAGACTGATTGAGAAGTGAAGAGCCGTTTAGAAGAAGTCTTTTGCAAGCACTCATCAGGAGACAACGATCGTGATATTGAGACAACGATCTTAGTGTTTGTCAATCAGCAAAAAAGTATACTAAAGCTTCTATAGAGAACAGACAAAATGGATTGTCTATGCTCAGCCTCACCTTGAAAAATGATCAAGAGATCACTGGGCAGAAAATTAAGGAAGCTGAGCATGACTAATCAAAAGAGTCATGCATACCAAAGAGCCAAAAAAGTCAGCCAACTTTCTAGTTCCTAAAGAAAGGTAGGACAAGCATGATCGCAGATCAAGTTGCAAGAGAAAAATGAAAGAGGGTACAACATTATCAAAATTACAGAATACTCTCGAAATCGTAAAGGGGTTAAAGTCAAGTCAATCCACGATTTCCACAGATAAACTACGATCAGGTACATGAATGTCAGCATCGCAATCGTAGAGTTTATCAGTCTGGTTATCGAGACTTAGCAATGTCCAACTATGAAGACGATTGACATTAGAATGTTGTGAATTGAGGATCCCGATATACTCTCCAAACATCCTTAATGTAAATCGAGGAAACAAAGAAAAGGGTAACTACCTACTAGTCTGCTGAAAGTGACATTTCAGAAGTGTTAGGTGATAAAGCAGACTGATGTGTCAAGTAAGTCAAGGAGTTGTCACATCAACCCAATATATCTACATCAGAGATTTCATAATATCTAAAGTATTAAATGCTCCAAAGAAAGCTCTTCAACGGAAGACTCCCAACGGCTATGTTCCAACGGGAAGATGATAGATGAATCTATAAAGAGCCAAAGCTTCAAAGAAGATAAAGTTGTTGACTTGAGACAAAGTAAGTCATATAGAGCTTAACAGAGAAAAGGTTTCAGTGAGAGTGAGACCACCACAGAAGAGTGAAGCACAACTAATGAGAGTCTTACAGTGAAAAAGCTTCACTCAATACAAAGGATTATGACAATGAAGTGGCATCTGTACTGAGAGCCGGAAGGCCAAGAAAACAACAACTAGAGTGGCAGATCATAAAGCAGAATACTTGAGCCACTCAATGATTCACCATGAACACACTGAGCTGAAGAGAAGAAGATATAAAGTTGAATTTGTGCATAAGTCAACTAGTGTTGAAGGACTACTAAGGACCAAAAGAAGTCAAGTTAATATGCAAGACTTAACAGTACATCAATGGTGATAGTGTGTAATGTTGAATATCAGATGAAGACCAACATCAACAACAAAGATCAGCAACACCAAGGGATAAGTCAGACTACTAAGAACAACAAGATGTCAAACTGAACGTACATCTTAGTAGTCCATCAATTGTGATCTACTATCAAGCTGAATACCACATGATCACAAGAAGTTGCTGAATACCAGAGGATGAACAAGTTGAATGTCATCTTAGCAACTCAATAACAACAAACAAACATCTAAGCAACCAGGGCCTGCAGGGTCCTTATCTTAAGTGACTAAACCAAAGTCAAGTCTATTGGGCTTACTAAGTACCGGAGGGTACAAGAGATTCTAAGTCTTCCAGGCTTAGTCTAAAGTTTCCAAGGTTGCTGGTCTTGAAGAGTTCTTAGTGAACTAGTGTTCCAAGGCTGCTGGTCTTAAAGGAATCTTAGTGATTTAAAGTTGATCAAATCCTTAGTGGAATCCTTGCTGGTTGAAGCAGAAGAGTGAATTAAGAGCATTTAGTTTCTGAACCACTTAAAACCCCTGGTGTCATTTACTTTATGTCATTTACATTCAGTATTATAACTGCTATATCTACTTGCAACTAATCAAACATTAGGACTGTATTTAATGTTATATCCTTGAAGAGAATGTTAACCTATTCCACTTTGTATGAATTGATTCTTCTATTCATTATCTTTTAATCACTTAACAAGATTAACAAAAAAGAAAAAGTTTTAAAGGATCTATTCAAACCCCACCTTCTAGATCTATTGTGTGCCTCTGGGAACTAACAAATCTAATAAGTGAGTTAGGCTAATAAGCTAATAAGCTAAACGATCGTAGATATAGCAAAGTGGGACAACGATCGTAGAGTGAACTCAACAATCGTAGAGTACAGAAGGGAACACAAGCTCAGAGGGAGCTAAGGGCAATATAGTCTTGTCATTCTGTCTAAACGATCGTAGGTCCATTCAGAATAATACATGTGCCTCACTCAGCGTAAAATAAAAAGGGGAGTTATAAAATCTTTAAAAATTCGTCTATGTTTTCACTTTTTTGAATTTCAAAAGCCTTCCCTCTCTTTCTCTCTATCTTTCTCGCTCGCTCAAACCGTAGATTACAAAATCAAGCATACTCAGTTAATCTCGGTTGTTTTAAGAAACTTGCAAAAGTAAATGGTATCCTTAACTATTATCTCCGATAATCAGTTATGCTTCGAGGAGTTCAATACTACCAAGCCAAAATTTCATAAAGTTCTCTCTTTAGTAAAACGAGCAGGACTTCAGAAAGCCTTAGACACTAGTACGAGGATTGATTCAAAATTAGTAAAAGAGTTCTACAACAATGGAGTTTATGAAGATGACGTTATATCTACAAAGGTCAAAGGTGTATCGATTCGACTCGAGGTTGGAGATATAAATCGTGTTTTAGGGTTTAAATCTGAAGGTCTTACTTCTTTGAGCTACATCGACTTTAATGAAAGACTGGATAGAATACACCATCAGAAGAACTCAGATCTCAGAGGATACAATAAAAAGGAATTCCCCAGAAGTACAAATTCCTAGCTAACATTGTTGGAAAGTGTATTTTGTGCAAAAACTCAGGTCATGATGCTGTCAGTGAAATCCAACTAAAAATAATGACCATGATTGTGTTTAAAATCAACGTCAAATATGGTGCTTTGCTAATGGAATGGATTGGGAAATGGATTCTCAGTGCTAAGAAGACCAAAGGCCCAAAGAAAATGTTCAACGGAAGATTCATCAGCATAATTCTTCAATCAACACTGGGAGATAAAATTCAGGACAACGAAGGTGAAGCATTTAGTACAAATAAGAAGATCACTCAACAGCTTTTTAAAAACTGGAAGAGAAATCAAGTAGAAAACTTGAGGCCAATCCAATATAAGTCCAGTGGAAGAACTGAAGAAGTAAAGAAACCTTCTTTCAAAGGTAATATGTCTGTTGTTGAAGAAGAGGAAGAAGAAGTGAATCAGGATTCCTCTGCCCTGATTAGAAAAAAGCAAAGTAAAGAGGAAATAGAAAATGATTAATCAGACTGAAGAAGAGCCCTAATGATCAACAACTGAAGTATCCCAAAGGCTTGATCCTGAAGACTCTTCCTCACGGCAGACTGTCCAGAATCTCCTTTTCATATCTGAACATCCCTTAAAGAAGAAGAAGAAGCAAGTTGAAGCAGAAACAGATGAGAGAACACCTCTCTCTAAGTTATTTCTTAAGAAGGGAAACTGAACCTACGTTCATTAAAGTCTTCTCTCAATACGATCGTAGAGTACTTAACCTCAGCGATCGTAGAGTCCAGACCTATCTGCCACAATGAAGAAGATGCTGGGAGAGCTACTCAGCCTAAGCAAGTGATCATTACTGAAGATGCACAGGTTACTAAAGAAGCTGTTGAACCTGAGCCAAGAAGATTAAAGAGAAGGCTGATCAAAAAGGCCGATCTTGAGCTTAAGAAAATAATGCTCAAGATCAAGGAAGAAGAAAGAAGATTAGCATTCCTTGACCAGGCAGCAGCTGGAAATGAAGAAATAATCATTACATATGAAGTTCCAAGCTCTTCAAATGATTACTTAGCTCTAACAAGAATTGTTGAATCAATTGTTGCAGAAATCAATGATGAGATGGTGTTATCAACTGAGGGGGAGCAACTAGAAGCTGCTGAACCAAGTAATGTTCAAATGGAAGAAGAAATAGAAGCTCGGGTTAAGGGGAAGCACTTACAAGTTCAATCTGAAGCCCCCTCAACCCCTCAAGAAATTAAAGCAAACGCTGAGGAAATAGAAACCAAAATTGTGAAACTCATGAATGAGGAAAAAGATGAAGTGGAAATCATTGTTGAATTCAGAAGTGAAGAAAGGAACATCAATTACAACTGCTTATTCTCTTACCTACCTAAGATGCGCTTCCACAGAGCTTTAATTCTTAACTTTTGGGATCACATGTTCTGGACCTTCAAAGCTTATCCTGTCGTGTTTGTGCTTGCCCAAGGATTTCCAAGAAATCTCACCATTGCTCAAAAGTTGAGCACAGACCATGCTTCTTTAATATATGAGCAACAGGTATACTTTATTCCCACAAATTTTAGGCTAAATCATTATTCTTCCCCAAATTTTATCAGTTTGATGAATTTCCTCGATGGATAGAGGTCATTCCTGACCCGAAACCAATTTCTAGTTACAGAGTCCCAACACTCTGTGACTGATGAACCAAATGAGCAATTTTTTCCAATCGTAGGAGAGTCCTCTCACCCCATGATCAACCCCAAGATAGTAAACTGTTATGACATTACTTATGACAAACAAACTACTCACTCACCCTCTAAACAACTATACAGAGCCCCAATCTCTCAATCAGATGTTCCCCCTTCCTCCAATAATGAATATTTTGATCTAGCCCTTGCTATCTCAAATGTGCAAAATAAGGGAACAAAAGCCTTTCCTTTTATTATCGAGAAGATAATCGAGCATCTGTCTTTCCTTCCCACCAAAGATGAACTTACTGGAGTGACAAAGAAAGTGGCTAAGGACATGGAGGAAAACCTTGAAGTTCACTCTCTCATTATTCATCAACAGTTTAACAACATGATCAAAGCTGCCAACACCTTTCCTGGTAACTTGGGATCCGAACTCACAAAGAGACTAAGGGAAATCATCAAGGAGATGATAACTAGCATCAATGAAAGGGATCAACTACACTTCCAATCAACAACCAAACATAAAGAAGCATTTATCCTCCTTCAGAAGACTCAGGAAACTCAAAACAAACTCGTCAATGAAAACCTTTATAAACTGAGTTCCCCTCTTACTGAATTTAAAGAGTCCTCATTAGCTCACATGAGATAGATATGCGATATTTTGACCATAATGCATCAACAAAAATTACAGACCGAAGCTATGTTCAAGGAGAATCATAATGACATTGCTTAGTCGAGCTCTCAATTGCACGAACTGGTGCAAGGTATGGCTCACTTATCTCAAGATATTCAAACACTAGATGCTGACATAGAATGAGAGAATACTAGATGGGAGATTAAAGGAAGTACGAGTGAAAGGAAAGGGAAACAACATCAAAGGCAACCATTAATTCAAAATTAGCCTCCAAAAGCATAGCAAAGACCTCTAATGGCAATTTCTCTAAGGCACCAAGGCCCCACTCCCTCCAGGCAGCATGTAGTATCCCCAACTGGTATGAGCATGCCTATTGGAGATTCTACCTTCATGAACAAACATGATCAAGGTGAACCTCTTGAGCAAAGTAAGATAGAAGATATTGCAAGGCGAAATGAGGCTAGAAGAAAAAGGAGAGCTGAAGAATATGCAAATCCTCCAAGGTTTAAGAGACCAAGAGGAGGTAGAAGATAAGTTCCTTTTTCTTGTTATTAATGTATCTATTATGAACTGTAATAACCTTTAAGAACACCAATAAATTCATGCTTATCCTCTAGAAATTTAGTTGCTCACTGAACATTAAGTCATGCTTTTCTTCTAGTAACTTTCATTAAAAAATGATGATATGATGCAAATCTACTTGGTTATGTCAACATCAAATAGGGGGAGATTTTTGAAAATTGCATGATTAAATTTGATGTTGGAATTAACAAATTTGCATGTATGCATGCATTAATAAATCTGTAAAGTCCTTATTAGAGCATGTGTACAAGGACTTAGATTAAATATCAGAAAATGTTAAGTCGATCTGAGTTAAACGATTATCATCTTTATCATCTCGTAAAGTCATTTGAATTAGAAAGATTATGATGTAAAAAAACGTAAAATAAAAAGATCAAACTTGTTGGGTTGATCTTATGAGTTGAATTGATGTAATAACTGAAAAGTTCGTAGAGCCTTTTTGACACTGTGAGAATTTTATGTTCCACGAAGTGCAGAATCATAGAGTCTGCCTAGGTAAGCATAGAGCTAAGTGCAAAATAGTAGAGTCTGCCCAATCAAGCATAGTCAAGTGCAGAATCGTAGAGCCTGTCCAAGCGATCGTAGAACGGACAACAAGACCTAAGTGTAGGATGACAGAACACTGTCAAATCATAGAGAACTCTCAGAAACATAGATTCACCAAAGTCAATTCACTCTAAAATTTTCACAGATTCACCAAAGTCAATTCACTCTAAAATTTTCACAGACAAACTACGAGCAAGTAATCATAGAGTTCATGGAAGTCAGTATCAGAATCATAGAAGTCATTTGTATGATCAGTGAGAATGTCTAAACAAAGAAGACTAACATTCAAATGTTGTGAAATGAGGATCCCGATATACTCTCCAAACATCCTTAGTCTAAAATGAGGAAACAAAAAGTAGTGGCTACCAACCATTCTGTTAAAAGTGACATCTCAAAGGTGTTAGGTGAAAAAGTAGACTGATGTGATAGGCGAGCTGACATGTGAACCCATGATGTCAACATCAAATATCTCAGAATATCTGAAGCATTAAATGCTCCAACGGAAGCCTTTCAACGAATATAATTCAAAGGGATCTATATAATGTAAGTAGATTAAACATATCAAACAAGAGATAGAACACACAATCCACAAAAAGATCTATCAAATCCTCACTCTATGAAACAGAAGAAATCTCTTGCTTCGCTACTAAGTTCTTCAGAACTCATGCTTACAAAAACTTAGTAGCATAACAATAAACTCTCATAACAAAGTTGCCAAGTCTGTTGGGCTTGAAGAGTACTCAGTGTACTAGTGTTCCATGTCAGCTGGGCTTGAAGAGTTCATAGTGAACTAGTGTTCTAAGGCTGCTGGTCTTGAAGGAATCTTAGTGATTTGAAGTTGTATCGATATCCTTAGTGGATTTCCTAATCGTAGAGTAGAAGAGTGGATTAGGAGTCTTGAGTACTCTGAACCACTTAAAACAACTATGTCATTTACATTAAGTCATCTACTAATTACCATAACTGCTATATCTGTTATAACTGCTACTTGAATTATAATATTTGTTTTATCTTAAAGGGGATAATAAATCACTTATTCCGCTATGCTTAATTAATTTATTAATTAACAAATCTGTTAAGTCAGTCTTTAAAAGAAAAGTTTTAAAGTATCTATTCAACCCCCCCTTCAAGATAACTTTCGTGCATCCGGGAAACTAACAGTTTTTAACTAGTTAAAAAAAATGACTGAGGCACCAGTACTTACACTTTTTGACTTCCAGAAGGTTTTTGAAGTAAACTACGATGCATCGGGAGTTGGTATTGGTGGTTTTCTCAGTCAAGAGGGTCGGACAATGACTTTCTTCAGTGAAAAGTTATCCGGATCGAGAAAGAACTATTCTACTTATGATCTGGAGTTCTACGCCATAGTCCAGACACTGAAGCATTTGTGTCATTATTTGATACAAAGGGAATTCATTCTTTTTACGGATCATGAGGCCTTAAAGTATATTAATGGTCAACATAAGCTTAGCTGAAGACATGATAAATGGGTGGCGTACTTACAAGAGTTCACTTTCACTTTTAGATATCAGGCAAGAAGTTTGAATCGTGTTGTCAATGCACTAAGTCAAAGAGCATTAATCCTTAGTACTATACAAAATAAATTTTTAGGGTTTGAAGCCTTCAATGATATGTATGAAGGAGATCCTTCTTTCAGGAAGATAGTATGTGAACATCATAATGAAGGACACTTCGGGCGAGATAAGACATTGGCCTTAATTAAGGCTAACTATTATTGGCCAAAGATCTCAAGCGATGTGGCTCGCTATATGAAGGGGTGTTACGTTTGTCAAAAGTCAAAAGGAGTACTTACCAATGCAGGATTGTACATTCCCTTAACTGTTCCTAAAAGATCTTGGTGTGATGTTAGCATGGATTTTATTTTAGGTCTACCCCAAACTCAGAAACTTCAGATTCTATTATGGTGGTGGTTGATCGGTTCTCTAAAATGGCTCATTTTATCGCCTATCGAAAGACTGTGAATGTTAATCGGATCGCTCATCTTTACTTTCGAGAGATTATACGTTTGCATAGGGTTCCCCAGTCCATCACCTCTGATCGTGACACTAAATTCATGAGTAATTTCTGGAAAAGTCTGTGGGAAAAGCTAGGAACGTAGTTAAACTTCAGCAGTGCTTATCATCATGGTTAGACCGAAGTGGTGAACCGAAGGTTAGGTAATCTTTTAAGGTGTTTGGCCAAAATTAAACCAAAGCAATGGGATCTAGCGATTCCTCAAGTAGAGTTCGCTTACAATCGTTCAACGAAACGGACTACTATCATGAGCCCTTTTGAGATAGTTTATGGCAATAACCCTTATGGATTCCTAGATTTGGTTCCTATTCCTCGGATTAGACGAGTGCACCCAAAAGAAAATGAAATGGCATATCATCTTCGATTTATCCACGATAAAGTGTTTAAATCCATTACAGAGAATAATGCCAAATACAAGGATCGGATTGACAGTCATCGTCGACAGGTAATTTTTGAAGTTGGTGATTTTGTTTGGGTTGTACTAACCCGAGACCGTTTTCCTGTTGATGCTTATAATAAACTTAGGGATCAAAAAATTGGTCCTTGTGAGATTCTACAGCAAATCAATAGCAATGCTTATCGACTACGCATTCCTAGTCATCTGCGGACTTCAGATGTTTTCAATGTAAAACATTTGAGCCTTTGTTTTGAGCAGTCTGCTAAACAAACTGTGAACTCGAGGACAAGTTCTTTCCAACCCGGGGTAACTGATGCAAGATGGTTTGAGGCCAAAGATATCGAGTTATCGGATAGCACGTTGATGGCCTTAGAGTATCATGAGTTAGAAGATCGTCGCAAGCATAACGATCTTTAATGCCTTGAGCTTATCATCGACGCCTTCGACTTCGAATTAGAGGTTTGACTTCGGGAGAATGGTTGCCTTCGGAGTTCGTGGCATCAGTGACTTCAAAAGAGCGACATAGATTGGTATTTATTATTATTAGTTATTATTATCTTTTATGTTAGTAGAGTTTTTATTAGGAAATAAATCTTTTAATAGAAAGAAGTTTGTTAGGATTTGGTTTTCGTATCTCTAGGAAGATTTTGTAAATCTCTATGAATTCTGTTATATCTTGGGCAGCTTGGGCAGAAAGTTATAGCTTAGGCAGAAAGTTTTGTTAGCTATATAAACCCGACTTGTAAGACCCCAATTTTTTTTTAATAAAGATGATTTTTCTATGAATATTATTTTTAAATATTATAGAATGAATTTGATATAATGTTATAGTTGTGGGTAAATTTATAAATTTTGCAAAGTACGCAAGTTGTTATATAATATTCGATTGGTCAGGGAATATTCATTTTAACAGGGAATATTCGTACGACGGCACAATCATTGGTGGACCCCATAACAGAATTATTGTCGGATTGAGAAAACGATAAAAATATTTTATAAAAATAACGGCAGAAGTTTTACCGTTAACTGTTGAAAGACCCGGTGTTAAAAGTACATGAATACACGTGGTTACATAGTAGCACACGGTATTGATTATTGATGCTTACGTGAGAAGTCACTCAGTTTTGTTCCATTATAGCTTCAGTAATTGCTGCATAGTATCTCACGTTATTTGATTCAATTATTGTCGATATTTTATATATTATGAAATCAATAATTGAGATGAAAAAGTTATTAATATTATTATTTGCAATATTAACGATGTCTAGAAGTTCTGTCAAGGAGAGGTTTGGTCACCTAATTGCGTGCCAATATGGAGAAATCCTTATTGAAAAGCCCACTCTTTCCTGAGAACGACCTGGTCGATTAATATTATGAATTATAATAATGATGATAAATGTTGTTAAAAATATTGAGGGAATTTTTTTGATGTAGTTGTTGTAAATTTTAGTTTATTTTATGGACCCCCATTTACCCATTTTTCAAAATAATCGGTAGAAAGTTATATATATATATATATATATATATATATATATTAAAGTAGGGCACGCTTTGAAATCAAGGAGGAAGATGGTTGATATGTTGTCACTGGTGGGTTTTTGGTGGGAGAAAAAAAAAGGGTCAGGAGGGAGTTATCATTATTATTATTATTATTATTATATATATATATATATGTTTATATATTATATGTTATATAAGGTATGTATGTTATATATATTACATATATATATATATATACACACATAACCTTGTTGACAAATTGTGGCAGGAAGGAAAATTTGATCACGGGAGTGTATCCCGTGAAAATTTTGGCACATGCTATATATATATAATATATTTTATTTAAAAGTTTTCGTTTTATTAGAATATTTTATTAATACTGCATAGTAAATCATTATGGACCGTCCGTTTAAAAGTAAATCAATCTGGACCGTTCATGAATTAGTTACTATTCAGTCCATTCTCCTATAAATAGAAGCTCATTCCTTCATTATTTCTTACGAATTCACTGAAACTCTAGAGAGAGAAACTATAGAGAGAAAGAAGAAAAGTATTTTGCTACTTCACTACTCCTATATCCAGTTTGTTCTAAGGTAAGGGGTATTATTTCTTTCGTATTCATGAAGAGAACTTCTGTTATTCCATTCTTTATTATTCTGTTGGAATAACCTGTATACGCGGTCTACCCTATACTTGGTGAAATTCTTCTATTATTCCATTCTTTATCATTATGTTGGAATAACTTTGTCTGTCAGATCGTATACATGGTGAAATTCTTCACATTATTCCATTCTTTATTATTCTATTGAACATCCCATGCGTGCGGCGTTTAAGCTTAACCTCGGTTCCGTTATTTATTATTCTCATTGAAATATCCTCGTGCGTGCGCTTACGCATGACCGGTTCCATTCTTTATTATTCGTGGAATATCACATCATGCGCTTACGCATGACCGGTTCCATTATTTATTATTCTCATTGGAATAACATGTCTGCGTATTGATTCATCGCATGCCTGATGATTTCTTTTGTTATTCCATTCTTTATTATACTCATTTGGTTAAAGTTTTGGCTTTTATACTCCATGAAATTAGTGGAATATCCTTGGTATTTGCGCTTCATCCAGTATCTTTTCATGAAAATATTCTTCTAATCATTCTTAAATTTTACTCTACAAAGAAGTATCATGTTGACAATTTGGACGTTATTAGTTCCTGGATAAATTAATTCTTGATCTTGTTTTATTGAATTCTTATATCATTATCATCATCCTCATGTTTATATTATGTTGAAAGTCATCTGTGGCCCGTAGTGCATAGATGGACTTGGTATGATTATGACCAGGGATTAATCGGTATAATCATGACTGTAATGTTACAAATGATGTGGTAAAAGTCCTCATTGGCCCGTAGTGCATTGATAGACAGTTGTTGGCATGATCATGATCATTGATGAATACACGAATATCCTTGGCCCGTAGTGCATGGATAATTTATGGTTGTGATACTAATGAATATCCTCGGTCGTAGTGGGGGATGATGTGGATTATTTATTAAGTCGAGTCCCAAATGATAAAAGTGATGAAAACCTTTTAAATCATAAAAGATATTAGATTTTATTCTCTACTCAACTCTTTTTAATGGATTGCTTGTTCACCGCAGCTTAAACTTGATGTTTGTTATATTGTATCGCTTTAACAACGTTGAAGGCTAACGATAATTTATTCTCAGATTATATTAGTCATAATATTTCTTCTCGGGCTAGTTGAGCTCACCCTTTTACTTTCATTGTTCTCTTCAAGAAATGAGAACGTAGCGAGAACTAGTCGGGAGCAGTGACGGTCCCGTATAATAGCATTAGTAGTCCTCACTATTCTACATTAAATAGTGTGATAATAAATGTAATGAGTACTAATTGAGTGTGGATATTGTCTAGATGACAATATTTGTATTAAAACTCACAAAGATATGTTTTGTCGTATTTTACACGCATCGTTGTATAATTAAGTTGTATTTGAATTTTGTACCATGTATTTGGTGACTCAAGATGGGTGATGTATACCTATTTTGGGGGCGTCACAGGTTGGTATCAAAGCTTAGGGATATGATCCCCGGCCGAGATGTGAGACAAGAACTAGGAGGGAGAGACGGGGAATTTTTCGCTAGTATGACCTACCTAAGTTTATTTGGCATTTAATTGGTCTCACGAGTATAGGGATAATATATTGCATGTCAATTAACCTTTGTTTTGTGGCGATTTGAAAATGGCATCCGAGAATGTTGAGATTAGCAATGGAGCACGTGAGACCGCTGAGTTTCCACAGATCAATAATCGTGATAATGTGCATCGAAGGCGACAATCCTCGTGCAAACAACAACACTGACCAGATGATGAACGATGGAATGTTCAGAGGCTTTATGCAATTAATGCAACATCAGGCAAGAGCGACTCCTATACAAAATACAGGTGGAAACACTGACAACTCTCGGACGGTCACCGCTAAGCAGTTCAAGGAACTGGGACCACCAATGTTTTTTGGAGAGCCAAAACCACTTAAGGCAGAGACATGGATAAAGCAGATCTGCAAGATATTTGATGTCTTGGGATGCTACGAGGAGCAAAAGGTTCCCTTTTCCACCTTCATGTTGAGTGTAGAGGCAGATTACTGGTGGGAATCTGTAAAACATACTCAACCTGCCGCACTGAAGATAACTTGGGAGAAGTTCTAAGAATTGTTCAACGAAAAGTACTTTCCCGAAAGTATTCGGCACATGAAAGAGGTAGAGTTCATCAAGCTGGAGCAAAACAACATGACCGTGTCGCAGTACGAAGCCAAGTTTGCCGAGTTGTCCCGATTTGCGTCCCATTTGGTTGATAATGAGGAAAGAATGACGTGAATGTTTCTAAGAGGTTTGAAACCCGAGATACATCAATATCTTATCTCTCATAAACTGTGTTTGTATTCAGATGTTGTTAATAGGGCTCAGTTATTGGAGCGCGATAATGAGTCAACCCAACCAAAAGAGAGCACCCGGCAAAATGAAAATACTAGTGATAGCAGTCATCGAAGCGGTGAAAATAAGTGTGGAGGGAATCAACATGCCAGAAATGGTAATCACTTCGATGGTAATCATGGCCAAAATAATAAGAATGGACATTTCAAGAAGAGGAGATTTCAACAATGATGGAAAGACATCAGCACCAGCACCCGTTGTTAAGGAAGGAGAACGACCACCTATCATATACTTCAAATGCGAGGGAGGGACACATCGGTCAAACTGCTGCGATGTCATTCAAAACATGTTATAATTGTGGAAGAGAAAGTCACCTAGCCCGATTTTGTCGTTCACCAAAGACAAGTTCAACTAGGATGGAGGCACCAAAGGATGTCCCGTAAAAGTCAAAGCCGATGAGTCTGAGGAGAGCGTTTGTCGTGACTTCCCGAGAAGCAAGGAACCCGAATGAGGTCATCACGGGTAAGCTTATCATAAACTCTAGCGAAGTATATATCTTATTTGATATCGGTTCTACCCATTCTTTTATTTCTCCTACTTGCGCTTAACGTTTAAATTTGACTCCGGAGAAATTAGACTATGACTTATCTGTTGAAACTCCGTTGGGAGAAACCTTCATTACATCCACTGTTTATAAGTCTTGTTTGGTTCAAATCGGTACCCTCACATTACATGTCAATCTTATTTCATTGAAAATACTTGCATTTGACGTAACTCTAGGGATTGATTGGTTAACTACTCATCATGCAAAAATTGATTATTTTCGTAAGGTTGTTAGCTTTCACATTCTAACCAACCTATTATGCGAATTCAAGAACCAAACCATTAAAATCAATCACCGCTATCTCAAGCCATAAAGCTATTCGCTTTATTGAAAAACGGATGTCAAGCTTTCTTAGCTCATGTCACAGATCTAAACAAAAATACATCAGTTTTGAATGATATTTCTATTGTTAATAAATTTCCCGACGTACTCCCTAAAGAACTTCCTGGCCTACCCCCAGAGCGTGAAGTTGAATTTTGTATCGACCTTGAAACCAGTACAAAACCTATTTCCAAAGCCCCATATCGAATGGCTCCTATTGAACTTCAGGAGTTAAAGACCCAACTGCAGGAATTGTTAGACATCGGTTTCATTCGTCCTAGTACTTCTCTTTGGGGTGCTCATGTTCTATTCGTGAAGAACAAAGATGGGAGTATGCGACTTTGTATTGATTATCGGGAGTTGAATCATGCCACCATCAAAAATAGGTACCCATTGCCACGTATTGATGACCTGTTTGACCAGTTGCAAGGCGCCAAATTCTTTTCAAAGATTGATATTCGTTCCAGATATCACCAATTGAATATTAGAACCGATGACATTCCAAAGATGGCTTTCAGAACTCGGTACGGACATTATGAATTCTTAGTCATGTCTTTTGGATTGACTAATGCTCTTGCTGCCTTTATGGATATGATGAACCGAGTATTCAAGGAATATTTAGATCACTTTTTGGTCGTCTTTATTGATGACATCCTCATATATTCCAAAATCCGTGAAGATCATGAGCAACACTTGAGGCTGATACTCCAAAAGCTTCGTGAAAACAAGCTTTATGCCAAGTTGAATAAATGCGAGTTCTGGCTTGAGGAAGTAGCATTCCTTGGGCACTTGGTATCAAGTCATGGAATATCTGTTGATCCGGAAAAGATTGAAGCTATTCAAAGCTGGGAAAAACCTAAATCAGTGACCGAAGTACGTAGCTTTCTCGGCTTAGCTGGTTATTATCGGAGATTCGTAGAAGGGTTTTCTCGAATCGCTACTCCATTAACTCAGCTGACTCGAAAAGATATAAAATTCGGTTGGAGTGAGGAATGCGAGAAGAGTTTTCAAGAACTCAAGTGAAGACTCATTTCAACACCTTTTCTGACAATACCATCTGGTTCGGAGGGATTTGTCATCTACAGTGATGCTTCGGGCAAAGGGTTAGGATGTGTTCTCATGCAACATGGAAAAGTCATAGCATATGCCTCTCGACAACTCAAAGAATATGAGAGGAATTATCCTACTCATGATCTAGAGTTGGCAACAGTCGTTTTTGAACTAAAGATTTGGAGGCATTACTTGTATTGGAAAAAAGTGGATATCTTTACGGATCATAAAAGCCTCAAATATTTCTTCACTCAAAAGGAACTCAACATGCGACAGTGACGTTGGTTTGAACTTTTGAAAGATTATGATCATACAATCCAATACCATCCTGGAAAAGCGAACGTGGTAGCTGACGCATTGAGTAGAAGATCATATGCGGGTACGAGTGCGATATTGTCAACGCAAAGGCCCATTTTGTATGACTCGCAAAGGATGGAGATAGAGATAAAGACTCCAGGGACCCATTTGATGATGGCGAATATACGAGTAGATCCAACTTTAATTGATAAAGTTAAAGCTGCTCAAGCTACAGACCTGGAGCTGATGCGTATGAGGAAGAAAATACAAGAAGGTGCTATGTCGGAAGCAAGAATCGATGAAGAAGGACTACTTCGAGTCAACTCCAGACTTTGTGTTCCTAACGACCCTGAGTTAAAGTATAAAATCATGATGGAAGCGCACAACACACCGTTTGCAATCCATCTTGGGAGTACCAAAATGTATCGTGATCTTCGACATACATTTTGGTGGAACAATATGAAGAGAGAGATAGTGTTGTTTATCTCAAGGTGTCTAACTTGTCAACGAGTCAAGGCGGAACATCAAGTACCAAAAGGTCCATTGCAACCACTTGAAATTCTAGAATGGAAGTGAGAGCACATTACCATGGATTTCGTTACTAGTCTTCCCAAGGTTTCTCAAGGCATAGATGAAATTTGGGTCATTGTTGATAGATTGACCAAGTCTTCTCATTTCTTACCAATACGAGAAACTTATACACTTGAACGTCTTGCTCGTATGTACATAAATGAGATTGTAAGACTGCATGGTATGCCAGTATCCATAGTTTCTGATCGAGACCCAAGATTCACTTCACGATTTTGGGTTAGTTTGCAAAAAGCTTATACCTCAAGTCAAATAGCGGAAGATTTATGATCGGACGAAATAGCGGAAGATTTGACGTATGAAGAGGTTCTTGTTCAAATCTTAGATAAGAAGGAACATATTCTACGCTCCAAGATTATACCTCAAGTCAAATTTTTGTGGAGAAACCACGTGGTTGAGGAAATGACCTGGGAGTTAGAATCTGAAATGAAATCAAGATATCCTTACCTCTTCGACATACCAAGTATGTACCCTAATTTCGAGGGCGAAATTTCATAAGAAGGGGAGGTTGTAAGACCGCAAATTTTTTTTAATAAAGATAATTTTTCTATGAATATCATTTTTAAATATTATGGAATGAATTTGATATAATGTTATAGTTGTGGGTAAATTTATAAATTTTGTAAAGTACGCAAGTTGTTATATAATATTCGATTGGTCGGGGAATATTCGTTTTAACAGAGAATATTCGTTTTAACAGGGAATATTCGTACGACGGCACAATCATTGGTGGACACCACAACGGAATTATTGTCGGATTGAGAAAACGACAAAAATATTTATGAAAATAACGACTTGAAGTTTTACTGTTAACTCGTTGAAACACCCAAAGTGTTAAAAAATACAGGAATCTTGCGCGTGGTTTCATAGTATTACTGCGGTATTGATTATTGATGCTTTACGTGAGAAGTCACTCGCTTTTGTTCAATTATTGCTTCAAAGAATTGTTGCATAAGTATCTCACGTTATTTGATTCAATTATTTTCGATATTTTATATATTATTAAATCAATAATTGAGATGACAAAGTTATTAATATTATTATTTGCAATATTAACGATGTCTAGAAGTTCTGTCAAGGAGAGGTTTGGTCACCTAATTGCGCGCCAATATGGAGAAATCTTTATTGGAAAGCTCCCTCTTTCCTGGGAACGACCTGGTCGATTAATATTGTGAATTATAATAATGATGATAAATGTTATTAAAAATATTGAGGGGATTTTTTTGATGTAGTTGTTGTAAATTTTAGTTTATTTTATGGACCCCCATTTACCCGTTTTTCAAAATAATCGGTAGGAAGTTATATATATATATATATATAATATTAGGTGGGGCCCACATTTGAAATTGAAGGAGGAAGATGGTTGATATGTTGTCACAGGTGGGTATTTGGTGGGAGAAAAAAAAGGGTCAGGAGGGAGTTATTATTATTATTATTATTATTATTATTATTATATATGTGTTTATATATTATATGTTATATAAGGTATGTATGTTATATATATATTATATATATATATATATATATATATATATATACATAACCTTGTTGACAAATTAAAGGCGTGAAGGAAAATTTGATCACGGAGTGTATCCCGTGAAAATTTTAACACATGCTATATATATATATAAATATATATATATATATATATAATATATTTTATTTAAAAATTTTCGTTTTATTAGAATATTTTATTAATATTGCATAGTAAATCATTATGGACCGTCCGTTTAAAAGTAAATCAATCTGGACCGTTCATGAATTAGTTACTATTCAGTCCATTCTCCTATAAATAGAAGCTCATTCCTTCATTATTTCTTACGAATTCAATGAAACTCTAGAGAGAAAAACTATAGAGAGAAAGAAGAAAAGTATTCTGCTACTTCACTACTCCTATATCCAGTTTGTTCTAAGGTAAGGGGTATTATTTCTTTTGTATTCATGAAGAGAACTTCTGTTATTCCATTCTTTATTATTCTGTTGGAATAACCTGTATACGTGGTCTACCCTATACTTGGTGAAATTCTTCTGTTATTCCATTCTTTATCATTATGTTAAAATAACCTGTCTATGCGAAGTACCGCATACATGGTGAAATTTTTATGTTATTCCATTCTTTATTATTTTGTTGGAACATCCTGTCTGTGCATTTACGCATGACCTGGTTCCGTTATTTATTATTCTGTTAGAACATCCCGCTGGCAAGCGAATTTCACCGACCAGTTCCGTTATTTATTATTCATTTGGAATATCTTGTCGTCTACGCACGCATGACCTAGTTCCGTTATTTATTATTCTATTGGAATAACTCCGTGCGCATGCGCGATCTATCGTATGCCCCGATGATTTCTTTTGTTATTCCATTCTTTATTATACTCAGTTGGTTAAAGTTTTGACTTCTATACTCCATGAAATTAGTGGAATATCCTTGATATTTGCGCTTCATCCAGTATCTTTTCATGGAAATATTCTTCTGAGCATTCTTGGATTTTACTCTACAAAGAAATATCATGTTAACAATTTGGACGTTATTAGTTCCAAGATAAATTAATTCTTGAACTTGTTTTATTGAATTCTTATATCATTGTCATCATCCTCATGTTTATATTATGTTGAAAGTCATCTCATGGCCCGTAGAAGCATAGCATAGATGGACTTGGTATGATTATGACCAGGGATTAATCGGTATAATCATGACCGTAATGTTACAAATGATGTGGTAAAAGTCCTCATTGGCCCGTAGTGCATTGATGGACAGTTGTTGGCATGATCATGATCATTGATGAATACACGAATATCCTTGGCCCGTTGTGCATGGATAATTTGTGGTTGTGATACTAATGAATATCCTTGGCCGTAGTGCAGGGATGATATTGATTATTTATTAAGCTGAGTCCCAGAGATAAAAGTGATGAAAAACCTTTTAAATCATAAAAGATATTAGATTTTATTCTCTACTTGACTCTTTTAATAGATTGCTTGTTTCGCTGCAGTTAAACTTGATGTTTGTTATATTGTATCAGTTTAACATTGTTGAAGGCTAACGATAATTTATTTTGTATTATCTTAGTCATAATACTTTTTACTGGGCTAGTTGAGCTCACCCTTTTACTTTCATTGTTCTCTTCAAATGATGAAACGTAGCGAGGACTAAATCGGGAAGCGGAGTGACGATCCGTATAATAGCATTAGTAGTCCTCACTATTCTATTAAATAGTGTGATAATAAATATAATGAGGACTCAATTGAGTGTGGATATTGTCTAGATGACAATATTTGTATTAAAACTTCGACATATGTTTTGTCGTATTTTACATGACCGTTGTATAATTAAAACAGATTTTTGATTTTGTACCATGTATTTGGTGACTCAAGATGGGTGATGTATACCTATTTTGGGGGCGTCACACGACTTGTGGGTTAAATTTGATAATTTTGATTTTGATAAATATAATATACACATTAGAGAGTTTTCTATGTATTTTTCCGGTGAATCTCTTGTTCTTTTGCCTGTGAATTCACTTGTTACCTAGCTCGCAGGATAATCGTTATCCCGCCTGGCGTCAGTATACCTATAAGTGATGACTTAATACATCATAAAAAGAAAATTTATTTTCCGTGAAAAAATTGGTGTGATTGACATGACCATCACAATTATAATACATTGATATCAAAATTAGTCATCAGTAAGAGCCATCATATATGCTATCATTTTATAATTGCTTAAAAATTCTATCACAAATTAATATCTTTTGTGATTGTTTTTAAAAACTGTCACAAAGTTCCGTCACGTATTCTTGTTTTTCTAGTTGTGAAGGAAAAATATTTATGTACGAAGTAAATGACATAATATTTTGAATCTATTTTGAAAATATTAAATATAAATTAATAAGATGAGTCTTATTATTATTACTATTATTATTAAGTTAATTCCTAAAGGTGTTTGGGAATTAATTAATACTCTCATATATTTCTAATAAGATTAGTAGGCTAATTAATTAAAAGGTTTAATTAATTATTCTTAATGAGATTAGGAATCCTAATTAATTAAATGAGTTTAATTAATTAAATAAAACCCTATTCCTAAATAGTTTATGAGGGTTTCTTACATCTATAAATAAGAAAGTTTTTTTATGGAGAGAGGGTGACATAAGTTACGCACTTTATTCCAAGAGTTAGGAGAGTACACATTTTCTATTGACATAGGAAAAACTAGGGTTTAGCCAAACACCATTCTTCTTGAGTTTTTGTTCTTCCTTGGTGGATAACCTTTAGAGGTCAAACTCTTGGCTGGCTAACGTTGATCAAAGGAAGGAATCCAATCCCGCGTATTCAAGGAGACCACAAAGGACTAGGAGTTGAACTTGTACCTGAGGAAGCTCGAATCTTTAATGGTATAATTCTGATCTTCTTCTTTATTTATATTGATAATTAAGCACAAAGCACGATCATGCCATGGGATTGTATGAAAATTTTAAATTCTAATTTATCGCGCTTCAGCACTTTTTTATATGATTTGATTATGTAATCACGCTATATACAATCTCAACACAATATGCTATGCAATGATAGTAAATTAAACATAATAAATTAAATTCTCTGTAAATGAAATTTTGTAACAACATTAGTATGCATTCATTTTTTAATCACAAAGAACTTATTCGTGAATAGTTACTGTACAATTCAATTCTTCTACCATACAATGTCCCGAGTAAACATAAGACATGGAATTACTGACAAGTCTTATTTATTTAATCATATGTATTTCGATTCACAAAATGCACAACTCTGATTAATGTAAATTAGAAACTCTTTTCTAATTTAGTTTTTAATTTACATTCTCATTAATTAATGATTTCTGAGTTGTCACTTATTGAATCGCATAGAACATTCTTTACCTTTACTGGAAGTAGTAGATCATTTGTTAATCATTCATCGACCTCCATGTACACTTTATTATAGTCGAACATACCTTTGATATATCCAAAGAGTCTTAAGGAATATGACAAAGTATAATTCAGAATTTATAAGGTACTATAATGATCTCAAATTCAAGGATTACTTATACTAATATCCCTATAGGAACTGCTATTACCAGGCAAGTAAAATAAAGTATAATTTAGGATACATAACGTTGGGTTAGAGCGTTGTGACGCTGAAGGAACTTCGAGTTTACGTTTCAGCACTAGATTAGAGTACATCGACGCTGGTGCTGCTGATTTATGCGCGTGGATTTGTTTCCCAGCTGATTTACACTTCTAAGTCAATTGGGACACTTGTTAAGCTGGAGACCAATTAGGGTTATCTTCTAAAGCTGCCGAGGGATTTATAAATAGAAAAGGAGGTTGATGATGAAATGGAGACATAGAAATTAGGGTTTTATTTGTTGTTAAAGGATAACACGCAAAGACTTTGCGAGGATTCGAGGTGGCGTTTGAAGATCAACTGTGACAGAGTTTTCTTCTCTACTCCATTATTTTATTCTTGTACTTTAAGGATGTTTTCTGGATTATATGTGATGTTTCTAATGGATGTTATGGACTATTCTTTTATTTAAGATTGCAATGGAACCTAATGCATAACTTAAATTAAATTACTCTCTTATGGTTAAGATAATTATATATGTTTCGTTTATCATATTTTATGATTAATTCATAATTGTCTGATTAACAATTATCTAATATAAACATAGATGAATTTGAAAAATGAAATCTAAGGTTAGATTTGAATATGATACATATTCTTTTGTTTATTCTTTAATTTGAATAAAAGATTTGTATATAGGATATGAATATACCTATATGCCATATGAACTGTGTTGAGAATTGGTGTTTAATGAATCTGATCTTAATTTTATCACGTATGAATATAGTGATTTAATTGAAAAATATATTTTTAACAAACCATTGGACAAAGGGTTGTTAAATAAATGAAAATTCTCGATTAACAATTTAGTATAACTAATTAACTAATAAGAGAGTGCACTACAAGAAAATCGGCTATTTCCGAGTCGGAATTAAGGTTATTCCGTCGAAATAATATTACTTCCGACAGATTAGCCTGTCGAAAATTCGGACGAATATAATATCGTCGAGCTTATTTTCGTCGATTATTCGGTCGAAAATAATTATTTCCGAGTGATTTATTTCTGACAGAATGTTCGTCAGAACTAACTTATATTCGACGGAATTTATCTCGTCGAAAAATTACGTCGAGTACATCTTACCACGTGACAGACGCGAAAAACCTGGTCTTTTTTAATTCCGAGGGAATATCCGTCGGACCTAACTTAATATCCGTCAGAATTAACTGCGATAAAATAAATTATTTATATTAATAGCATTTTTTTAAAATTAATTGAATATATTATTTCTGACAGAACTTCTGTCGGTTTTAGGTTATTCCGTCAGAATTATATATTATTTTTTTCAGATTTATTTTACTTTTGCATTTTTCAGGTTTTTAAACCACTTTTTTTGTACCTAAAACCTGTTTATCACAACAATACATACAATAATATTCAACCCATATTACAACTACATCCAACAACCAGTAACAACATATATATCATAATTAATCAATCCATTATAATACAATGTTCTACAACTAAACTAAAGAACATATATATTGGACAAAGGGTTGTTAAATAAATGAAAATTCTCGGTTAACAATTTAGTATAGCTAATTAACTAAGAAGAGAGTGACAAGATTAAGTGAAGCATTGGGGAAAGTTATATATAATTTTAAGATTTTAATATGATATTACTATCTGTTAATTAGTTACTTAGTTTAATTAATTAGTTTATAAACTGAATTTCATTTGTTTAAATAAAATTGAATTGATTAAGAATTAGTAGTTGAATTAATAGATTATTTAATATTTCTTGTGGAAACGATACTCTATTAGTATTTACCGCTAGATTACTAGTTGATCTGCGTGTATTTGCTAAGTATAAATTTAGTCAAACATTTCTTCTTTTGTTTTGTTCTACACGCTATAGAACAGCTTGATGTTGCTGATAGACTAAAGTTGCATGCAATCCTAAGTCCGGCTTTATAATGTTGTACTTTGCGAAGGAATTTTAATTAATTCTAGTAATTTATATTCTGTAGCTAGTTGTTTCCGTTTGTTAAGTGGATTAAATTTCTTCTATTTAATTAGGATGATTTTGTTGTGATATGGACTTTTTACTTGTATTTGTAGATCAGAATGTTAATCCGATTTTGTATTTGCAAACTCATTTTTAATTTTACTTAATTCCTGCATCTTCGCTAAACATTAGTTTTATTAGTTAATCATAGACTTTTCTTGTGGGTATGCATACAAATAGTTAATCATAGACTTTTCTTGTGGGTTTGTATATTATGTACTGTTTTTTTTACCCCTCTCTGGAACATATTTTGTTTGGTGCGGGGAATATATAGTGAGAAAATAAAGGAAAAAAAACTCTGCTGTGTAATTTATCTCTTAAATCTTAATACCTTCAAGTAAAATTATTCACCAATATTTGATCCAAATTTTACCTTCACCAAGGTAAGTATTATTATTATTTGGTAGAATATTTAAATGGCGAAGGAGTATAATGGATCGCCAAAGCCTCACCACCACCTGGAATCAAATCGGAAGCGTCTCACTTGGATCCTAGCTGTTAGTGGCCTCTGCATTCTGTTCTACGTTCTGGGAGCTTGGCAGACAACAACTCCTGCTCCATCCGGCCGATCCGAGGTCTACACAAGGGTTGGATGTGATGTTGAATCTCCTCCTGGATCTTCGTCCTCATCATCATCAAGTACCCCTCTAGACTTTGAAAGCCATCATCAGTTAGAGGTCAATGCATCTAAAGAGTCCCACAAGTTCTCGCCATGTGATATGTCATACAGCGAGTACACTCCGTGTCAAGATCGTGCTAGGGGAAGGACATTTAGCCGCGACATGATGAAATATAGAGAGCGACATTGCCCGAAGAAAGAGGAGCTCCTTCGCTGCCTGATACCTGCCCCGCCTAACTACAAGTTCCCTTTCAAATGGCCTCAAAGCAGAGACTATGCATGGTACAACAACATTCCCCACAAAGAGCTCAGCATTGAGAAGGCCATTCAAAACTGGATCCAAGTCGAAGGGGATCGTTTCAGATTTCCTGGTGGTGGCACCATGTTCCCGCATGGAGCTGATGCTTACATAGATGACATTAATAACCTCATTCCTCTTACTAGCGGAACCATAAGAACTGCAATAGATACAGGCTGTGGAGTAAGTAATATATATATATATACTCAGAAGAAAATAACATCCTATCTATGCTATATAATCTTAATTATTTTCCTACACACACACACACACACACACACACACACATATATATATATATATATATATATATATATATATATATATATATATATATATATTTCTTTTGATGTCTATATATAACCTTTTCCATATATATTGCCAGTATCATTGGTGTTCAATTCCTCCGTATTTTACATTTTCTTGGGATATTTACTGTTGTTAATAGGTTGCAAGCTGGGGTGCTTTCCTATTAAAGAGGGACATTCTGACCATGTCTTTTGCTCCAAGAGATACACATGAAGCACAAGTTTGGTTTGCATTGGAACGTGGTGTTCCTGCCATGCTTGGCATCATGGGTTCTCAGAGACTTCCTTACCCAGCAAGGGCTTTCGATATGGCTCATTGTTCCCGATGTCTGATCCCCTGGTTTCAGTATGGTAAGTAAGTTGTCATTAATTAATTAATTAGGTCTTCTGATCGATCAAGTATTTATATATTAGATCCCAAAAATTGCATGTCTACATGGGTACGTACGTAGGATATATCATTAATTGTTTCTTCGAAAGATATATAATTATCTTGTAGACTGACTTTCGAAAACATGTCAAAATAAACCAAGCTAGATCCATTTTGACTGCTTTGTTTTTAACAATTTTAATTCTTCAGGTGGAATGTATCTAATTGAAGTGGATAGAGTTCTAAGGCCTGGTGGTTACTGGATACTCTCTGGCCCTCCAATCCACTGGAAAAAATACTGGAGAGGTTGGGAAAGAAGTGAAGAAGATCTGAAACAAGAGCAAGATGCGATCGAGGATGTTGCCAAGCGCCTGTGTTGGAAGAAAGTGATCGAAAAGGGTGACCTTGCAGTATGGCAAAAGCCTGTCAACCACATTGAGTGCGTGAAGAGCAGGCAGATTTATCATACACCACACATGTGCAAATCAGAAAATGCTGATGCAGCTTGGTATATATATATATATATATATATATATATATATATATATATATATATATATACTCGATATTGTCTCATTAATTCCATGATCAAGAAATATCATCATCACTTTCCAGCCTATCTATCTATCTATCTATGGAAGCACTGATCCTATTTAACTAACTATGATTTAATTACTCAATGTGTTAAAACAAGCTAGGTACAAAGATATGGAAGCTTGCATCACTCCCCTGCCAGAGGTAAGCAGCTCAGATGAGGTTGCAGGTGGTTCACTGGTGAAATGGCCAGAGCGTGCGTTCGCTGTTCCGCCTAGAGTTAGCTGTGGTTTGATGCCTAGCATAACTCCGGAGAAATTCCAAGAGGATAATGAATTGTGGAGAGACCGCGTGTCACATTACAAACGTATCATAAGTCCTCTAACCCAAGGCCAATACCGAAACATAATGGACATGAATGCTTTCCTAGGTGGGTTTGCAGCAGCCTTGTTAAAATATCCAGTGTGGGTAATGAATGTGGTCCCTGCAAATTCAGACAGCGACACTCTTGGCGTGATATACGAACGAGGTTTTATTGGTACATATCAAGATTGGTGCGAGGCATTTTCAACATATCCTAGAACATATGATCTCATCCATGCAGGTGGTGTGTTCAGCATCTACCAAGATAGGTACGTACGGGTGGTAATTAAATGAATGTGCCATGCATATAATCATCATCAGTTGGTGATCTTTTTCTCTTTTTTTTTAATTTTTAATTTTAATTATTTCTGAAGGTGCGACGTTACCGATATTCTCCTGGAGATGGACAGAATCCTGCGGCCAGAAGGGACCGTTATATTTAGAGATGTGGTGGAAGTCCTTGTGAAGATCAAGAGTATAACCGATGGAATGAGGTGGAATAGCCACATAACGGATCATGAAAGTGGCCCATTTAACCCAGAGAAAGTTCTTGTTGCTGTCAAAAGTTATTGGACTGGAGAAACAAAGCAGGAATAACAGCACCAGTAATGAGTGCTAATAATTAACTTCTTGTAGTCTTGAGTTTTCTGCTTGCACTAAATTAATTATATTTGCTGAATTCCATTTCCTTCTTTGGCGGTCACATGATCATTTCTTATAAAAAGGAGAGTTCAACAATTAGTAGCAAAATATGCAACAATTGCCTTTTCCAAATGTGCATTATATTGAAAAAGAGTTTCATTTCAAAATTGTATCAAGTGGATTTTTAAATAACAATAATATATAACATAGTGTTGATACACTAGCTGAAATTTTTTAAATTTGAAGATTTGAAGAACGTTGAAGAGAATTGACGTACATGAACATGAATGTACAATAGTTGCAAATAATGTAAAATTAATAAACAAACGAGACTGTTTATAAGCATCAAAATGGGTGTTGCAGAAAGAGGAGCTAAAGTGTTAGCAAAACATGGACTGAGAAAAACTTGTTTGAGGGTGGATGAAAATTTAATATTTCGCTACTAAATCTTTTTATTATCCTTTCATGTTGTTCATTTTGATGCTCTTCAGTAGCCAAGGTTCAAAACAAATGTGCAGGTACTAATATTTGTCTTTTTTGCCTTTTTTTCTTTAGATGAGTTGGAAAT
This sequence comes from Panax ginseng, assembly GCA_020205605.1. NCBI lineage: Eukaryota > Viridiplantae > Streptophyta > Magnoliopsida > Apiales > Araliaceae > Panax > Panax ginseng. Next base: position 161,741,802 of record CM035137.1, read on the forward strand.
ACTATTTCTCTTAAGACTCGATCCTCTCAGAACAACAATTAGCAATTATCTTTAGTTTAAAAAAAAAAAAAAAAAGTAAATGTAAATGTAAATGTAACACTTATTTTCTCATATTGGCATGCGAAGTTGAGATTTACTCCAATAGTAAGTTAACCTTAATGACAATGCCAAAGTTGGATACATATACAGATAGCTTAAAAAGCAAATGCTAGTAAGAGATCTGTACATAGGTTCTCCAAGGACACTGCATACGCTCCATCCCTCTATTGAATGACACTTACAATTAAAAAGTCATAACTTTGCCCTTTTAAAATACCTTATTGCCTCGTCAATAACTTAACTAAGAGATACAACAAGCTCTTTTGACCATATTACATCACATGCCACTTTCCTTAATTCCCTTACACAGTTAAAAAATTAAATCCGTAACTCCATAGATTAACTGAAGATCATTTTGTCAAACCCAATTCGCAGAACACAACTAGTGCATTATTATTGAAGAAAGCTGAAGTCTTTATCCGTAGAACTGAAAGTTGTGACTTTTACAACTAAAAGTTATTACATTTTTGGTAAGATACCCATAAATTCAGACAGAAGTTGGAGGTCATGTGGTGAATTGAAGAAATATGAAACCATTACGTGTCTCAAACAATTCAAATTCATGATTTTTACAACACAACTTATAAAATTCTGGTTTCTATCAATTGGGTTAATTTTCTAAAGAAAAACAGGACCCTTACAGCATACCTTTCATGTATAAAGAAACTTAACAATATTATATAAACAAGACTAACAAATAAGTAAAGCTTACCAGAGGAAAGAAAGGAATCGAGGTTTAGGGTTTCTGGTGATGATGAGAGTGACCGAGTGAGGAAATTATTTACTTTGGTGGGCTGCTGGCTTATCTTTCTCAACTGTTGGCTTATCTTTTACTGATTTACTAGTCAATAGTCGATTACTGTTATTTTAATTTTAATTTTATAAATTAACTATGATCATCATTTTATTAATTAAACTAAGAATGAGATTAATAGTCATTTTTTAAAAAGAATATACTTCCAAAACTAAAACAAATAATAACAAAATAAAATCACATTCAAAAATAATTTCAATGTATACAACATATCTTTCAATCCACAACCTTGCGACTAAGGTTACAGTAGCCCTATAACACGGCCCAAAAGTTTAATAATATCAATCATCATACACCCTACTAAGTAGATATCTATAAAGTGCACGCTCCCGAAGGGCCTAATTTACTTTATCATTCCTAATTCCTAGTTCCTTCAAGCATTGACATTCACACCACATGATCCTAATGAACCATAGCTCCATAGCAAAATTTCATTTGTGATTTTCCATCACTTTGTCAAATGAAAAGACCAAATACATGTGTCTTAATAAGTAGGCACTCAGAACTTGTTCGCAGCAGTACCTAGTACAACTATGTGGTTAAGAAGCTTAAAACACAAACTCTTCCTCTGCTGTTCCATTCGGCAGTGTTCTGTCCTTCATCCCTTGTAAAGCTTCTGCCGTCGAATCATCTATGTCCAGCAAGCATTGTAACCGAGACAGTTTTTCAGGCACCGGCTCGCTCTTCAGGTATTTAAGAAAGAGATCAGTGAGCTCCTCCGGCACCTCCCATGATAACGGTTTAGATGGTACAGCCTTGTCACAAGCTAACAAATCATTGAGAGAGAAAACCTACATGTAGAGAATGAAACAATAAGAATTACTGATCTATGTTCAGATTTACAGTGCTTACTTTTACATGTAATGAACAATAATCCATAAGCTAACAAGTTCATACCACCCCTGAATGGTTTCTCTGCCTCAGTAGTGCCACAGCCTGAATTAGTGAGTTTGACAACCTACTTTGTGCAAGTTCACGAACAACACACCTTGCCTTTTCAGAATTGATGTTGAGATCCTCAAGGAATTTTTTGATAGACTTCCTCTTCATCAAACTCCCCAGTTCCAGAGGAGAAAATCTCATCAACAGTTTTCTTGAAGAGGCTCTCGCGTAAGCTCAATGATATCATGCTGTCTAAATCAACTCCAGCTTCCTTCAGTTCTCTTATCTCCTTTATACTAAGCCTCCCTCGACCAACAGCACTTTCCAGGGCAGCCGACATTTTTGTAGTTGTTATACTCTTTATTATCTTTTGAGAATACTGAGAAGGCAAACCCACTTGCTTCTGCAACTCATTAAGCTGCTCAATCCTGGCTTTTGTTAGTTGTCCATCCGCCAAGATCACCTCAGCTTGTTGCCTAAAAGCCTGCTCGGCTAAGCCTCTGTGTACTTCCACAATTTCCTTGTCGGTCAAACCCAGGATTCCTCCAAGCTGGTTTAGCAGAACATATTCAGAATCATCCTTCTTTGTGGTGATTTGTGCACCAAAAGGGATCCTGGTTACCTCTCCGGTTAGACAAAATAGCAAGTATGTCTTGTAAAGATCAGTTCTATCCCTTTCTGGGAGGTCATCTTCAAGAGTAATCTCTGTCTGGCTTGGCTTCTCCAAGTTTACCTTGCTTGGTCTTACTTTTCGAAGTGACTGCAGGGATTCCCATTCCTCATCCTCTTCTAATTGTCCTTCCTCCTTAACAAGATCTTCTGATGTAGTATCAGATGATTCTCCTTTAATATCTGCTATCAACTCGGTCACAACCAAGTTGTTGAATGCTATCATCTTTTTAAGTTCTTTTGCAGCCTCCATACGACTCCCAGATGCTCGTGATCGTTGTATGTAGCTGATGAAAATCTTGCGAACCTGCATCCATAATCAAAGTCATTTGGATCAAAGAGAATGTTGATTTCAGAAAAATAATCACAGACTCATAGTATACCATGTGACCCAAACATTAAGTTGTTGCAAGGTGACGTGTTAGCAAGCTGCTACTCCCACTCAGACACTTCCAAGTAAATCAAAGGAAAAGTAAAAGCAAGTTGAATATAGATACTCACAGCTTTACTAGCAATAGACATGGCGACCTCCCTGGTTAAACGTAAACCATAAGCAGCCTTCCTCACAGATTGCTTGACATCCGCATCATACCCATTGACTCCTGCAGCAATTGCATCCTTCACAACCTGGAAAAACAATTTTATTTAGAAACTTATGAACAAATACCCTTATGAGATTTAGAAATGAATTAAGGGTGTCAACACCTATTACTTAAGGGAGTAGATGATCTTGATTAGCAGTGAGCAAACCTATCTAGCCTTGATTAGGGAGATTCAAGAGAGCAAACAAGCACATAAATGAGTTTAAGCTTTCAAGGAATTAACTCAACTATAAATACTGAACTAATATTGTGTTAATCAGTCCTTAAGATGTTACTTAGCAGAGTGTGCATCATAGAGAATGACAATTAAGTGAAATGGTATATTAAGATGAATGGACGCTTGAAACTAAAATTCAATACCCAAACAGATCAAAGTAATATAATTGAAGAAATCACAATTTATATTGCCTAGTGAAGAATAGAGCAGATTTCAATTCTATTGAATAGATGTTTGTATGCAATTTTAAAGCTGGGCTATAGAGATATGATATAATCAAGTTGGTTAGAAGTTAATGCTACCATAAACAACTACAAATTGGTGTCCAAATCCTTAGATGGAGGTCAGCTCGCAGAAACAGAGCATTTGTGAATTTGTTGCTTGATTTACTCCTTTCTGCGCTGCTTATAGTGCTTCCAAATATGACCCCGCAGAAACAGAGCATCCGTGAATTTGTTGCTTGATTTACACCTTTCTGTGCGGCTTGTACGGCTTCCAAATGGTGTACTGTGGGACTCGTTTGATGATGTATGAATTGTATGTGATAATTGGAGAGTTTAGAGAAATTTAATGTAGAGATTAGAAGAAATTGAGACTGAGAAATATAGAAGAGTTAGATCGAGAAAATAGAAGAACTGGAGACTGATAATTGATTTGATACCAACTGTTAAGCCTCCCACCGGAGAAACTTAGGGAAGAAGATAATGGAGTCAAGAATGAGAACTCCCAACTTTAATTCATTTCAATGTATAGCTCAATACATATATAGATAGATATCTCTGATAAATTAAAAGAAAAGACAATTTTTCCCTCTAACTACTCTTATGGCACATGTTGCCTTAATTCTAGAACTATCCTGAACTGGCTATTCCTACTTTACCCCTATATTCTCTGCAATTTCTAACATATATATATATATACAAACACGCATACATATATGTTTGTGTATATATACATATACTTCGAGAGGACAGGTGAAGTCCTGACAACAAGCACTCTGGTAAAAAAAAAATTCTAGAAACCCGACTTTTCTGATTTTCTAAAAACCTGAATGACATGATAGAGTACTCAAAAACAGGAACTGTAAGATTTCTTGTTATCATCTTTGTTGGTCCAAATAGACTACCTCTGGTCCTCCAGTATATCCTCAGGGCAGAAGCAATGCAATGGTCTTTTAGTCTAAAATGTACTCTGCATTAAAAATAATAATACTAACAGGGAGGAAAAGAGGGAGCATAGTATAGTGATTACCTTTTCAAACAAATTGCCACATATATCAGAATGAGCTGCTTCCACTGTTTGTCTAGGAATGCAAAGCATAACCTGCAACCTCTCCAAGGACTTAACATCCTCATCAGTGAGCCCTCCATCAGATACAGCTTGCTGAAGCTTTTGTCGGTAAATTTCTAGAAATATATTAAACATGACTACATCAGACCTATTCTTAATATTACAACTAGATAATATATTTAAAATTACGCACAGGTATCAAAAAACTAAAATATGATTTCGGTTCCTTTTCTCACCATATATGACTAAAAGCAACTCAATGTCAAGATTTCATTGTGCAAAGATAGAGAAAAATTCAAATGCTTTATGTGGCAGATTTTGATCTTAAGGAACAAACGTGTCCATGGCACAAGTTCACCGACTTGACAAGAAAACCAAATCCCAGAGTATGATATGCGTACAAGTCCATGCAGTGTGTTCAAAATAGCAGATATCACATAGTTGCCAGATATTACACCACAGCTTACCATCATGAATCTCAACAGCTTTCTGTGTATCAAAGTGCAATTCTTCACAGAGATTTTGAAGGAAGTCTGCTTTACTATCAGAATCTTCTAAGTTACCACTAGTTACCGATTGAGCGAGACGTTTACGATATACTTTTGAGGAAACATCCAGCATAATGGATTCTGCCTCTCTCTTACCTAAACCAAATATATTCCTCAATTGGTTCAATGCAGCCAGCTACAGAAAGAAACCAAAAATAAAGCAAAATTAAAAAATTAGCACTTACAAAAATATTATGCATAACAAGCGTCCCAAATAAAAATCCCAGTAAAAAGCAATCCGGAGATCTTGACATTTAAAACATTGAATGATGATTCTACATAAATTTTAAGGAAAAGCAAATCAGTTTTAATATAAAAAATAAAAAATTGTTTGGGGTCAAGGGCACAGGTTTGCAATTCTTCAGAATGAGAATGAAGGGATTTTTGATACTCTGGGTTTTAACTTGTATCTATATTATTAGAGATTCGATAACGGGCTCATTTAGAACTTCATTTCGATTATGCAGCATTATTAACTTTAGAAAGTTCTTTTGTTGAAGGATTTCAAAAATTATTCTCTAAGTAAGAAAGGTTTCTCACTTTCTGTACTTCTGTGAAAAGCATAAGCAAGCAAGCAAGCATTATATGGACAATTGAAAAAGAGCCGAGTGATAATATTTCTTAGCATTTGATTGCGCATTTTGTAGATTTAAATGGAGAGCACACTGTAGGAGCCTATTGTAGGTATCTTCTTTTGGAAGCCTCTTTGTCTAGGGTGGGTTTTGGGTTCCTTCATCCATAACCCATAAAAGTGCCTTTTTATTTGCATACTGCATGTGTGCTCGGGTTCTGTAATATCCTGAATATTTATAGAACTTATAAATATGATATTAAATGACAAAAGATTATTATACTGCAATTTTGAGAACGAAATTCTTATAAGTAGAGGTGAATGTAATATCCCGAATATTTACAAGGCTAGAATAAGAAGAAAAAAAACTCCGCAAAAGACGCGAAAACACTATTCATAAAAAGGCTAAATCATTATTCATAAAACGTAAAATCAAGGAAAGTCAACATTTTTGACTAACCAGATTAGTTAGGAAATCTAACTAGAAGATAAACTAAGTTGGATTAACCAAACTAGTGGAATTTGGTTAGGTTGTAGAGAAAGTGAGGGCATTATGGCCATTTAGGAAAGCTTATATGCATATAGCTTATGTATGTATAGGTTTTTTTTTGCTAAGTTTGTTTGTTGTAAATGGGACCAAAAAATACATTGGCCAAGGGGCATACCCCAGGGATATAGCTTGATCATCTAATGACAGGCCAAAAGATGATGGAGCTATAGGATCAGTGAAAAAATCACAATTTTACAAAAGCCAGTAACAATAATATTGACAAAAATGAGTAGCCTTAATAAAAGATTTAGCCTGAGATGGCCTAGATTTAATAGTAGTAATTACATGTATAAGTTTTTCCTTGATTAATTAGTTGGCAAATGAGACTTTGCTTCCTAAAATGTGTTGTCCAAAATTGTGTTGTGTGGTGTATGGATTTATTTGCCTGTCAAAAAAATAATAAATTTCAGCATGTACTTCCTTTCTTATAATGGTGCTCAATCGAAATTCTTCCCCGTGAGACTCTAAAAGTGCTTATAATGAGACTTAAGGCCTTCTCAGGTTTTCTCCTGCTCCTCTCTTTTCTGCTCATTCAATTCTGTACTCAAATTTGAACATTTTTCACTCAATTCTTTAATAAAACATATTTATAAAGCCCAATGAATCCATTCTACAGCCATCAAACTGGTCCGCCCAGACCAGCAACTTATCATTCTTCTTTCAAATTTAGCTTTATTTCACTTAGATTCTAAGAGAATTCCTAACGATAAGCATCCGTATACAGCTATCCTCATTTTGACTTATAAGCATACTGCAATCATTCTATGAAACAAAACGATCCGCATTCCATGTAACATTGGTTTGAGCTTTCATCCTAAAATCAACCCTAACTCATCCCATCACAAAATATCCCAAGTCCTTAAACCCCTAGCACATCTTTCATTGATTTTTGGAAGCTTTAAATCCCTAATTAAGGTTTGTCCCGCATCATGGAGAAAGTAGATTCAACTTGGTCACATAAAGCATATTTCATGCAATGAACTTGTGCTGAACCACTAACAAACATGGCAAACTGTAAAGATGAAGTTAGGAAATTTATTCAATATTAATAGAGAAATTCCTAATAAAGCAAGAAATATCAAGTATCAATTTCCAGAAAGTGTAGACGCATTGCATTACAGTTTGCAAGTCTTTTGATGCAACACTTTCTGATTAGTATGCCAATTTTATGAGAAAGTATATCAAATGGAAACAAACTACAAGAGTAAAACATTTAGAAAGTAGAAAAAACACAAGAAAAATCATTCTTCAACTTTGAAATATGTTCATAAATAAGGTGATGCACAAAAGATGAAATTGACCTATATATATATATATAGGTATCTATTTATTTTATGTGTTGATGGGATGCATAGGGAGGATGAAATTGACTTTGTGACCTTATCTTCTTCCATGCGACCACTTGACAAGGAATCTGTCACATATGTTTTATACAGGAGCTTTAAGTCGTCCATCTTTCTCTCACCATCATACTCACCACCTAAGCAAAATTTATGTTAAATCCAACTGTCAGTTCAGGGCACCTCTACAACTGAACACTTATATTGTCCATGAGGAACAGCGTAGCAATAGTTTAGTAACAGCCATACCTAGCAAAGCAACTGGTCCAAGCCCACAAGCAAAGCAACTGGCATCCGGATGCTTCTTCAAGGCGACAAGTAATGTATTAAAATACAGTATCTTATCAAGCTCTTCTATAGGATGCCTGGTTTGCCTGAGGGATAAACCCATATTTTAGATGGTATAATGAAACATAACTTGTATCGTGGGAAAAAATTGAAAAAAAAAATCTGCAATCTCAAAGGATGAGCTTGCGCACGTGGTCTTTTACTACCAGTTCTTATGGTAAATTTCATACAATTATGTTATAAGAATTTATTCTTTCCATTGTGATGATAAACTTTAATGGCAGTATTTTAATTCCAAAGAACTATCAATTAGTTTTGTAATTTAGGGTATAATAAAGAGTTTGTGTCTTTCCCTTGAATCAAGTAGTTGCGAACTTACGCTGCTCTTGTCCTTGACTTCAGTGTTAGAAGGGCTGCAGATATGTTTTCCTCGACAACCTTTCGTGTATGATCCCTAAACAATTCTTCAGCAAGCTGCAAAAACTCAAACATACTATATGAAACAACTACAAAGCATCAATGAGCTCACAGCTTAATAATAACAACGTGATTCATAGGTTACCTCATCAGAAAGTCTATAGAGTTTTTGCTTCTCTCTCAGGCTAATAAGCTGTTTCACATCAATATCTGCCCGATACATCAACTCTTGTTACAAAAAGTCTTAGAAACAGCAAGTTTGTAAACTCAGATGAAACACGGTAAGAAATTACCATTATAAAAGTATAGCATCATCAACATTTATTGATGTTAACTAAAAGTAAAGTTAGCATAAAATGTATAATCAAAGCATATGCATATTGTTCAAACCTAGCTAAGCACATCTAGGTATATCACTTTATCAACTTTATTTATCTATCAATCTACATTTACAAATATATGTATATATCCCTCAATCTCTAAAAACCTTACGATCCGAACCCAAGGCATCTCCATCTCTTCTTATGAGTTAATTTCTCTCATCATTCTACGGCTTCTGTCATCAATTGTAAAGTTCTTTGATTCGATTGTGTAGGGTTTCTTTTGTTCCTTTCAATCGTATTGTGTATTCATGTTAATTGTATTATATGTACTTCAATTGTATTGTTTTTCATCACCAACTTCTGGGCATCTCTTGAGCACAAGTATATTGTTTCATAGAACAGTCTCTCATCCCACTTGCAATAGGTTAATTCTCCCAAATAATAGGTTGCTTTTTTTCTAGTATGGCTGTATGAGTTTATGTTGTTCTCTCTGGCCATCTCTCAAGGAATCAATTTTCTTTTACAGACTATACAGGATAGCTCCTCAATATCACTGTGGCTTACCCATTATACTGAAATTAGTGTCACTCTTAGTATCAAACACATTTGGAGAGTCCTCAGTCGACAACAAAACAAAGAGGGGCAGAAAATAAGAAAGGGATTGATCCATGAGACGTCGTCGTCGTGGATAATTCGCTATTTAGTTATTTATTTATCAGTGTCTATTTATTTATTTAGTTCGTGACCTTGTTATTTAGTAGTTTATTTCAGTATTAGGTTATTTATTTAGAGGCCTAATTGTTAATGGGCTTAGGATTATTAGAGTTTGTTTTTATTATAAATATGTAAGTCATGACAGATTATTGGACACGCTTTGATTGAAAATTAATCTTTTATTGGTTGCGATCAATATCGTTTTCTCCCTTCCGCGGTTGAGAAATCTTAGGGGTAATGGTTCTCCCACGGTTGAATTACCCTAGCTCGTTAATTTTTATTACCAATTCCCAATTAATTACTTTTGTCCTACATCAAATTGGCATCAGAGTCTAATTTTGTACCTAGGAATTGTTTCAAGTCATATCATCACCGAAAAATCTCGTCAGTAACCCTAGCCCACAACCATTATTATCTTTTACCCACACTCGGATCGAGTTGCTACATTGCCGCCATCGATCAGCGACCTCAACGCCGAATGTAATCCCTCAAGCCGCCGCTCCAACCCACCAATAGAGCAACCCATCATCGCCGACCAAATTTGTCGGGCCAATAGAGTCAAACCTTGGAAAAAAATTAGTTCCCAATTAGAACCCTCAAGCACTCAAACAACACAACCCACAGATCGTTGACCCCAAACACTAACCAACCCATCCATCGTTGCGACCAACTAAATCAAATCGCGACCAACCCAACCCATCCATCGTCACGACCAACGTCGCAACCCATTTCCGATAAGCACAGATACAAAAACGCGTGAAGAGCGGCAGAGGAACAAAGTGGGCAGAAGAAGAAGAGGAGAAAAAAGTAAAAGCTAATAGGAAGAGAAAGCAATATTGATTGCAACCAATAAAAGATTAATTTTCAATATCAAACTTAGATATTTATATTAAAAAAACTTTAATAATCTTAAGTCCATCAACAATTGGGCCTCTAAATAAATAACACGATACTGAAATAAACCAATAAATAGCAAGTTCACGAACTAAATAAATAAATAGACACTGATAAATAAATAGCTAAATAGCTAATCATCCACGATCGATGGTCAGACTGAGGTTGTTAATAGAAGTCTAGGTGATTTAATACGTTGTCTTGTGGGTGATTATGTGTCTACATGGGATAAGATTTTTTACCTATGGCTGAGTTTGCATATAATAGCTCGATTAATAGTTCGACTAGAGTAAGGCATTTTCAGGCTGGTTATCAGCCTAGAAAACATGTTGATTTAGCTCATATTCCCATTGCATATACGGCTAGTGAGTTTGCAGAGTCTTTTGCACAACGCATTCTTGATTTGCATGTTGAGATAAGAGAAAATTAATTTGAGCAATGAAAATTATAAATTATAATTTTCATCATAGGTATCAAGAGTTTAATGAGAACAATCGAGTGATGCTGCAACATCATGCTAAGAGATTACCTCCTGGCACGTGAAAGAAAGTGAATGCTAAGAGAATGGGTACATTTCGAGTTCAAAAGAAGTTTATCACTAATGTATACGAGTTGGATCTTCCAAGTGATATGGGTATTGGTCATGTATTTAATGTCGAGTGATATGGGTATTGGTCATGTATTCAATGTGGAAGACCTTACTCCTTATCATTGGCCTTTTGATTATTCCACCGCCTCTTTCACTTCTCCTACTTCTTCCTTGTTCCTCCTTTACCTGTTCCACCTGTATCTCCTATTGATCCATCGTACAACAGAGGTTATTGAGGATGTGTTTGATGAGCAAGTTGGGTCGACCAAGCAGGGTGATTACCGTCAGTTTTTGGTGAAGTGGCACAACATGCCTCCGGATGATTGTACATGGATTAGTGCTAAAGAGTTCCGTCGGCTTGATCCAGACCTTTTTGAGAGATATGAGGCTTTCACTTTGTTAAACTTCATTTTTGCAGTCAGAGAGAGTTGATAGGGATTGATCTATGAGACATCATCATCGTGGATGATTCGTTATTTAGTTATTTATTTATCAGTGTCTATTTATTTATTTAGTTCGTTAACTTGTTATTTATTGGTTTATTTCTGTATTGGGTTTATTTATTTAGAGGCTCAATTGTTAATGGGCTTAGAATTATTAATGTTTCTTTTTATTATAAATATGTAACTATGTAAGTCATCACAGATTATTAGAAACGCTTTGTAATTGAAAATTAATCTTTTATTGGTTGCGATCAATTTTACTTTCTCCCTTCCGCGATTGGGAAATCCTAGGGGTAGTGGTTCTCCCGCTGTAGAATCAGCCTAGCTCGTTAATTTTTATTACCAAATCCAATTAATTACTTTCGTCCAACATCAAAATATAATGAGAAACACACAGCGAGAGAGAGGGGGGGTGGATGGATAGAATGGAAAAACGAAAAAAAATAATAGAGAGAACACAAATCACAAGACATAGTTTTTGGGTATCCGAAGTCTCAGTCCTTCCTTTTTTCCCTTGTATCGTTTAAGATGCTTCTTTCCCTAGGTTTATTAAAGTTTCATGTTGAGGTTGTATCATTTAGCTTTGCTCTTTGGATTCATTTTGCGAAGTGCGAGAGTGTCTTTGAAAGCAGTCGAGGATCAATTTCAATGAGCTGCTGACAACGATAGGAACAAACTGAAGTCCCTTTGTCTGCTAAATGTAATACCCAGAAAAAAAAATAAAAAAAAAATAACATTTAAAGTTGCATTTTAAATATATATATATATATATATATATATATATATATATATATTGGACTTTGTCTTTTGTTTGGGTCAAACAAGTCATTTAATTTATGTGAGCTAATAAGTATTAATAAGTAATAAAAATTTATTTGAGCCTTAAAATTAATTAGATTTAATTTATATTTGAGTAATATTAAAATCCTATTAAAATTAGGAGAAATAATAAGATATATAAATAATAAACAAAACCTAATTACTTTATTATATCTATGCGAAGTGAAGGACATAGACTAGTGCGGCTGCGCAGAAAGGAGAAGAAGGAATAACAATTTTGTTTTTTTGTTTGGGTATTACGTTGCTCAATTCAAGTACGGATTTCGTACTCTTTCAGCGATACTTTTGTTAAATTTGATTTGTTCGTTTTGTTCCTCGTTTCGAATTCTGTTATTATTTCACATAATTGTTTATTGTGAAATTCATATAATTGTTTCATTTTGGAGTTGACACATTGGACTCGTACTTGTACTCTTTGAATTAGGTTATCATGTCTAGTATTTATTTTGATATTTGTAGAGCGAGATATGTTGTTCCCTTCTTTTGGAGACATTATGATTTGATCTAGTTCAACATATACATTAGAACCCCATTTTGTGGATATAGTGTCGCATGTGTTGTGACACGGTATCTATTTTTATTGGTATTATGTCGCAAGTGTTGTGACATGATACCTATTTTGATGGCATTATGGCGCATGTGTTGTGATATGATATTTTTATTAGAATGTACCGTAGGGTATACATGAGCTATAACCACCTGTGGGGGTACCACAGGCATGTCGTCTTGGCACGAGAGACATGACACTTTCCGTGGCGCCGGAGGAAGTGGGCCATTTGGTGTTTTGTTGTGGTAAGCGTATGGGTCGACCCTAGTTTTCTGTTGATGTTGTGTCAAACACACCTATCCGATTTGCATACATTTGGATTCGCAGTCCAATGTGTGATTTGCCCTTGTGGCATTATTTTGGTTGTCTGTGTGGCATCATTTGACTTGCCTGTGTGGCATTGTTTCGACTTGCCTGTGTGGCAATGTATATTTCTGAGCTCACTCGGTATGAAATAACACCCAACCATTTGATTCAGCCTATTATTTCATTGTATTAGTTTTGTTTATTTTTGTTCAGTTCAATTCATTGAGTTAGTTACTTCAGCTCGTTATTTCTTTATTCTTCTATTGGTTTCGTCAATTCTGTTGATTCAGATATATTCCATTCAAATCTTTGGAGATTATATTTTCGACAGTATTTACACTTGAGGCTTTGTTCAGTATTTTGTCTCATTGTTTTCGTATATACTGGGCAATTGGCTCATGCTGTGTTTTTCTTCCGGCAAGTTTGCAAGGGTGATTCAGAGCTAGTGTGATGAGAGAGTTGTCTTTGACCATCTAGGTTGTTTCGATTTTTTTGATTTTGGTTATTTTGACTCTAGTTGAAAAATTGTATTTAGTACTTCATTGATGGATATCACTATTAATATTTTGAAGTTATTAGTGTTCTGTTTACTTATTTTGAGGTTTGTTGTGCTTTGCACGTGACCTCCCTTTCCTTTTCGGAAAGGGGGTGTTACAGAGGTTCTAGATTTTGGGATTTTTGCTATTTTTTATTCTTCCAGTATTAGATCATTTTTCCACATTAAAAGTTTATGCAAGGATCACTTCATTATCGGAATTGTTATTCACAATTGTTGAACTTTTGGGGTTTCTAATTTATTTAGCTTCCAATCATTATTTACTTGAAAAAAATTATTTGCTGAGACAATTATAAATCATGATATTCAATGAAACATTGTTGGTTATTGACTTGTTTTTGGGCCAACTACTGTTTAGTATAGAAATTATATGAGACAATATAATACATAATGCTAAAGCAACCATAGACAGTTATTTACCTCTCCCAACTGAATTTAGCTTGGAGACATACAACCGCTGAGCATTATCACGAACAGCAACCTCAACCTGATGGACAGAAAGAGATGAACACAAAAAATAATACAAAGGCATAATAAACTGTGCAGGATCACCATCGGGTGATATTTTGAAAATACTTGCTTGTTCTGTATCAATTTTAATAAACTAAAATTGCAGAAGATGATAATCGGTGCCAACATCGTGTCTCCACAAAGGGACAGCACGACAAATGGCAATATATTTATTAAAAAAATAAATTTAAAAAAAAACAACTTAAAGGGTAATGTATAATATTTGAGTACCTGGGCATCAGTAACCTTGAAGACACGCTTCCAAGGTAGAAGGAAGGTTGATGCTTCACCAAATACAAGAGTTGAAACATATATCAGCTTCTGAAATGCCTGCATGAAACAATAATGGTCAAGCCCCATATATGTGTTTACAGTCCCAAGGAGCCCAGTAGATACAGAAATCATCATAAGAAAAACAAAATCACAAGTAACATACCCGACGCTGCTCTATATCACCATCACGATCGCCAGTTTCAAGCCTTTGCCTGAAAATTCGCCTACCAATCTAAGAAGCCAAAAAGGTAGAAGAATTAAGGAACTTAAAACCTATTCTGGGAGCATAGACATTCTCATATTGAGCATAGCAACAAATATGTCCTGGAAAAAATACCTCCATATGCATGGAAGCAGCATCTGGGTCATCGATGCCCAATGCATTTTTAAAATTGATAATAGCTTCAGCTTCATCACCTCTAAGAGCTTCACTTCCCGGAGGAAGCACAGCAGAAACATACCTTACAAAGCAGAGCTTCCAATATGTCAAAGGACATCGCAAAATAATTTGAAACATAATCTACTTACTCCATTGATGCTCGAACAATAGCAACTAAATTAACAACAATAGAGCCAAAAAGAAAAGCACTCTGCATAGGTGGGAAGAATATAGCATAACAAGGGTAAGTACAAAAAGAAGTTAAACTCAGAATCCATGTATGCCAAGCGTTAATGCCCCCAATAACTTTTACTTACCGACAATATATATCACTCAGTTCTGAATTGAATGCCTCATTCCGTTTGCTAACACCATATCTGAAAGGTAAATCAAGAAGAAGAGGGAGGAATAAACATGATGAGAAAGAGACAACTAGCCATGGTAAAGGAAATTTGAATATTTCAGCAAAAACACACACACATATGAAGAGAAAGAAAGTCAAAGAACAAGCTTAGATATACATACATTGTAATAACCATGTCCCACATGGAAATATGTGGGATGAAGTGATGGACTGAATTGTATGTAAGGTCTTGAGTCCACTATCAAGGTCCAAGAAATACCGATAACTTGACATAAATTTTTGAGTAATAGTGCTCTTGGGACAAATTAAGCCTTGACATAAGCTCGGTTCTGGCTCGAGTTACAAATGGTATCAGAGCAAACCAAGTACTACGACCTTATGTTACTCTACTCATTGTTACCCATGTGGGGACATGTGGCACAAAAGCTTGGTGAATCCCCTAGGGAAAATAATAGTAAAGGTAGCAAATATGTGCCCCGTACTAGAAGGGTCTTGGGATGAGTCTATCAAGGACGTCAAGGAATTCAGTTAAAGGAGATCGTAATACCTCAATCTCAAATTGAAACATGTGCAATTGACTGAATAGCATACAAGTTCTCAACTCTAATACAAAGAGTACCAATAACTTACCATATTTCTACGTGGATTGTGGTGGCTCGAGATGACCGACTTGGGACAATGATAGAATCTTAATCTAGTCTCAATTAAAGCTTGCATCGTTACAAATGGTACCAGTCTACCAAACATGACCTAGGAGGTTCGTACTACAACCGTGTGGCACTTTACTCGTTCCCACGGGGGAACGCGTGCTGCAAAAACTTGATAAATCATGTGGGAGGTAAGCAATAGATGGAGTTGATGTGAATCCCACTATAAACGGGTTATAGTAGAGTGTGCCTAGTTTGCCTAACAAGGATGTCAAGAATTTAAGTGAGCAAATTTTAATACCTTAGTCTAACACTAAAGAAAATGTCGAATGACTGAATTACAAACAAAATCTGAAATTCAATATCAAAAATAGACGTAAGTTCTCATGAAGTTTGTGTGTGCTAGTGGTGGGCTACGATGAGCCATGAGCTCTTAAAACAATATTAATGATTAATATTAGATGTTATGTATAAGATAATCTGAGGGTGGGGGAGTGACTATCCTTAATTTTGTATAACCTTTCTTACTATTAAGGGTATATAGGTAAAGTGCAGTGCCCACCTTTGAAAAAGAAAAGAAAACTAGGTTTAGCCAAAGTAAGACATGAGAATGCATCACTGCATCAATAGTCTCTTCTCTCAAGTCTCAACCACTCATCCGCTCCTCTCTAAATCTCCTCGACTCCATTGGTCATCTACTTCTCTGAATATTCAACACTTGAATTACTCCAAAGCTATCACTAATTAGAAATTAATCAGTTAATTTACCAAATCTTCTCTAAGAGCTCTCTCTCTCTCTCTCTCTCTTTCTCTCTGTGTGACTTCTCGTTTCAATCTCCATTGACAAATGTAAAGGTATTCTTCATCTCTCTCTCCAATCTATTTTGGTGTTAAGTTTTATTTCATGTTCCACTTTATGTTGTCTAAAAATCCTTTTCATTCATCTATTTCCTTGTCCCCCAAAATTGTAGGTTAAATTTTCAAATTTTAAATTAAATGTGTGTGTGTGTGTGTGTGTGTATATATATATATATATGAGAAAAATTGCACAACTATATATTCTTTGATATTGGTTATTATTGCAGTTCTCAATTACAAAAATACTATTATTAAAATTCTTTGGGTTTTTTTTATCAAGATTCAAACTGATTTCTGAGTCATGGACACAAGCAACAAAGAAAATCGCACAAATGAGAGTTGAGACAAAGACAACAAAGGTGAATACTGATTCCCCAAATTTAATTTAAAATTAGTTATTCAAGCCTATTTTACTTTATTGGCGATAACTACTAGAATGGCCAAAAGATTATTTTTTTTCTAAGGCATGTTTCATTCTAGTTAGGATATATAAGTTTTGTTTTAAATTGATTTTATACATGAATTGTTTATAAATGTTTACGAGGATTTATTTATGATTTGCGTTTGATTGTGATCTTGTGGACTTGAATTTGGGTTTTTGGAATCAGGTTGAATAAATTTTTTTATAAGAAAGAAGCATCTTTGATCCGCATCCGCACCTCATTTTGTTGAATCTGTTCATCTGTCAACTAATAATGTCCCAACTCAAGAGGAACCTAATCGAAGTGTCCCATCACAAAACCAAAACCTGATAGTAGAACTAGAATTTGACGCAGATTTATTTGCTGTTGATCCAGGTTTAAGGAATCCCATTTCTAGCATTGCTAGTAATGCTTAGCAAGAGAGAGTATTTGAATGGCATACTTCGTTAATTGCCCTTATCACCCAGAAGTCAAAACTTGTTAACTTTCCTCAAACAGATTTTCAGGGAAAAAACCTAGATTTAATCCACAGTACTGATTTTGTAGTTGGTTGTAATATAGTGAATTTAAGAATGCAGTGAATCTAATACACAGTAAAACATACATATATATGGGTAATATAGGTATATATACACACACATATGATCACTTACTTTTTAGCAATGGCTTGTATATCTACCTTCTTTAAAGTAGCAGGATCATGGCAACCGGCTACATAATTATGCAAATTCGCTGAAGCAACCTCAGGAACAGAAGAATTTAGTGCATAGGCAGCACCAGCACCGGCAGCCCCAAGAGCAACAGCTCCAGCTAAGCTGGCATTCCGGGTACCCCCAAAACGGAGGCCTAACCCATACCCAGCTGCCACAGCACCAGCAAAAATAAGTATGGAGCTGACTATTCTGACAGGTAGCGTCGACTATGGATAGAATTCCGGAGAGTTCTTTCTTGCCGCCGAATAAAACATCGGGAGGAACTGAAGTGAGGGGAGATTGGTCGGATGAAGAAGAGCAGCAGACTGTGGAGATTTTTATTCGGTATCTGCATCTGTGGCAGTGATGATGGTGATGTTTTGTAGAGGGAGAGGTGTGGGGATTTGGTGATAATGTTGTGATACGGTGAGGGATGCGAGGGTTGAGGAATGGAGAGAAGAAGAAGGTAGTCGGGTGCGGAGAAGAAGGGAGCGTGATGAGAATTGAGGGGCTCATGGTGTTTTATTTCTTAAATGCTCCTCCTCTGTTATTGTTGCTTTAGGGATACAGACGTAACGGTACGTCTCGCTGAAATCAGAGAAAACAGAGTAATGAGCAAAAGTCCATTATGTGGCAAGCACAAGTATACTAAACTAAATAGCAGAGGACCAAATAGAAAACAGACAATTAGCCAACACTACAATATCATGCATAAATACATATACATACATACATACCATACATATATATATATAGAATGAGGATCCAGTCCGGGATCCCGGACTGGTCCAAAAATCCGGACCCAAATTTTATTTTTATTTTTGCTTTTTTTTTTGAAACTAAAAAAAAAAAAAAATTTATGGAACTGAAATTTTTCCACAATACAGTGTTTTGAGTGTGTTTTTAATACCTATACCAACTGTATGTATGTATACCTACGCCTGCATCGCATGTAAATGTTTTGGTATAGGCATCCAAATCACGCCCAAAACACTCATTATGTAAAAATTCCAATTCCATAAATATTTTTTTTTTTAGTTGTTTCAAAAAAAAACAAAAAAAAATCAGATTTTAATAGAGTCAGGGATCCCGGACCGGATCCGAACTCTATATATATATATATATATATATATATATATATATATATATATGCACACATATTTACACGGATCTTTAGTCATGGGCTGCCTAATTCTTGAAGATTGGCCCAATATGAGAAACGAAAATAGATGCAGTATCTGAAGATGCAAGTCCATGAAACGACTCAATACAACTGCAAATAATGTTCCTAAAATAAACAAACGAGACTGTTTATAAGCATCAAAATGGGTGTTGCAAAAAGAGGAGCTAAAGTGTTAGCAAAACATGGAATGAGAACAACTTGTTTAAGGGTGGATGAAAATTTAATATTTCGCTACTAAATCTTTTTATTATCCTTTCATGTTGTTTATTTTGATGCTCTTCTGTAGTCAAGGTTCAGAACAAATGTGAAGGTACTAATATTTGTCATTTTTGTTTTTTTTTTTATTTAGATGAGTTCGAAATACTATTTCTCTTCGGACTGCCCTCACAACAACAATCAGCAATTATCTTTAGTTCCAAAAAAAAAAAAGTAAATGTAACACTTATTTTCTCATATTGGCATGCTAAGTTGAGGTTTACTCCAATAGTAAGTCAACCTTAATGACAATGCCAAATTTGGATGCATTACAGATCATAGCTTAAAAAGCAAACACTAGTATGACATTAGACATCTGTACATAGGTTCTCCAGGAACACTGCATATGCTTCATCCCTCTATTGAATGACACTTAAAAGTTAAAAGGTCATAACTTTGCGCTTTTAAAATACCTTATTGCCTCGTGAATAACTTAACTAAGAGATACAACAATCTCTTTTGACCATATTACATCACATACCACTTTCCTTAATTCCCTTACACAGTTAAAAAATTAAATTTGCAACACCCATTTTCACTCACTCAAATACAGCTGAAATCAAGTTATGATGGTTGATCCAATTTACAAAATACAAATAGAGTAGCATGAATCCAAATGAAAATCCATATGTTTTTTGGGTAAACAATCTTATGAAAATCCATATGTTTATACAAAGAGTTAGCATACAACTATGTACCCAACATATTATATTGCAAATATCTAGCAGAAACGAGTAAGCTGATTAAGAAATAAAGACTGGACATAAAGTATGATGACTTCACAGCTGAAGTTATAATAGTTTTGGTTAGAAATCCGTAACTCCATAGATTAACTAAAGGTCATTTTGTCAAACCTAATTCGCATAACACAACTAGTGCATTATTATTGAAGAAAGTGTAAACTGTAACTAAAGGTCATTTTGTCAAATCCAATTCGCATAACACAACTAGTGCATTATTATTGAAGAAAGTGTAAACTGTAATATATAGTATTATTTAATATATATAAATATAAGAAAACAGAACAAAATTTTATATACATGTAACACAGAAAATATGAATAAATAAATCCGAGTCCTTTGAATTCACAAAATCTCCTTAAAGCAAATTTATTCCCTCACTGGTGCTAAAGATTAATGAATAATTGCTTCCCAAGATAAAACAGATTTCCAGTTCTTAATTAGAAGCACTTCAAAATTAAGAACACTACGAACACAACTTTATGTTATGTACCCGAACTTTACTGTTAATACTAATGATGCATGTAAATGGAAATTACAGTAATGATGCATGAAAAAAAAAAAAAAAACTCACGTCAGAACGGAGTTTGTAGAACAGAAACGGGATTTTCACTTGCAGAACGGGACTCTGTCAAGAACGGAATTCTTCCAAAAGGGAAGGAACGGGAATTGTTACTACAGAACGGGGAAGGAAGGAAAGGAACGGGAATTTTTCTTACTGCAGAACGAGGAAGGAAAGAAAGGAACGGATTTTGAAAATTTATGCGCTCTGTTTTAAATACCCCATATGAATTAATTTATAGATTAATCGGTAATTTATTACCAGATTAGGATGCGTCAAAACTACATAGTATTGATAATAACTTAAAACAAAATCTAATAACTTATTAAATAAATTTTGTCCAAAAATTATATATCATTACTCAACCCGAGCAGGCACCCGACGGACGGCCACATGCACACACAAGTGAGTTTGAACCATGCCTTGGCTAGGTCCTCTCCTTCCATTAAAAGTGGGGTGCCCTTGGGGCCCTTCCCATCGAAATGAAACATCCCATATATATGTTCTTCATTTTTCCCTCTAATGCCCTATGTGGGACTTTTGCAATTGACAACATTCAAGTAGGTGACTTTGGAGTCAATTTTCTCATTCAATTTTTAATGGATTTGAACATATAAATATACCAAGTTATACTCCTCACGAAGGAGAACACATTAGTGCAAAGACCTGACATTTCTGGAATGTGGGTCTCTCATTTAATTGAGCCTCAAAATGCTCTAATATTTGATATTTCAAATCCCATTTCCAACAATCCCCCACATGAATGTAAAATTGGCTTTACAATATATAAAATATGTTATGAATATGCAGACACTAGTTCGAGTACATGAGAAAATATATTTCATCGAAGTTAAGTAACTGGTGTGCTTTGAACTTGCCCTAGTAAAATCTATCGGTTTATTGGCTAATCGATGAACTTGATGTCTTTGAAGTGTCAGCTTTTCGTGTAAACCAAGACAATAGAATTCACAAAATATCTCTTCAGACATAGTTGGTTCTCACGTTTGTGCTCATTTTGGCCTTGAAACACCTCTTGGTTCCGTAAGTATATTAAAGAATTCAGCCTTCAAAATTCTCACAGAAGTGGCCCCCTTCTTACTCACGTAGGTGACTTCTATCAAGAGTATCCTGCAATACTCCACTTGAATGTATTTCAAGATATAAAAGTCATTAAAAGCGTAACTTATCCTAATTCTCATGCTAGATGCGCAGATTTGTCTCATCTTAGGAATGGTTAGAGTAAATATCTCCTCGATTTTTCTTGAGTACTACATAGTTCGGTTTGCCCATTGAACCTAGATCTTGGGATCTCCGGTCGGCTAGGTTGGGTTGCCACTATGAGGACTCTTATTTAAACGATGAGCTTTAAACCCATTCCCTCGATGATTTTTCCACTTGCTCTCTTGTTAAACCTTTACGTAAATGGATCCATGATATTATCTTTTGACTTTACATAGTCAATTGAGATAATTTCATTTGAGAGCAATTGTCTAACAAGATTATGTCTTCGTCAGATATGGCGTGACTTACTCAATTATATAAATGACTCTGTGCTCTTCCAATCGCTGATTGGTTATCACAGTGTATACATATAGCTGGCACAGGTCTTGACCAATTTGGAATATCCTCTAAGAAATTGCGAAGCCACTTAGCTTCTTCTCCAGCTTTGTCTAAAGCAATGAATTCTGATTCCATTGTAGACCTTGCAATACACGTTTATTTTCAGGATTTCCAAGATACCGCTGCACCGCCAAGGATAAAGACATATCCACTTGTGGATTTTGAGTCTTTATTATCAGATATCCAATTAGCATCACTATATCCTTCCAATACTGCTGAATATCTTGTATAGTGCAGTCCATATTTTTGAGTATGTTTTAAATATCCTAAAACTCTCAAAATTGCTTTCCAGTGATCTTTACCTAGATTACTCGTATACCTACTTAGCTTACTTACCGAATAAGCTATATTTGGTCTAGTACAGTTCATGACATACATTAAACTGCCTATTATACGAGAATATTCTAATTGAGATATGTTATCACCTTCATTTTTAGCTAAATGAAGATTTATATCAACTGGGGTTTTATTTAGAATTATATTATACTTGTTAAATTTTTAAAGTATTTTTTCAATGTAATGAGTTTGAGATAATATAATTCCATCAGATGTTCTAGAAATCTTGATTCCTAATATTATATCAGTAACCCCCAAGTCTTTCATGTCAAACCTATTTGACAACATACGTTTAGTAGAGTTGATAACTTCATTGTTGCTACCCATGATTAACATATCGTCCACATAAAGACAAACAATGACATATTCCTTTTGAGTGCTTTTGACATAAACACATTTGTCACACTCATTAATTTTAAATCCATTTGATAACATAACATTATCAAATTTCTCATGCCATTGTTTTGGTGCTTGTTGTTAGAGATTATGCCCTAGAGGCCAATTATTTGATATAATTGCTTAACGTTTTGATATTACATTTGATTGCATAAATGAATGCTTTTATTATGATATTATTTACTGCGTTATATAAATGACAACATAATAAAAAATCCTTAGAATAGTGATACAAATTATATAGTTGCAAGTATGTGACTTGAACATGAGATTATATAATTACTATTAGTATCATTTTTTAAATGTCCTAATCGAGTATCATTGTTGATGGGACAACAATAATGCATTGAGACTAGTATGTGGATCAATCGATGGCCAAATCTCGAAATTCATAAATATATGAGATATTAAGTCAATGCATAGAGTACATGTTAGAAGAACGATGTCTTTGGACGGACCCACCATGAGAATTCTATGTGGAATATTTTGTAAAATGTCATTGGCAATTCTCATAGTGACAATGATGTAATGGTCCTCCAACTCAAATCACTATATTACTACACGGAATTTATGTACTTTGATATCATCAAATGTCACCTTTAATGTGGTGGACTATAAAGGTGATTATTGGGTACATCATGAATCGTGTGAGGAATATGAGTGATCTAGATGGAATTTAACCTTCCTATATATTAGTGATGATATCCATAGGCCTCTTGATTGAAAGTACGACTATGAAATGCATGGTCATGCTCAAATAGCGATTTGTTTCATATAGTCTACTCATTGATCAAGAAAACTCGAGATTAAATTATGAAGAGTATGATGATTCCATGACTCGAGTTTAATCTTGGATATTAAGGTTAAAAGGATTAGATTACATTGAAACATTGGTCACGAAAAGGTTGCATCGAATCATCGATTTTATTATTACTTGGGTAGCAAAGTGATGCATTACTAGATGCCGCTTCACTTTTTTATAATTTTATAATATGATTTTAAAATTATTGCCAACGTAATAATAACCTATAAGTCACACACATAGAAACGTTATTAAAAGGAATTAATTTAAAGGATTTAAATATATCAATATGATTGATAGTATTTAAATTACAATTTAAATTAATAGGATAATTTATATATATAGGTATATTAATTAAGTAAGACTTAATTAAGATATATATATATATATATATATATATATAAATTTGGATTTTAAAAATTAGGGTTTTGAATAGTGGTTTTAATTATATATATATATGATATGTAGCCTCCACTTTGTATAGAACTCACTTCATGAATCCAAACCCTAGCCCTTTCTTTAGAGAGACTAGAGAAAAATCAAAAATCCATCCTTGGTGGCTAGTACCACACTTCCTTCTTCTCGCAGATCGTAGGGCGATTATCTGCGTAAGCGTTTGTGTGGATCTGTAGAGACGATCCACTTGAATTGCGTTGGAGATTGAGCGGATCGGTTCTAGCAAATCAAATCGGTAAAATTTCTATCCTCTGAATTAATTGATTTTCGCATGGATCCTGTTTTGGGGTTTCGGAAATTACTTTGAATTGTTCAATTTCCGCTGCGTTTTCTGTGCCGAAACCCAACACTTGTTTCAATCCATACAAGGATTTAACAAGTTTGCATATTCTCCTCTCTTGTCCAGGAGCAATGAAACCTTCAGGTTGTTCCATATATATTTCTTCATCTAATTCACCATTTAAGAATGCAGTCTTTACATCCATTTGATGTATTTCAAGTCTATTTAAAGATGTTATTGCTATTAGCATTCGAATAGATGTAATTCTTGTAACAGGTGAATAAGTGTCGAAATAATCCAATCCTTCCTTTTGTCTATAGCCTTTAATAACAAGCCTTGCTTTATATTTATCAATTGAGCCATTAGCTTTCATCTTCTTTTTGAAGATCCATTTATACCCTAAGGGTTTTGAACCAGGTGGAAGGTCCATCAATTCTCATGTATGATTTTGCATAATGGACTCAATTTCGCTATTTATAGCTTCTTTCCAATGAGAAACATCTGGAGAGGATATTGCTTCCTTGTAAGTTTGAGGATCGTTTTCTAACAAGAATGTTAGAAAATCCGGACCAAAAGACTTTGAAGTCCTTGCCCTTTTCTACGCCGTCTGGTTCATCCAATCTGCATTCTTTATCTATATTTTCAAGATTATTACTAGTAGCATCCAAAGGTCTTTTGATTGAATTTGAATCATTATTTATGTTTTGTGGAAAAATATTTACAAAGAATGATGCATCTCTTGATTTAATAAAAGTATTAACATGAATGTCAGAAATTTCAGATTTATGAACAAAAAAGCGATAAACACTGCTGTTATTTGCATAACCAATGAATACACAATCAATTATTTTTGGTCATATATTAACCTTTTTAGGTTTAGGAACCATCACTTTTAATAGACACCCCCACACTCTTAAGTATTTATAGCAAGGTCTATGACCTTTCCATAATTCATAAGGTGTTTTGTGAGTTTTCTTATGAGGCACTTTATTAAGAATATAATTGGCAGAAAGCAAAGCTTCCCCCCCCCCCCACAAATTCTAGGGTGCTCCAAAACTATTTAACATAGGATTCAACATTTTTTTTCAATGTTCGGTTCTTGCGTTCTGCAATACCGTTAGATTGAGGTGAATAAGGAGCGGTAGTTTGGTGAATAATACCATGAGTAGAGCAAATCTCTTCAAATGGTGATTCATATTCACCACTTCTATCGCTTCTTATTGCTTTAATCTTTTTGCTAAGTTAATTTTCAACTTCATTTTTATAAAGTTGAAACATTTCTACTGACCTCATCTTTCTTCTCTGCAAATATACATAACAATATCTTGTGCAATCATCAATAAAGGTTATGAAATATTTTTTCCCACCTCTAGTTTGCACAAACTTTAAGTCACATATATCGGTGTGAATTAAATCTAGAGGTTCAGTTTTCCTTTCAACAGAATGAAAGGGTAATCTTGTCATTTTTGATTTCACACAAATTTCACATTTATGTTTTTGATTAATATCAAATTTAGGCAAGAATTCTAAATTAATTAATCTACGCAAAGTATTATAATTAACATGTCCTAATCTAGTATGCCATATATTTGAAGATTCCAACAAGTAAGCAGAAGAATTAATTTTATTATTATCAATAGACTTTGGTACAACAGTCATAACATTCATCTTAAAGAGCCCATCATTCATGTAGCCCTTTCCTACAAACATATCATTTTTAGTAAGTACATGTAGATATAATAACATAAACAAATTACCTGTGATATTGCTGCAGCAGCACCACCCATTTTTATTTATTTATTGTATTGAGTTTTGGTTAATTTCTAATCTATTTATAGATTAGGTCGTATCCCAATTATGGGATATGCCGTATCCCAATTTTTGGAACGTATCCCAATTCCAACCGATTCTAATTTTTTGGAAATTTTTGGCCCAACTCAATTTTGGCTCCCAAATTCCAACCGATTCTAATATTAGCGTAATATTACAGTTGATTTAATTACTGTTGGCCAAATAAAATTTTATTAAAATATATATATAAAAATGTTGTTAGCATGACTTGAACCCAAGTCCTTAATATCAACACGTCTCTCTTATCCAACTGAACCAATATTAATTATTGGTTACATGGATGACATATAATATATTTATTATATACTTTTAGATAATGAAAATATCTAACACCAAGCTACCATTATGGCAATTGGTTCTGCTATTTCGGTATGATAACCTCTTCTACGTTAACATGCGATTCATGTTAAGACGCAGTGTTATGCTCATCATCAAGTGTATCCTAAATTAATTGAATGATTGATCAAGGGTACTAGCGATCAAACAACTAAAACATTCTACAATTTTATATGTAAATCAAGATTTTCTCAATATAAAATAATAGTGCTAGAAATGAAGCCCTCTCACGATATTTACGCTTGTTTGTCGATACAAGAATTTGCACTAGCATATAGAAAGAAAACATTAATTTGCACATCTCAAGTAATTTCACCCATATGAAATTTTACTAGTTACAGCCATTCTTTAGCCAAACTTAAAAAGTACATAATAGAAAGAATAAATGAGGACTAATGCAGTATGGGGATAATAGCGTACAAACAGAATATACATTTTGTTTTTATATGATAATAGAATAATACACATGATAACAGAATATACATTCTGTTCTTATACAAACATGTAAAAACAATGTATTTATAAACAAAATTTGCAGAAATTCAATGAATAAATGAAGTTTTTACAAAACAAAACTTGTTTTATAAAACAATTTTCTATTCGCATAAAATAATTTTCTATTCACATAAAACAATACTATAATTACAGAAAGGTAAATTTGCTTTAAGATTGTAAACTGTGATATATAGTATTATTTAATATATATAAATATAAGAAAATAGAACAGAATTTTATATACATGTAACACAAAAAATATGAATAAATAAATCCGAGTCCTTTGAATTCACAAAGTCTCCTTAAAGCAAATTTATTCCCTCACTGGCGCTAAGGATTAATGAATAATTGTTTCCCAAGATAAAACAAATTTCCAGTTCTTAATTAGAAGCACTTCAAAATTAAGAACACTACGAACACAACTTTATGTTATGTACCCGAACTTTACTATTAATACTAATGATGCATGTAAATGGAAATTACAGTAATGATGCATGAAAATAAAATAAATGAAAAAACTCACGACAGAACGGAGTTTGTAGAACAGAAACGGGATTTGCACTTGCAGAACGGGACTCTGTCAGGAACAGAATTCTTCCAGAAGGGAAGGAACGGGAATTGTTACTACAGAACGGGGAAGGAAGGAAAGGAACGGGACGGGACGGGAAAATTTGTACGTTCTATTTTAGCGCCCCATATGGATTAATTTATATATTAATCCGGCAGTTTATTACCGTTAGGATGCGTCAAAACTACGTAGTATTGATAATAACTTAAAACAAAATCTAATAACTTATTAAATAAATTTTGTCCAAAAAGTTATATATCATGACCCGACCCGACCGAACCCGAGCCCGGCCCGACCAGACGGACGGCGGCGGCGCACGTGTGGGTTTGAACCATGCCTTAGCTAGGTCCTCTCCCTTCCACAAAAGTGGGGTGCCCCTTGGGGCCCTTCCCATTGAGCAAACATCCCATATATATGTTCTTCATTTTTCTCTCTAATGCCCTATGTGGGACTTTTGCAATTGACAACATTCAAGTAGGTGACTTTGGAGTCAATTTTCTCATTCAATTCTTAATGGATTTGAACATATAAATATACCAAGTTATACTCCTCACAAAGGAGAACACATTGGTGCAAAGACCCGACATTTTCAGAATGTGGGTCCCTCATTTAATTGAGCCTCAAAATGCTCTAATATTTGATATTTCAAATCCCATTTCCAACAGAAAGCTGAAGTCTTTATCTGTAGAAGTGAAAGTTATGACTTTTACAACTATAAGTTATTCCATTTTTGGTAAGATACCCATAAATTCAGACAGAAGTTGGAGGTCGTGTGGTGAATTGAAGAATGGATAGTTCCATTTAGACTATCAAAAAAGATCCCCAATAAGCATTTGGGTTATTTACACTTTTTAGTACATTTTTCAAAAAAATAATAACAAAAGTGCATTCATAAAATATTTACAGAATTAATACATTTTTAATATTTTATTTATAAAATTAGTGCATTTGGTATCCCTTTAATTTAGTTGGGTGTTTTAATGGTTTGCTGATGTGGTAAATCAGTTTTGTAATTATATAACTGTTCCCGGTTATTTCTCTCCGTTGAGACAATTTGAATTGCATGCCAAACCCGAGTAGTCGTGCATTCTGTATATAGTGCAGTTTATAACCAAACCTTCATACAAAGGTAACCATTTTAGTTTATGTGGGTAACCAAATAGTCATAAAAAAAAATTCAGAAAAGTTAGTGAGTGTTACATGTATTTGTTTTCTTTATTTTGTTAAACTATGATGAAATCAGAGAGTAGTCGCGTGGTTTTTCTCTTACTTAATATAAGAAGAAAAAAATGCAAAATATTATTCAATATTGTGTAACACAATTTCGGTTACCTTACATCAACAAAAAGGTGCAGTTAGTAGCCAAACCTTCCTACAAAGGTAACGTAACCAAATAGTCATAAAAAAAATTCAGAACATTTACCAAGTGTTACATGTATTTGTTTTCTTTACTTTTTAAACCATGATGGAATCAGATCCTCTTAATGTAAGAAGAAAAAAATGCAAAATATTATTCAATATTGTGTAACACAATCTCAGTTACCTTACATCAATAAAAATGTGCAGTTGATAGCCAAACCTTCATACAAAGGTAACCATTTAAGTTTATTTTTGTTACAATAAATGTTTAAAACATGTTAAACATGTCGGTGGGCCCCATTTTGTGACTTAAATTGGATTATAGCCCGTAAAATCGTCCGTATGTGGATTTCGGTCAATTTTTGTTTGGAATTTCGAAAAACTTAAACTTAAAAAGTTGTAGAGAATTGAATTTCCTACAGAATGGACATAAGATTTGAATTTTTCTGATAAAAGGGTTATTTATTATGAATTATTGAAGTTCCAAAATAATTGATTTTTGAAGTTTTAATTATTATTTTTAAGAAAAACATTTTTATTATGTTGGTGGGCCCCACTAGTATGTAAAATGAGCTGAAATCAGATTTCAAAGGTGTGCGTAGGAATTTTTATTAAAAATAATTATATTTTATTAAATTTTCTGCTTTGGTGTTCTAAGCATTTTCCTATAAATAGGTGCTTGGGTTAAAATTGAAAATCACACCGAAAACTGACATTTTCTCTCTCTATATTATTGAGCGTATTCTTGTAAGTATTTTGATACTTTGAGTGTTGCTATACGGTGCAAATTCCTTCAAAGACTATATCCAGATTTCAATGTAAGATCTTTCTCCTTTTGAGGTAAGAGATGTTATTTTTTAAAAATGATATTATTTCTTTCAATATCATTATCTTGGGAATATTGGTAAGATTTTTCTTGTGAAATTCTTGTCTTTTAGTGTCTCGGGTTACTATTTACGATATCTGACCTTATTCACGAATCGACAATATTCAATAGAAAATGAAATTTTCTTTTCTTTGTCCTGATGTCTATTTTTGTTACTAGCTTTGATTGTATCCATGTTTTGATTATTATTCTTAAATTTTACTCCACCATAGTATATTATGAGGTATTTTTGAACATGGATAAACCGAAGTACGAATCCCTAATATTTGTTCTTTTGTCTCACTGGATTCGTTTTCTTTAAAATATTTTTCATCATCCTCAGTCTTAAATGATGATATTACTTAATATCTTTGGCATGTAGTGCAAAGATAAAGGATTTTTTGATGAATATCTTTGGCCCGTAGTGTAAAGATGAATAGGTGTTGAGATGAACATGACCAACTGATGAATATTTTTGGCCTGTAGTGCAAAGATGAATATTTGATTCAAGATGTATATTGATTGATGTTACAGGGATAAAATATTGATAATAGACTTTTAAATTCATAGATGATAGTAGATTTCATTCTCTACTTAACTCTTCTAATGAATTGTTATTTTCGCTACGAATATTGATATGAAACTTGTTGTCTATTATATTCTATCAGATTTTTCTCTGTTGAGGACTAATGATAATTTGTTCTATATTATCTTAGTCATAATATTCTTTACTGGGCTAGTTGAGCTCACCCTTTTCCTTCCATTTTTTACTCTCAGAAAGCAAAAATATAGCGGAAAGTAGTCGGGGTGTGGAGTGATGTTTCAATGCAATTGTTATAGTAGTCCTCACTATTTTGTAAAATAGTATATCAATAATTGTAATGAGGACTTATTTGAGTGTGGATATTGTCTAGAAGACAATATTTGTATTTAAACTCACAGTTTATGTGTTGTCGTATTTTGGACGACAAATATATTAATAAAGTTGTACTTGTTTTTGTACTATGTATTTGGCGACTCAGAATGGGTGATGTATACCTATTTTGGGGGCGTCACATAAATTCTCAAATTAATGTAACCACAAACTTATTATAGTCAACATAAATTAAAGGAACAATTACATTTTCTAATACATTTTTAAAAATAATTACATCAATAGTGCACTCATAAAATATTTACAAATTAGTACATATGCAATATTTTTTTTACAAAATTAGCGCATTCTTATCCCATTAATTTAGTTGAGTGTTTTAATAGATTGCAATTTAATAATTATTTTCGTCGTTCTAGCCTTCTGTTCTTGTTCCTTAGTTAGCCTGCCATACTCTTCTCTCTCTCTCTCTAAAAAATGGCTGGACAGAGTAACTACCGGATCATGGGCAAAGTCCAAGCAGATATTGCATTCAAAGTCAAGAGAAGCCTTTTTAGAGTCTGCTACCGTAGCACCAGAGATGGATTTCCATTCCTTCGCAAAATATTGATCGAAGGACATGGTTGTGTTATCACAGTTTGTTCTAGCTAGCGTCCTTCATGACTGAGAAGAAAAGGATATAGTATTTCTCTCTCTTATCAACAAACAGATATCAAAATAGCTAGAGATCGTGAAGTGATTTCTTGGCTTTTTCACCATTTGTCTTGCTATTTCAAACTCTTTTAACCTTCATTATGAGTTCTGAGTCTTATTTGCAAAAAGAAAGCAGGCTTTGAAAAGAGTTTTATCTTGTGTTTTTCTTGTAACTCTTTGTTTATTGAATTTCTTCATATTGATACAGACTCAAATTTATAGAAAGACGTGAAATGAAAAAACATACTTACAATTCATTTTATGAGTTGGTGAGAGGCTTGCGCAGAAAACGATTTTGTGGCAGAGGCGCGATTTATTTTTTATGAATATTTGGTTACCCACAAAAATTAAAATTGTTACCTTTGTATGAAGGTTTGGCTACCAACTGCACCATATTCATAATAATTTTATTTTTAAAATGTTATTTATAAGTTGATAGCAAAACCTTCATTAAAAGGTAACCAATTCAGTTTTATTGGGTTACCAATTAATTATAAAAAAAATTAAGAAACGAGTTTTCAAGTCTTCTACGTCTGAGATGGTATCCGAAATGTCATGTCTAAGTTTCCATTTATGTAGCTGTTAGTTACTTATAAATAACCTTTTAAAAATAAAATTATTTTGAATATGATGCAATTGGTAGCCAAACCTTCACACAAAGGTAACCATTTTAGTTTTTGTGGGTAACCAAATATTCATAAAAAAAATTTGTTCGTGATTTCCTATTTGTTCGGCTACTCCGAATTTGTTTTGGATCTGTTCTTGCTGGTTTGGTAACTCCGACTTCTTCTTTTTTGATTTGTTTTGGTAACTCCGATTTCTTCTTCTTCTTCTTCAATTTGTTTTGTTTTGGTTGTTCGTGATTTCCTCTTTATTAATTTCTCTCAATTCATTTTGGTTCTGATATTCATTGGGTTTAATAACTATGACTTTTTCTTTTTCGATTTTTTTTGGTTGTTCGTGATTTCCTCTTTGTTTTGTTTTCAATTTGTTTGGTAACTCTGTTCATGCTGGGAATTAGTATGCAATTATTTTTGAATTTGAATTTATTTTTGTTGTTAGATCCCAAATATTTAAATTTGAATTACTAATTATGGCAGTTATTTCTCCTTAATTTTAGGTTTCCTTATTAATGTGAATTGTATTATTTTTGCAATATGGGTCCTAATTACACTCTTTTTGTAATTATTTTGTTGATGCACTAATGGTGTAATTACTTTCTAATTATTGTATATTTTTGTAAAGAACCCTTAATTAAATATAATTTGACCAAAACTGTCAAACATAAGAAAAGTCCAATTTTACTAAGTTAATTATTCATCCCTTATTAATATTTATTAGCCCAAATTAATTAAATAACAAGTTTGACTCAAATAAAAGACAGTCCAAACAATATGTTTTAAGAATATAAAATCTTATTTATTTTACTTTTTTTTCCGATTATTACAAATTTGTGTTACATTCTTTGTAATTTCTTTACATAAATAAAAGTAAAAAACTTTTATATATAAACATTAGTTTAACAATAAATTTAGCATGTAGTGGTTTAGTATTAAGTGAAATAGTTCATATTCGAAACTCGGTTTGAAGGCTCGTGAGTAACTCATTTGTAAACGAGTCGAGCACACTTACGAGCCGAGTAGGTTCGACTAATGATCCGAGTCGAATCTGGCGCAAAATTAGAAATTCCTTATCGAATCCGAGTTAAATTTTTTCGAGTCGAGTTGAATCTGAGCATTAAGATGTTCGCTGATATTCGACTCTTTTACACTAATAACGATAAAGGCTATGTGGCTGGAGTATTTTATGAAAATAGTTTCAAACAAGTTCAACTTTCTCATTTGCATCTATTTTGTTCACTTAAAAATAGGCTAAATGTCAAATGAATTCGTGTTGAAAATAATAATTCAAATTCAAAGTCACTTGGACTGGCGTTGGAATGCTTTTATGATCATTACTGTTCTTAACCTGTTTTTTTTTATTCTTATTAATCATATTTTTTTAAACGAAAAACTTATCTGAATTTAAAAAAAAACAAATTTAAAGAAGAAATTTGATAATTTTTTCTATTGAGCAAATTTGAAAATAAAAAAATTGAACGCCATTTCAAATGATGTTGGAATAATTTATTTATTTATTTTTTATAAAGCTAATGTGTCGGAGACTCGGAGCAAATGTTAGTCGAAGCCATTTCATTTTTTTGAGGCTATTTTCAGAAAATATTCTGTGGCAGGGTCCTCTGTTCACTTTGGTGACTTCTTATCTCCTTGTTTGTGAGGCTACCTCCTGCTCTTCAGGTGGTCACGTGAGTGATGGTTCCTCTTCATGGGGCTTCTCCTTATTCCATCATAAATTCATAAGATCCGTCCTCTCAAATTTCCCTCAATGTTTGTTCATGGTAAAAAATCTATCCACTGTGCAACTTACTGGACCAAGACCATTTGGGGCACTCGATGGAAACACGGTTTGGACTTGATCAAGGCTGAACTATTTTTTAGCCTTGATCAAGACCATTGTTTTTACTATGCGAAGATTCTCCATTTTTTAGCGGGTAAAGTACCCATTTTAGTAAATATTAATCACCCAAAAATATATTACTTCATTTCCCGCTTTCTTTTTCCCTATGTAATTTGTTAAAAGAAATAGAACGAACAAAAGAGTTTTTAAAGGGTATTTCTAATGTATACAACCATAATTTATTTATTTTTAAATAAAAGTGTCGGTACACTTCCGTAGTCTGTCCGTTTCCTCGTTCGTGTACTCTATTTTTCCCCAAGTCTTTCAAACGCTTCTCTCTTTTTGTTCTCAACCATCACATGCATATGTCATCCTCCTCTGATTTCTCTTTATTTTTTAACAAACCGACTGAGACAGTCGAATCCACGTTTTCCTCCTATCATATCTGTTTGGTGGCAGATTTAAGCCGGGGTGGATGATATTTTTGGTAGTGTAGTGGAGGCTCACTTCAGTCCTAATACAGTGCCACCTTGTGTCTCTGGTGCAACTCTGGTCTGGTAATTTTTTTGTGTGTGGAGAAAATCGAATATGCCAAGCTCTAAAAAATTAGTTCGTCAAGTCTACTAAATGTGGTTTATTTAGTATTTACTGATTTAAAATTCAGGAGGAGATCAAGCAAATAGAAAAAAATTGTTTGTAATTTGAAATTATGGATTAAATTTCAAAGTTTTGATTTCAGTAGCTGTTGCTTGTATTGTATCATTTTGACTTTTAAATTGAAGCCATAATGTTTTCCAGTTTGGACACGGGTGCTTGTAAACTTGGCAATATCCTACACATGTTCTAGCAAACATTCATAATCTTGTTGTTTTGCAATTGGTTTGTAATTATTAAGTTCCTACCTTTTATGTTTGAATGTTGATAGAACTACATTTTGTTTCAGATACAAGCTGCAAAAGAATTGAGTGGGCAAATATGTCTAATTTGTGGGGATATGGTTGAGATAACTGTAGATATGGAGCTCTTTGTTGCCTGTAATGAATGTATTTTCCTTGTTTTTAGGACTTGCTGTGAGTATGAAAGATGAGAGGGTGGTCAGATTTGCCCTCAGTGCAAAAGTAGATACAAGCGCATTAAAGGTAAAAGTTTTCATGTACATCCCAGCCTCCATCTAGGAATTTTTGTTGCGGTTTGGCATTACTTGAAGGTAGTCCAAGGGTTGAGGGTGATGATGAAGAAGATGACGATTTTGATGACCTGGAGCATGAATTTGATTTTGGGAAGGATGATGCTTTTGACCCACAAAAACTTACCCCTGTATTTTGTAGTCCATGGAGCAGTGATTGTCTCTGACAGTTTCCAAGTCTCTACCATTGTGTCTTTATCCCTTCCCATTTTTTATATACAGATATACAAAAAAAAATTCAAAAAGAAGCAAAGAAATGCAGTGAATGATCTAGTGGCGAGTTTAAAGGGAACAACAGAACATTGAGGAGACCCATTTGGAGTTATATTTAGCAGAAATTTTATTTTGTTTGTTTTAAAAAAATTGAATTGTTTGGTGAAAACGGAGATCTATGAAGTGGGTATGGAGTAAAGTAGAACAACTAGGGTTTTGTTTTTTGGGCTTAAATCTTTTGAACTTTCTTAAACTTGGAATATCAAAGAAACAAGTAGACCCAATAAAATGGTGTTTGTAACAGATTTGGTGGGTTTCTAAAAAGTTGAGTTGAGCATATTTTGAAGGTACCATTGTTGTTTATTGTTATATCTTAGCCTTAAGAATGCAGATATGCAGTGCATGTATGTGTGAAAATGTAAATTTTGGGGATGAATGATTTGAAGGCATTGTTTTGTTTTCTTTTGTTTTGAAGGTTATTTTGACCTGACATGAAGTTGGGAAATTTAGTTTAAGACAAGACATTCAACTTTATTGGGTTTTTACTGAATGCATATTTTCATATTCGATGCTAGTGTTTTTGTTTAGGATTGAAACTCAATTTCAGCGTTGGACTATGCCTGCAACTTAGATTCTCTTTGAATTGGGTATTCCCTCGACCTTGACTCCTCTACAAAATCCTTTTGCACATCTAAGCGATTCAATTTCACACTCTCTTACCAGACAATTTTAATCATGGATTTATCAATTTGCAATTTCAGGTAATGATTTCGAACAGGTGTTACTTTTCTGAACAAAACCCTAAAATTTCTGGTGATTGTTGGTTTTTAAGGCTATGTATAATGAATCTAATGTATATAAAAATACTGTAATTAGCGAACTAACATATAACAAATTAGAGGGGTTATGAGTTTTACTACATTTAACTTCTGTGTTATTTTGGTATTTTATATATGCTCTATTAATATTGGAAATTAAATTGCAATCTAGGGGTTTGTGGAAATTACAACAACATATTTTTTCTTGGGTCGAATTTCTGGCATATATAGCTTTAGTTAAATTTGTTAAAGTTTTTTGGGGTCTAAAATGTAGAGGGAAGGTTTAGGGTCTACATACATTTCACATTTGGTATAGTGATTAGAAGTCATGAATGGTCTATGATTGTAAATTTGAATATGGAGTACTTGTTTTGATAATATATAAAGGTTCCACTTTCTTTATTAAATTGATAATATATTTTTGATCGTCTTTGTCTGCATATGCTTGATTTTCTTTCTCTGCATATGAAGATTGAATGGCTGCCCTGTTATAAGGAGATGTTGCCCTGTTATAAGAGTTTTCGGTCTTCTGCTTCTCTTTTTCTGCTCCTACAGTACCTTGTGCAATGTTCATCATTGATTCTTCTGCTAAATGACATTTTGACACCCAAGGTTTCTAAAAATTTCAATTTAGCCCCTTAAGTTTTTGAAATTTGAAATTCTGCCCCTATACTTATATACAATGTCTTCTAGGTTTAACGATCTAGACTTTCTTTGGGCCAAGATAAAGCAACCTGAGCATCGAACCATATCAATTCTCTACAGAGATAGGTACTCTTATTTCTTCTTCCCACTTTGTCCTACATCAAGTAGGCGCTAAGGCCCATGGGCATTGGTGATGTGGGTGCATGAGGGCGGGTGAATTGGGGAACAGAAGAAATGTGGCGCATGGAAAAAGGCGTTGGGAACGCGGTTAGGTTGGGCACACTAGCGCTGGTGAGCAAATAGTGTTGGTGCTTCGGGCAATGAGGCAAAGGACGATTAGGTTATGGGGCTAAATGTCTGCGTGGAAATTCATACCGTGGCACCCAATCCCCTATCGCGGTTGTTAGGCGTTCGAGGACATGCATGCGTAGGCGCGCAAATGCTATGACAAAAGTCATTATAAGCAAAATTGGTGCAATTAATATGGCGTGGAGCATGCATGCGTGGGTATGAGAGTTAAATGGTACTGGGCTCAAGTGTGGACAGAGATGTTGAGTGTCGCGCATGTGTGAAGGCGAGAGCGTGAATAGGGGGCACGATTTCAAGGGCGTGTGAGTATATGGGTGCTAGTGGTCCTGCCGATGAGGATCATATGCACTAGTAGGTTGAGCGGCACTGGGAGTGCTAGTGTCTGCGTCCCCCAACACTATCGTCACTGTGTCTATTAAGTGTCCACGCGCCTATGCCCCTGAAATAGTGTACTATGCCTTCATCTTTTTTTATACTATAAGTTTGATCTTTCCTTCATGTACATTATCATAGTAATATAAACCAGAGCATCACAAAATTCTGTTCATACTGTCATATCCCAACTCAAAAATTGGTGGTCAATAGACAACCTTGTATGCTACAGTGCAGTAATATGAGGCCAAGCTTAATTATTCTACGGGACGTATTATTGATTTTGAGATTTTATAAAATTTAGATTTTGATTGCGATCAATCTTCTCTTTCGTGCACGAGTAATCTCAGCGGAGTGACCCCAAACCATCGTATGTCTAGGGAGATTGGCATCCATCTAATCTTGGTTGGAATCAAGGGATCCTATTGTTTAGGTGCGAAACCTAAACCCTAGTTATTTTGTGTGTTGTCCTATATCATTTGACTAGTCGAAAGTATCATATGGATCCACCACTTTTCTTATTTGGTTCATTCTATGCAGAACTCATTTTTTGTGTACCACATTCGCAAAACCTTGTGGTGAAGATTTTTACCTCATTATATGATCTAAATTCTAAACAGTATAATCCTTGATTCAGGCATGAACTATTCATTGATAACTGAAGAAATGATTGTGGGCTCTCGGCCTCAGAAAGGTGAAGACATAGATCATCTAAAAGAGGAAGAGAATGTGGCCTACATTCTTAACTTGCAGCAGGACAAAGACATTGAATATTGGGTAATAGGCCTATCGTCTATAATAATAAAAATCTGTCAAAGAGCAGGAATACATCACATGAGAAGGCCTGTAAGCAGATCTTTTTTTTTAGTACCAACCATTTCATGTGGAATGAGGTTATGAAGTAACTTATAACTACTCCTCCATTCCAAATTATAGGATTGTTGACTTTTGAAAGTCAATTTGAGATATTTTTAAACTCAAAATAGAGATGATTCATTAAAAGTTATAAAATAATAAATCTTACGATGAGTAGTACTTTTGAGATAATATACAATATTCGTCATTGTATTGGCTTAAATGAAAGGAATCTATGTCAATTTTCAGTTTGAAAATGTCTTTCGTTGACTTCAAAATGTCAATAAGGATCTTATATTTTGGAACGGAAGTAGGTAAATAACCACTGCACCCTTATTATTGTTAAATTGCCCCACAAATAATGTACTATGCCTTCAAATGATTGTCACTATCACATATCTTTGCAACCTTCATTGTTTTACTCTATTGTTATTATTACTCAAACATACAAAACTGGAACATGATA
Source organism: Panax ginseng (assembly GCA_020205605.1). NCBI lineage: Eukaryota > Viridiplantae > Streptophyta > Magnoliopsida > Apiales > Araliaceae > Panax > Panax ginseng. Next base: position 161,780,435 of record CM035137.1, read on the forward strand.
AAATATTTCTACTATCGTTGTAGTAATTCACAAATATAAGAGTAGTATTTAATTTTCTGAGATTTCTGATCTTGGGAGTTGTTATATCTAATGCCTTGTCTATCTTAAGATGCAAGTGTAGGTTTGTAAATCGAACTGCTGTAACAATATAGCTGGTTTTCATGTTTGTAAACTAGGCTGCTATAACAATGTATAAGCAAAACTACACAATCCTTTCACAATTGCTAAAAAACATGGTGTATGCATAGCTAGTTTTTCATGTTCTGTATGCCAAGTTTTGAATTTTTTTGGATGCAGATAGCAACATATCTGTGTGGAGAAGTTCAATAAACTTCCAACATATAAAGGACTCATGGATACTAGTGAATTGACTGGTAGAAAACGTACTAATGCTTTATTTGGAACTTGGGAACTGCGTGGGGGAAAGAAAAGAAAAGGAGAATGAAAACAATTCATTACACTTACTTTCATCATTATACATGGTTGAACTTATATCCAGTAAAAAAAGTTTTTTTTTGGGGGAACTAATATTTCCACAAGTGAAAATGTTAGTTCCCCACAAAGTCCTCTCTCGCATAAGGGTGGACCTCACTATTCATGTGAGTAGAAGCTTGTGGAACTAACATTTTCATTTGCGGAAAAATCAATTCCCTCTTCTGTTTTTCTCTAAATTTACTTTCCTTTTTGTTTCCCTTCACCTCAACTATTTGAGTATCAGAAAGAATAATTAAGGTTATTACTGTTACTTTACATTCCCTGATTTATCGTATGCGTTGACAGGCAAGAGATTTTGATCCTGATTCCTTGAGATTTGGATTAACAAAAGTTGTCTCCTCACTAGATTGGGCCATTTCAGAGGGCAAAGGAAGAGTATACATACATTGTACCGCTGGATTAGGTAGGGCTCCTGCTGTTGCAATTGCTTACATGTTCTGGTTTTGTGACATGGATGTAACTCCTCAAATCTTCACTTCAGTATCAGCCCTAATCTCATTTTTTAAATCCATTGTTGTCATGTCCTGAAAATTTGCAGCAAAACTACGAGTCTCTTACTTTTCTGGTTTTGATTTATCGGAGCTGTTGAACACGGCATACAGTATACTTACCTCAAAGAGACCTTGTGGACCCAATAAAGGAGCACTGAGGGGGGAGCTACATATGATTTAGCTAAAAATGATCCTTGGAAGTTGCCTTTTGAAAATCTTCCAGAACATGCTTTTAAGGATGTAGCGGATTGGGAGAGGAAACACAGATTCAGGTTTGTGTCCGTGCCTTACATGGAACTTGAAAATTATTGTCTAGGCTTTTTTACATTTCAAAATTCATCAAATATTGAGGCAGAGCTTAAAATCAAATGTTGTAGGCCTTCTATGCTCAATCTAGGGGTATTGGAAGGAATTTATGTATTCAATGTGGCAGAGTGTGTTGCTGTTTTGAGTTTTCTTAAAGATGGATTGAATCACATACTAAATCTGCATGGCTAGTCTGCTAGAAGCTTATAGCTTATTATTTGGTCTCCGAGTGTTCCTTGACAGCGTCCCTTAATAGTTTGACATTAACTCTTTTTATTAAGATAAGTAAACTGGTCATATTGGTAAAATCTCTTTTTGAAAAGCTTAACAATAAATTGATAACCATCCCTGGCTGTTCATGTTCTCACAGACTCACTGTACCACAAAATGAGATACTTTGTGAGATTGTTAATAGTCTCTATTTCAAACACAGAAATAGTCTCATTTGAATTTTTTCAGGTCAATTTGTCAAATCCTACAATTGAAATTATAATGTGAACAAATATATATATATAGACAATCAATTTTTTTATTTCATGCTCAAAAATAATAAAAATCACCCAAAAGGGAGAAAATTGTGAAAAATAGAATTTCAGGTTCTAAACAACAAAACCAGGAAAATATAGGGGTTTAGGAGAGAAAAAGACATCAAACCAATCCATGTGTTTGTCCTAAAATTCCACACAAAGTCAGATAACACAAAATGACGGCTTATATGCCTAGCTATCTTGAAATCCTATATGCGGCTCAGCCCCTGGATAAAATTTTCAACATATATATTCATTTGTAACTTCATTTCATGCATATAGAGAATTGGGTATCTCTATTTTATCTACAACATTATGTCTATTTTAATTGTTATATGTGAATTGGGTATCAATTTGAAGTATGTGAAACTTTCTTACTATGCTTAGTGCTTAAATTGCTTGGGTAAATTTTGTAGTATAATTTTGTAGTAAATTTCTAAGGTTTGTGGTCTTCTATCCATAAAAATTAGACTTAACCCATTATGGATATATGTTTAGAATTCATGCAAATGCATTGATTGAGCCGTTTCCTCGACTGTGTGCCTCGGATGAGGCCCAAGGGATCCAAATCCATATTTGGAAGAATTGTGGCACTCTTCCAATGATGGATTTTGAAATTAAATTCTATCATTTTTGTTTGAGTAAGATTTATGCAAATTGTGAGTATAATAGAAAACTTAAGGCCTCTAAATTCAAATTTAGAGGAATTAGGACATTCCTCCCATAATAATGGACATGTGAAATTGGGCTTGTAAATGGCTATCGTGCTTGTAAATCATTTATGGGCCTTAAACCTAAGGGTGAGCATGGTGCGGTTTGGTGCAGTTTGAAGTCCAAACCGCACACGAAACCGCTTAGGTGTGGTTTGAAAAATTAAAACCGTACACGAAACCGCTTGTGATTGATGCGGTTTCGGTTCCAAAACCAATTGAAACAACAAAAAAGTCTAAACCTTCACTAAAATTTAACATAGAACTTACATCGAACAATTAACTTAGTGACAGAGTCGGCAATGGGAGTAATATCAAGTATAGAACTAAAATTCCTTCGGCCAAACATGTCAAATTCACCATCAAATCATAGAACAGTGAGACACGTAAAATAGTTTTAGTTTATAATAAAGGAATGATGCTTTAAAACTAAAACATACGATATATAAAACAACGGAGACCATATATTCGATAACAAGTAAGAAGGTTTATCTAGTTCCCCAAAAATTAAAAGTATATATAGAATGAAATTCTATCTTATATATTGCAGGGAGGACTTATAAAATATAATCATAACTAAACCTAATTTGAAAAATAATCTATTAGAATATTACTATTATAGCATTGACCTTAACCAATGCATCAAGTGCTCGAACCAACGAATTTGGCCCCTCAGCTATAAGCCCTTCCAACAACGCATCAAACAAATTTGAAATTCTAAAACTCAATTGCTTAATTTTTGACTTTATAACGTATAACAATCTTCTTTCAATTGGTGAAAAAATGACAATGTAAGACTGGATTTTCTCTGAGCGTGTTCAAGTGAAAAGTAACTTTAGAATTTACTAGATATAATACATACATACATACACACACACACACATGATGCGGTTTCGGTTTTATGCGTGCGGTTTTGGCTAGTAACCAAACCGAAATCGTAAATTTGGTTATTCAACCCACCTAAAACCGCCACATACGCTGGAACCGTTGGTATGGTTTTAATTGGTGCGGTTCGTGCGGTTTTTGGTGCTGTTTCGGTTCCAATTTGGTTACTTGCTCAGCCCTACTTAAACCTATTTGGGTAGACTTTTAACTCTTAAGATGGAGTTTAAAGCCCAAATAGTGGATTATTAGTGTAATTTAGTGATACGTCCAATGTGATTATTTCTATGCCCTAAGTTGGACTCTAACTCATTTATTTGCTTGGGGTAATTAAAAAATGATTTTCAAAACTAAAGGCTTTCTAAAATGAATCATATTCAAAGGGTAAAAACTAATTACTTGAAAGGGACTTTTGATGAAACTTAAAATTCACCTTTTAAAATCACACTCTTTTGAAAACTCGCACTAAAGTATAGAAAACAAACTCACTTTTTTTGAAAAACACTAGAATTTAGAAACCAAAATTACTTTCTTTTGAAAACATACACTAGAGTTTAGAAACCAAACTCACTTTTCTTTGAAAAACACACAGTAGAGTTTAGAAATTAAAATCACTTTTTTTTAAACACACACATTAGAGTTTAGAAGGCAAACTCACTTTTCTTTGTAAATCAAACACTCACGAGTTTAGGATTTAAACTCACTTTTTTTTATAAAAAAATCACACTCACGAGTTTAGAATCACATCCAACCAATGCATTACAACCAACCAACACATCACAAGTTCACAACCAATATATCACAACCAACCAACACATCACATCACATCCAACCAATGCATCACAACCAAGTGGAAGCAAGAAGTTTATCTTTATCGTTGAAGAATCTCCATAGTTCAACGGATTCAACTAGGAAGAAGTCTACCAAAAAGTAAAATGTCTGTTAAATTTGCTGCAGTTAAGGCATTTTTGAGTCTTGAATTGGATTTTTTGTTAATATTTGTCAATAGGCTTAAGCAAGGAATTGTACATGCATATCCACTTTTAAGAACAATATTAAAAAAAATTGGGGCTTGAAGTGGTTTTTTTGTTAATATTGAACAATAGGCTTAAGCAAGGATGTATGAAGCTGCTATTATGTATGTCTTTAGGCTATGCCATAATTTCAAATGGATTAATTATAGTTTGTTTATATTTATGGATTAATGTCAGTTTGTTTATGTTCTTTTATACTTATGGATTAATGCCAGTTTGTTTATATGTATGGATTAATGCCAATTGATTTTTTCTTATGGGTTAATGCTAGTTTGTGGCTGAAACCAGTGAATACTTGTGTTAGATTATAACATTCATGCAATGTGTAGCTTGTTGGGTAATATTGTGTTTTCAACCAGTGTGTTCTTGTGCTAGTTATAACATTCATGTATTGTGACATAAAATCATATTTCATTAATATAAATGCATTACATAGATTTTGGATTGCATTTTTTACATGATTATACAGTAGCTACTTCATTGCCAATGGTTATGGTTTCAAAAAACCAAATCAAGATGGAAAAAATAATGATTGATGTTAGACATTTATTATTAGCTCTTTGTTGTCTAAGTTGTGCTTTGAGTTGATTGTTCCTTCTCAAAAGTCAGAGTATGATCTACATAGCTTTGTCTCCAGTTGGAGGGTCCAACCAAATAAAGAAGCCGCAACTATTCAACTAGATTAATATGATAGATTTATGAGGTGAAGAGAAATGACAGTCCAAACAAGGATTTAAAAGGTAAAGGTGTAGCACTTACCCCTTGGTTCTCTAGCTATAGAACCTTCGACCGAGATTTGTTTCAGTCCACGAAGTGAGGACGATGGACCTCCTACCGCAATAACAAGGTGTGTCCAGGATTTCTCTCTTCTACCTTTCTTATCTCTATTTTTTTCTCAGTCAAGTCTGCTAGATACAAGGGAGAGGGTGGTTTATATAAGGTGTCTGAGGTTGCATTTTGGAGGAAAGAAGTTAATTTTCCCTCATTTTTCTTTCAATTTGTGTGTTAAACCTAATATACCCCTCACGGCTTAATAGTTTGAAGGCTGGAATTTGATGGGGTGGGTTTTTTTAGTTCGAAGATGATTTAAGCTAAAAAAAAGAGTAAGAGGAAAGTATTCGTAAAAAAAATTGTAAATAAGAGGGTCAGATTTGCATTTCAGTCGGATATTATTAACTATCTATTATATCATTAGTAATATAGTTATTAAGATTAAATAATTGGTGTATCAATTAGAATTGACGACACTATCTAATGGGGGGAGCCAAATCCAAGGAAAGGTGAATTGAAATCTCTATTATTTTTTCAACATGGCTGGTGAGTGGTAAGTAATAAGAAGTCAATTTGACTATTTTTAGAATTATTATTTAAAATATTTATATAACATTTTCAAATTCCGAAACTTAACACTAATAGTAGATTCTCCGTAGTTTATTATGATCATAATCACTTGGTGTATATTTTGATTTTTTAAAAAATTTATTAATTTTAAAAATGGTCAATTTGACCATGAAAGTCAAATTACAACGCTTATTATGAGGAGGGAGTAATATTTTTTATAAATAAAATTAGAAGGAAGATTATGAAAGAGATAACCTCGCAATCTCTGTTAAAAAGAAATGGAAACAATATACGGAGGGTGTATACAATAAAGACTTTTAAATACTTTTTTTAAGTGATAGACTTTTGTAGTTTGTGGATTTTAATAACTTTTAAAGACTTTTAAAGACTCCATGAAATAAGTGATATATTTTTATACTTTTTACCAAGACTTTGATAGACTTTTGTATACTTCTAATATATCTTGCAGCTTGTATTAATTGTTAAAAAGTCAACAAAGATCTTATATTTTTGATGAATCGAGTACGATGTTAAATAATATTAAAATATATTGACAATGTCACAACCTAATTTAAAATAAAAGGCATTGTTGAAGTTGAATTATTAGATTATACCCAGTCTATTACAAGAAAATGTCATATTTCATAATTTTTATATTTCATAAAAAAGTCATTTTCTACTAACAATAATATAAAATAACAATATCGATTTTAAAATTGTTCATTGTCTTTTTCATATCAAGTCATTATTACTAAACTAACAATTTATAATTTTCAACGAATAACAAAATTAACAAATTTATTACATTTAAAAATAAACATAAAACAAAATACATCTTTAATACTTACAAATATAATAAATGAGATTTTTTTTATGGGAGAGAAGAAATATAAAATGATATTAAAATATTTGTTATCTCTATTTATATCATTAGTTCTATTTGGAACCCTTAACGCTAATCTCTCTGTTTGACCCTTCCTCCTTTTTATCTCTTCTCACCTGTTATAATAGCTATATTTCCTTTTGGGATTTTTATTTTGAGAGGACTAAGGTAGAGAGAGAGAGAGAAAGTGAGAAAGGTATATATATTTTGTTTTCTTTTCTCTTCTTTGTTTGATCTACTCTATCTCATTCTTCTTTATTCATCTTCTTCCTTTCTCAAATATTTAGAAGTCTTTGAAAGTCTTTAGAGATGAGGTCGGACTTTGGATATGAGTATCTCTTCTTCTAAGATCTGTCAAACTCTACCATTTGATAGAAATCTGAAAAATCTATGACTTTTTGAATAACAAAATACTTTTAGACTTTGTAAAAGTCTCAATTCAATATCACTTAATTTCTAAAGACATTACAAAAGTCCTAATTGAATACTAATAAACTTTTATAAACTACAATCAAACTTTTAAATTCTTTAAAAGTCTTATTTGAATAGACCCTCCTCATATATATATTTACCGGAGCAAAAATAGTACAATTATAAGTATAGTCTATTGTGAGAAGATTACATACAAACAGATATAAGAGAAAGAAGAAAGTGAAACAGGAAGAAAAAGTGATACTGTAAACTCCCAAGGCATGAGCTATATGTACTCTGTAAATTCCCCCTCCCCCCAAAAGACCGACAGTCCAAGCTATATCCACCTCTGCTTTTTTGCATGTAGAAGAGGTGTTTAAGTTTAATCAACTTGCTCACTTTTAAGTATCCCATGAAAACTCTATGCTTTCGATTATTCAATTTTCCAAGACACGCGCACCAGTTGGCACTGTAAGCTCGCCGAAAAGATGGCTGGAGACGGCGCATCCAAATCGAAGTTGCAACGCGCCCTATGCGCTTCTTTTCTTTGGGTACGGTTCCCCTTTCTCTGGAGTGTGGACCTGAATTACAGTTCGCGCAGTTATAGTTTGGTAAATTTACAGTTCGTGCAATTTGGGTCAGAGCTCCATTTTGGGACAGGTTTTCTGGTTACCTCAAGTTATATGGGTTCCCGCGGTATATGAATTTTTCCTGTTGCTTATTAAGATTTTGCTCCTTGTTCGCGGTTTCTTCTGGTTCGTTTGGCAATTGGCAGTCAGAGAAGTATAATGTATGAATTAAGGAAATTCAAATCAATGAATCGAGTCTTACAAATGATATTATTATCTGTGAAAAATTCTGCACTCATGGAAATAACATCGCAATACAAGCTCTAGACCTCCAACAATTCGAGGTAGGTATCTTTATTAGCAATTTGGGCTTTGGCTATGGCTTATTAGCTAGTGAAACTATATTTTTACTACTAAAAATATGTGCTCAGACTCGTGGCCCAGAGGTTGGATCATATCTTTTCTAACCTTCCCATGTTGGCTTCACCAGATCCATCTAAGTCAGTCCCTATCTCTATCTGTTGCTCCCACTATATTCAATCAAATTTATACATACATTCCTTGCTTATTGGATAAATTATAAATTCTTCTTTTAGTTTTTTAGAGTAGTAGGTGTTTGGGGGGAAATTTATGGAAAATTTTGCGCTAATGGAAATAGCATCGCAATACAAGCTGTTAACAGTACTAGACCCAACAGTAAAAGTATTGAAGTCAGCTTAAAACTATATATCTAGTTCAGTTTATTAGAGTAGGAGTTATATTCGTTTGTAGATCATTTCGAACAGTAATGCTATGTTTGGATTGAAGGAATGAAGGTGGGAATGGAAAATTTGTGTTTGATTGTTCCATCAGAATGGAATAAATTATTCTCATTCCTACCAAATTTGTCAATTTTTTTACTTGGGTGAGGGTATGGAATGACTGGAATGAACGCCCAATTACCTTAAAGTAATGTTATGCTTCATTTTGTGGTCATTTCATGTTTGTACTTTGTGAGTTTCAGTTGTAGTTGAAACTGAGACTGTTTGTGGTTGTTTGAATTTTACAGTGAGAGTTGATTTTTTAATTATCTCGGTTAAAGTTCAATTCTTTCACCTATTATTTAGCCACCGTTGATATCTATTGATCCATTTTTTCATATGTTTGGGGTGTTCAACGATCTTATTGTAGGTGTTTCTTTTGAAAATATTGATCCATCATCTTCACGTGCAACACTGGTAGATCCATCAAACTTCTCATGCCATTGCTTAGGCACTTGTTTCAAACCATACAAAGATTTCACTAATTTTCACACCTTATATTCTTGTCATTTAGCCTCAAAACCTTCAAGTTGCTCCATATATATCTCTTCTTCTAAATCTCCATTTAAAAAATCGGTTTTGACATCCATTTGATGTATCGCTAATCGGTTTTGACATCCATTTGATGTATCGCTAAGGTTGTGTATAGATGCTAGAGCTAACAAAGTTCTACTTGTAGTAATTCTAGTAACTAGAGAAAAAGTTTCAAAGTAATCAATTCATTCTTTTTGTGTAAAACCTTTAGCTACTAGTCTAGCTTTGTATTTATCATAACTAGAGAAAAAGTATCAAAGTAACCAATTCCTTCTTTGTGTAAAACCTTTAGCTACTAGTCTAGCTTTGTATTTATCATAACTAGAGAAAAAGTATCAAAGTAATCAATTCCTTCTTTTTGTTCTTTTTGTGTAAAACCTTTAGCTACTAGTCTAGCTTTGTATTTATCAATTCTCCCATCTAGCTTGAGTTTCTTCCTAACACCCATTTACAATCTATTGGTTTATCTCCCGGAGGTAAATTAGACAACACTCGAGTATTATTTTGTAAAATTGTCTCATATTCATCATTTATAGCTTCTTTCCAATATGGAGCATCTAAAGATAACATACCTTCTTTGTAAGTCTTAGGTTCACCTTCAACTAAGAATGTAAAGAAACTTTTTAAATTCTTTTTTGTTCTCTTCCTCTTTGACTTCTTCTAAGTTCCATAGGAGACTCTTGTTCAATGCCTATGCTACTCCTAGTTATGGAAATCTTTCACTATCATGGTTTTCAAACTCGGATCGAACTGGCGGTCGAACTGGTAAAAATCGGAACCAGTTTTCCCTCTGGTCCGATTTGAAGCAATGACCCATTTTAGCAGAAAAACAGTTCAAACCCAGAGAACCGGCTGTTGAATCGCCTAACCCAGCGAATTGGACCAATTCTCTACTTCAATAGAAGGAAAAAAAAATAGGGTTTCACCGTTTGGGCCTTGATCTTGACTTTAACCAGCTTCTTGACCTTTTAGAGTTGTTCACCTTGACTCTTTTAAATTTGGCTGATCGCCTTCATTTATCTCTCTCACGGCTAACCAATCACTACCAAATACCAATCATCCTCATCTATCTCTCACGCTGTCACACAACCTAGCCGTGACCTAACCTTGCTGCCCCTTGCCTAGTCGCGCGACTCGTGCCCCTACTGTGCCTCTATTGCCACTAAGTTGAAGCAATTTCATCTCTTGCTTCCAAATTCTAAAGTCTCTAAACTATTTTCTTGCAATAGTCCCCTATTCGCTATGTAATATCCTCCACATCTATTACATACTTTGTAGCTTGTACTATTTGGAATTAGTTCATTAATCTTTTTATTATGAATCAATTGGAATGAATCACAAATTCAGAGCAATTGGTGACTTGACTCTATGTAATGTGTTTTCATTCCTCTTTTTTTTTTTATTATAACTTAACTAAAGTGATTCATCACTTTATTTGGTCAAATTGTTTTGCATGTTTGTGCATTTTGCTAGACCCCATGTTTCTTTCTTTTGGATGCCCTCTTTTGTCAACTTCAGATCAATTAGTGCTTGTTATGACATCCAGGGGCGGATGGATAGCAAGGCCAACCTATGCTCACTCTTTTTTTTATAGGTAAATTTAAGGAGCATAATTTGTAAGTTAGTAAACTCAAGGGGGCGGATTAATAAAAAAGTTAAACTCAAGAGGGCAGATTTGACGTAAGAGTGAGTTAGATAAGAGAGGGTTAGAGGGACAACCGGACGAGAGCTTCCTCTCATTCAGTCTCTCCCTCGCCCTTTGGCCTTTGCGCATATGAGATTTTGAAGGTAACAAATTTAGGGTTTTTTATTTAATAATTTAAATTTTGTAATTTGTTTGAATTTGTTGTTGGTTGTGGACTTGGGGACTTGGGGTTAAACCCAATTCAATTTATTTGATATATTTGTTGTATTGGACTTGTGGTATCTAATTAAGGTTTTTTTGTTAGATAATTTTTTAATTATTAGGGCTTTCTTCTTTTTTTTTCAAATTTTTCTGTCGTTATATATATATATATATAGTTCTGATCTCTTGCTTCATATGTATTTGTGTTGCTTTTATGGGTATTTTTGCAATTGGATGAATTAGAAATTGCTTTAATTTTATGTACAGGGCTTTTGGATCTTTTGATATTTGATGATTGTGGAATTTAGTGATCATTATCTCAATGTTATATTATACTCTTCTTTGCTTTGAGATCTCAAGCATAAATGGTATTCTAGATGCATAGGTTTATCCTGTTCTATTAAATTTTGAAAGTTTTTTGTGTGTGTATGTTTATATGCTGACTGGAGGACCCGGAACTAGATAGTTCATTTGTTTTATGAATTGTAGACTGTGTTTTTTTTAATATGAAATATTTTCAGCAATATTATTAAAACGACTCTCTGAAATCAAATGGGCGATAAATGGTTGAGTGATTGTTTGGTTCCTTACATTGAAAATGATGTATTTGAAACTATTGATAATGAAGCTATCCTAGAACATTTTCAAGCTATGAGGTCTAGGAGAATAACATTGTAATTTGTTAACATTATTATGATTAGTTCAAATTTTCTTTATTTAACTTCAACAAAAAAATTAATTAAATCCGTCCTGTTGAGATTTATTCCTGTATTTGCCACTAATGACATCTAAAGTAATTTATCTTTATACACAAAGTTATGGGGCTTCGTGAGATTTGGTAGTTTGTGGTTTCTTTTTGTTTTCACCTTCATGATTTATTTGGAATTAGTTCATAATTTGTAATTTGTACTATTTGGAATTAGTTCATAAATCTTGTTGTGACTTTTTCTAGATTTGAGTAGTTGACATGTCATCATCGAGCTTTTATTCAACCGCGCAATCACAAGCATCTACAAATACAAGGGGAAAGACAGATGTTGCATGGAATCATTGTAGTGAAGGGCGAGTTGCTGATGGTAAAAGAATTCTTACTTGTTTATATTGTCAAAAAGCAGTTAAGGGTAGTGGCATTAATAGAATAAAACAACATCTTGCTGGGAAAAAGGGTGAGTTTGGCTCTTGTAAGAGAGTTCCTCCGGATGTAAAACATGAAATGGAACAATCCTTAAAAAAAATTGAACAAAACAAGAAAGAAAAAGTTGACATGCATTCATTTGATGATCCATATGAAAAACATGAGGGGGATGATGTAGATGTTGAAGAGATTATTCGTTAATCTTCATCTAATAATGTTGTGGGTGGTAGTCCTTAACCAAGGGGAAAGAAAAAAAACCAAGTAACTTCTTTTATTCAAAGGCCAGCCTGAGATACAACCTACTATAAAAAGTGCTATGGCTGGTAAAGAAACTGTGTGGAGGGAAAATATGGTTGCAGCTAGATGGTTTTATGATTGTGGTATTCCTTTTATTGTCGTGAATTCAATATATTTTCAGCCTATGTTTGATGCTGCCATTAGAGTCGGTTTGTGTTATAGGTCCCTTATCATGATGTGCGAGTCAATTTGCTTAGAAATTCGAAAAAAAGAGGTGCAACTCTTTGTAGAAACCATGAGGTCTCTTGGGGTGATTGTGAGTGTACCATTATGGGAGATGGTTGGATAGATGGTAGGCATAGATCTTTGAATAATTTTCTTGTCTATTGTCCACGTGGAATTTGTTTTGTTAAATTTGTTGATGCTTCTGATGTAGTAAAGAGTGGCAAACTTTTGGCTAATTTATTCGTAGAAGTAATTAAATGGGTTGGACCAACTAATGTATTTCACATGGTAACAGATAATAGGGCTAATTATGTGCTTGCAAGGAAATTAGTTTCACAACAATACAAAAGCATTAGTCGGTCTCCTTGTGATGCACATTGTTTAAACTTGATTTTAGGGGACATAGCTAAGATGAATCATATTGTTGAGTTAGCTTAAGAAGGCATCGAAGATAACCAAGTACATTTATACTCATGGTTGGTGATTGGATTGGTTGAGGAAGAGAAAACATTGGATAGAAATCATTCGTCGGGGGCCTACTCGTTTTGCCACAACTTTCATTGCATTGTAATTTATGATCATATGCATGATTTGCATGCTTTGGTGACTGGTAAGGATTTTAAGGAGTATAAATATGCAAAGGATGCACAAGGCAAGGTTGTGGCTTCTTACATATTGGAGAAATTGTTATGGAATGATTGTTTGATTGTAACTAAAATTGTGGAGGCTTTGATGCGTTTATTGAGAATTGTTGATATGGATGAAAGACCCTCCATTGCATATTTGTATGATGGCAATTGCGTAAAAGTGTTTACGCGGCCACATATTGGTTGAATCATTGTTTTTAATATAATCAAGAATCATTTTGTGGAAGCCGAAAGTTATGGCGGGTCTTCTTGATGTCATTGAATCAAAAGCCACCACTAATAAGGTTAAGTTGTTGGATGAAACTAGAATTTATCAAGAGTGGATGGGGAGTTTTGGTAGGGAGCTTACACTTACTTCTTCGAAGACTACTTAACCGGGTAAGTTATATTTATTTATTTTTGTTTGACTTTGTTCCATTTTAGTCATTGTTGTTTAATCTTTTTAACTTTGTTCCTTTGTAGCTTATTTCATTGATTTCTAATGTCATTGTTATTTATTTGTATTTAGATGAGTGGTGGAGGTTGTTTGGAAGTAGTGCTCCAAATTTACAAAAGTTGGCAATCAAATTCCTTAGCCAAACTAGTAGTTCATCGTCGAGGTGCAAAAAAATTAATTGGAGTGTTTTTGATCTTATACACGCTAAGAAAAGAAACCGGTTGGATCATCAATGACTTGATGATCTCGTGTTTGTTCACTATAACTTGAGGTTGAAGAATAGGTATTTTCATTAAATCAATTAATCTTTCTTTGAATTTTTAATAATTAATATTATATGACGTTAGTTTTATGGGAAAAAATCACATAACATTATATGAAATCATAATTTTAGGCATTGCTATAAGAGATGGAATTATGATCTAATTGATTATGTGTCAATTGACAAAACGGAGTTTTGGATTGTTGAAGAGGAGGAAGAACCATTTCTTAATTATGATGAGCTAGAGAAAATAGCTTATGATAAAGGAGTGATGCCTCATTTGGAAAGGCAACGACGTCGTCCTCGTGAGTCGTGAAGGTGAGAAATATTTACATTATCAATATTAGATTAATATTTGTATAAGTTGGAATATTTAGTCTTGGTAGCATATGCATAATGCATGTACTTGTTCTCCCATATTTAAAATCCTCACATGCCTATCTTTCTTCAGTTCACCAATTTGTAGCTAGTTGCATATTTTTTATTGGTGCATTTGTCTTAAGTACTCCATTCTTTATGTTGGTTGTAATAGAATTTGTTGCCCTGTATAAACTCATTCCATTCATTCCGGCAGTAGCTACTCCATGTAATTAGTAGTAATAGTCTGCATCAATTTCAGCTTGAAATTAGTAGTAATTAGTATTTAGTAGTAACGGTCTAACAGTGACTAAATTCTACATCACAGCACAACTGCAATATGAATCTTGTTTGTGTTTATACCAATACGGTCCCTGTGGTCCTTTATATGATTGCAAAAGCAATAGATCAAAACACTACAACTTGAAGTATGGATTCTATTACCTAAAAATCTTCAAGATTTTACATCAATATGTAAGGGTGTGATTTTATCCATTACTGAAACTGTTTGAATGCACTTCACTTAGTTATATTAGCACATTGGACACACTCACATAGTTGGATCAATAATTTAGGTCTTTTATGTAAAGCATTTATGGCGTAATCTATACATTGATATGAAATTTAGTTGTGTTCCCAGAAAAAGCATTCCCAGATTACATAGATATACATAATCAAGGTGTAGTAATCTCTACCTTTTAAAACAAGTGTGATACATGCATATGAAATTTAAGTGAGATCATCCACTTGCTGGAATGAGGCCTTTCTCAACTCTTGGTCTATTGACGCTCTTCCGGTCAAGACCTTCGTAACTTGACTCCACAGGGCTCATGTCAAAAACCAGATTACTTGTGTGTTACTTGAGTTTACATTTAATTACAAAATTGTAAAAGCTAAAAACTAGAGCTGGAATTCAAAAATCACTAGTTAATGGCCCCGTATCTTACTCATAATTGTCCTTGCAGCAGAAGATATAGTTGAAAGTGGCCTTATCAAGGAACTAGGTAATCCTGTTAAACTATGCCAGAAGTCTAATGGTGTCTGTGATGATCACTTGATCCAGAAAGGGGACTCTTACATTACTCTAACAGGCCAAAGGGCTGGTGAGGCTGCAATTGTTTATGAACATGGGGCAGACATTGAGGCATTGATGCCTAAGCTTCGTCTCAGATTACTACACTGAACCTCGAATCCAGGAGCTGGCGGCAAAAGAAAGGGCTGAACCAGGATTTTGCCACCACGTAAAAGACTTTGTTGTTGGGCGCCATGGGTATGGAAGCATCAAGTTCCTTGGGGCGACAGATGTGTGCCAGCTTGATTTGGAGTCGCTTATCCAATTTTAACTTCAACTTCAATCACAACTCCAGCTCCCTGCTTCATTCCGGATAAGACCACCAATGGCAACTTAGGAGGGATTTTACTTTAGGCTAGCATCTGTGTTAAGCTTTAACCATCCCATAGGGGACTCTTCCAGGCTACACGAGGATTTAAGGACACTATTTCTGGAGACGGTGGAAGAAAAAGCTAGTTCAAGGTTGGAAAGAAGGGAGCAAATGTACCGCTCCGCTCCCTTTTAAAGAGAGTAGTGCAAACAGATTCAATGGTTTCTTCATTTATGGCTTTCCATAGGATAATAATGAAGGTAAGGCCGGATACATTTGCTTTTCCAAATGTATTGCTTTCAATCCTTGGCCAAGGAGGGTGGGGTGTGTGTGTCAAATTAGTTCAATAGTATCTTTTTTTTAAAGTCATTTTAGTCAATCCTATCCTTATATATTGTAACATCTTCTATACTCTTCTCAATGATGGTCGTCATCTCTTTCGGAACTTTGGATTCTTCAACAATGTTTGTAACTTGAATCTCATTTTGACTTTGTTCCAAAATAATACTCTTTTGAACTTTCAAACATAGTGCTTCTTCAATGTGTAAAACTCTTCAATCTGCCAAGCGTGTTACATATTCATTAAGTTGTAACACTCTTGAATCTGCCAAGCGTGCTTACATTTGAAGAACATGGTGGAGTTAGAGGAGCAAGTGGAAGTGGTACTCGTGGGTTAATAGATGAAGATGATTATGGGAATTGGCAAGAAGCATCACCTTCTCAACCTTTTTTTAATGATATATGTTTTTTATGAATTAAGTGTCATGGATTTTATTTTAGTAATTTAGTTGAGACTTTATTTGGTATTTTAGATATGTTCGCAATCATATTTAATCAAACACTTGAACTTGTGGTTGAATTTTCGAATTTGAATGTATCCTAGTGATGTTTATGTTTATTTGTGTTTGATTTTACCACTATTTAGTTTTGAGTTATGATCATGATTTAATATCTTTTTTTTTTCATCTAGATTTAGTATTTATTTTAATTTTATAAAGTAAACATTGAACAAATAGGTTTAGTTTTTTTGTAGATAAATTGATTAATTGTACACATTTACTAAATATTATATATAATATATAATAATAATTAATTAATTTAATTAATTATTTGTTTATTATTTATTACATATTAATGACGTCACTAGGTTAATAACGGTTCGGCCTTTTGTTGGACTACTGACCCATCCACTCGGTACCTTTTCTGGCTCGATGATCAGTCCGAGTCTGAAAACCTTTCACTATCTTGAATTCTAACATTAGAGGGTTGAGTAACAATTTTAGACTTAAAAAGGAAAAATATTTTCAAAGAATGTAGCATCTCTAGCTTCTATTATAGTATTTATTAGAAATTTCACTAATATCAGATTTCACAAACAAAAATCTATTTGCATTACTATTTCGGGCATGGCTCCATTTACTAAACACCCCTACACTTTTATGAAATTTAGACGAGGAGATCTCTTTTTCCATAACTCAAAAAGGGGTATTTTCATTATCCTTCATGGTTACTCGATTCAAAAATAAAGTAGGAAGTTAAAATTGTATCCTCCCTCAAGTTCGCAGGTGATCAAGACCTTAGTAACATTGCACTTACCATATCCATCAAAGTTCTAATTTTTCTCTTCGTTAAACCATTTGATTGGGGTGAATACAGAAGTGTCATTTGAGTATTATTCCATCATCCTCACAATATTGATTAAACTCTGTCTTTTTCCCTACGTTCGCAGACTACAGAATAATTGAGAACTAATTTCCTCTGAAAATTCATAACCTTATTTACTGCAGAAGCCTACCAAGAAATGAAGTTCTTCTAAATAGCTACTTTCATGGATTTATAATCCCAGTCTTGACAGCATTCACTTGGTGCAAGTAGGAGAAGCTAAAACATCAGTATCAAAATAGTGTTTCCCTTAAAATGTTCTCAGATCATAAAGAGTGTCAAACTGGGATTGTCTATACAAAAGATGTAAAGTTTGACCACATAATATGGGATCTGCAGTTTATATATTGCAGGTTGAGAAAATTACACAAACAACACTGCTACACTTGCTTGATCACAAATATTACTGAAATAATTTCTGATTAACAAGCCACTGACAGAACCCAATCATATTTTTGATTGCTCATTGTTATGTAATTTGTTTAGCGTTTCTATCCTACATGTACATTGCTAGTTCTCCCACCGTATAATTTTCAACAGGCACAAAAACCGATCACATAGAAGATAAATCCAAATTTCCTTATCAGCTCAACTTTAATTTAAAGTGCAAGAAAGAACCCAGACATGTACCTCCCTTAAAGTAAATATGATGATATTTATATTATTGGGCAACTAAGTGAGGAAGACTTTGTAGCAAGTATCATTTGGAATAAATCAGATAAATCAAAATTTTTGTACTCAACAAATGAATCTCATACAGCAAGGAATTCTTGATTTCTAACCTATAACCATGAAATTTAGTAGTGAAGGTGATATTCTAGATCTGCACCAGTTCTTGAAGTCTCTGGACAACTATTCTCTGGCAAAATATTGAGAAAAGACGATAGAATGAAATCAAGAACTATATAAACCCAAGTCATAGGTGAGGGTGAGGAACAACATCTTTAATAACTTTCGTAATTATTTTGAAACTTTACTAGCCTTATCAATCAAAAATGATGGTTAATATTGCTTAAAAATGATGTTTTTACCCCGACTGATGATATTTGTATGCACTTCTAGTTCTGAAAAATACTTATTATTTTGTCAAAGAAAATTCCCATATTTTGCCCATTCACAGTAGTACAAGTATATATCATGAAGATTGAAAAGTCACCTCAAAATTTCTTTTCTTGTTTTGATTTAACAGAAACGAAAGACAAAATAAAAAAACATAATTAGCAACAAAAAAATTAATAAATAAAAAAACACACAGAAAACATAAATGACTGCTTTTCTATTTTCTAAAACAATTTATGTTCCTATGGTCCTGTTTACTACGACCTGCATATACAATGACACATAAAAATAAGTGCAGATTGGATAATCTATTTGTGTATACTCTCAACAAAGTCGCAAGAATGCAAGATATATGATTTTCGGTGATATATATAATTTTGTTTTGTTGATATTTGTGGTAATTGCATAATACATATATATTTTCAATTTTTGAACTCTACACTTTTGCAGGACCCATTGTGGAGCAGCATTTATTGACATTGCATATGGCTTTCTGACTTGCCCTATACTGCAAATGGATGATACATCTTCAAAAACTGGGGAAGAAAGAATTAGACTTGTTAGAAGATATGTTCATCCTTGTAAATCACTTCTCTTCTTATGTCTTCATTCTTGTTTTAGGCTCTTTGGTTGATCCTCCACTCAACTAGTCACTATCTGCAGATATACAAAGATTGGATAAATGTATAAAGTATAAATAGCTTTTGCAAATACCGATGGAAATAAAGCAAGGGGAATGTGTATGTACGAGATCGGATAAATGTAATAATATTATTAGAAATTGTATCATAGTATGATTAATATTGTAAATTTATCATTGTAATTTTTGTTACACGTGTATTTTTATATATAAATGAAATTGAAGTTTTTCTAAATTTTTTATTTTTATGTCTCATTTTGGTGTGATCCATCTCAGACTTGAGCTCGAATAGAAAGGCTCGCGAATAAACTAGTCAAGTAACTCCGAGTCGAGTAGTATCGAGTAATTTATCTAATCGAACTTGATCATTCTTAGAAATTGTCAGTTGGAATTCGAGTCGAGTTTGAGCATTAAGGTGTTCGAATTGACACGAGATTATTTTCACCCCTCCTTGTACTCTACTCAAGACTCTTACAAAACACAACTTACAAATAACTTGTCAAATTGTTTTTAGATGATTAAGTATTCATTTTTTAATCATCAAAGAACTTTGAAATAAAAATATAAGAGTATTAGCTTAAGATATATATATATATATATATATATATATATATATATATATATATATATATATATATATATATATATTATTTGTGTGTGTGTGAGATGACTTTTAAAAAAAAAATCAGCATCCATTCTTGTAATGTTAGACTTAAATAGTAAAGATTGTCACTTGATGAGCTTTATAGCTCATCCTCTTATATAAATTTTTACAGGTTACATCGTTGATAGTTAAACACTTGTTTGATACATTTTGAATAGTTGAAGTTTAATTTCATATATTTTATTTTTTTGTCATTGTATTTTTTTTTTTAAACTATTAGTTTCAAGAAGCTTCGTCCCCATTTTACTATTTTGGTATTTAGTTGTTTTTTATTTTGAATTGGATTTGAAAAATGATTTGTTGGATTTTAATTTAGGATTATTGTTGAGTTATTTTGTTTGGATTGCGCTATTAATATTCTGCTTGTGGACCTTTGGGCTTGCGACATGTAGCACTTCGGACCTGTAGCGAGTTCGGGGTGTTACATGCTTACCCTTACAATTATATGGGTTTGTGTTCACTTTTAAAAAAATTAAGAAGCAATGTGAAATTTAGTGAAATAGTACAATGTCGTAAATAGTACTCCAGCTTGATTAGATTAAAATTTAATAAGAACGTTTAGACAATTATTCAAGTGAAATGATATTAGATAAAGCGCAAATCTTATGAAATTTTAATCATTTCATGAATTATTCAAGTGAAATGATATTAGATGAAGCGCAAATAAATTTATTTTTTTAAGAAAATGAAAGAAATTTGATACTTTTTTTATTGAGCAGATTTGAAAATAAAAAAATTGAACGTCATCTCAAATGACGTTGGAAAAGTTTATTTATTTATTTTTTATAAAAGTTAATGTGTCAAAGCAAATGTTAGCTGAAGCCATTTGAGTTTTTTTTAGGCTATTTTCAGAAAATACTCTGTGGCAGAGTCCTCTGTTCTGTTCACTTTGGTGACTTCTTATCTCCTCGTCTATGAGGCTGCCTCCTGCTCTTCAAGTGGTCACGTGAGTGATGATCCTGATTCCTCTTCAAGGGGCTTCTCCTTATTCCATCATAAGATCCGTCCTCTCAAATTTCCCTCAGTGTTTGTTGGTGGTAAGAAATCTATCCACTGTGCAACTTACTAGACCAAGACCATTTGGGGCACTCGATGGCAGCAGGGTTTGAACTTGATCAAGGCTGCACCTTCTTCTATCCCAATTTGGATCAGATTTCGTAACGTCCCTCTTGCTATTTGGCACGATGATGGCTTCGCATACCTGACTAGTCATTTTGGTAAGCCTGTGATGTTAAGTTTAATCAGCTTTCTCACTTCTATGTAACCCATAAAAACTCTATGCTTCCATTACAGATCTATTATTCAATTTTCCCAAGATACGCGCACCCAGTTGGCAGTGTAAGCTCGCCAGAAAGTTGGTCGGAGAAGGTGCATCCCAATCGGAGTTGTGACGCGACCGTACGGGCTTCTTTTCTTTGGGTACGGTTCCCCTTCTCTGCGGTGCTGACCTGAATTACAGTTCAGTAGCGTTCGGTGATTTTACGGTTCGTACAGTTCCGGATCTGGGTCGGGTTGTGAAGCAGGTTCGGGTTTGTTATTTGGTTTCTCTGCTGTATATGACTATTTCAGCTCGGTTTCGTTCGTTTCCCAGATTTCTTCTTTTTCCTTTGTCAATCCGATAACTGTAACCTATGGATTAGTGAAATTTAGTCGGAGATGTAATGTAGAAGCAATCGATGGACTCTAAGATTCAACCCCTGTTTTAAAATTTATGTAAAGAAGCTATAGTTTTCTTCATTATGGTGTATAGTTTATAATTGAGTTTCTCTCTATTTTGGGTATGATATCTTATTAATATCTTATTATATTCTGATCCTTGGAAAAATTCACTCTTTAATTTTGATTCATCATCAACCTCAAATAACTCCAACTTTTATATTTCATTTCAATTTTTTGGGTTAAAATTCTATATTTTGCTACTCTCCTACAAAAGTGTTACTGGAAATATGGTTAATAGAGGTTTTCATTTATTTATTTTCGGTAGA
Source organism: Panax ginseng (assembly GCA_020205605.1). NCBI lineage: Eukaryota > Viridiplantae > Streptophyta > Magnoliopsida > Apiales > Araliaceae > Panax > Panax ginseng. The sequence continues at coordinate 161,801,955 of CM035137.1, forward strand.
AGTAAAATGCTAGCTGTACATGATCAAGAAGTTTTCAGCTTTTTGGTGCAATGGCTTTGAAGAGGTACTCCTTCGTTAGTCCATGCCCAGAATTTGTTCCACAAATGTTGGGTGTCAATTTTATTTCTTTCTTTTTGGAAATATCAAACTCTTTGTCACATAATTGAAACTGCTATTGAAATTGTTGAGAAAACTGGAGTCAAAATCAGGTTTGAAATTGTGGTCATTTCATGTCTGTACTTTGTGAGTTTCAGTTGTAGATGAAACTGAGAGTGTTTGTGGTTGTTTGAATTTTGCAGTGAGAGTTGATTTTTAAATTATCCCAGTTAAAGTTCAATTCTTTCACCTATGATTTAGCCACTGTTGATATCTGATCCAATTTTTCATATGTTTGGGGTGTTCGGCGATCTTATTGTAGGTGTTTCTTTTCAAAATATAGAGCCATCATCTTCATGTGCAACACTGGTAGATGGTTGTTGAGAGTTTTCTTATATTTAAATGAGTTTTGTCTAGGCTAGTTTGCTGCAGGCTAAGGTGATTTTCAATTTCAAGGAGATAAGTTTTAGCTTTTTTCTCAACTTGTCCTCTGCAGGTATTCAGGGGAAGATGAGGGATTACCAACTTGCTGGGTTAAATTGGCTTATACGATTATATATGAGATTGGTATAAATGGAACCCTTCCAGATGAAATGGTATGTTCTGAAATTTGGGCTTCTCTAATATCCTTGTCCTACCAATAGGTCAACTACCTTTGCATGTAACTACAAGCATATCTACTTTAACCAGTTAATCTAATTGTTTACCGGTTAATATTATTTTTGTCGTCCACGGGCTTGGTAAAACATTACAAACCATATCCTTGCTTGGTTATCTGCACAAATTTAGTGGAATAACTGGTCCTCATGTGAATGTTGCTCTAGAATCCACTCTTGGCAACTGGATGAATGAGATTCGGCCTTTTTGCCCTGTTTTACGTGCAGTCAAATTTCTTGGAATTCCTCCGACGAGCAGACAACAATCAAGGCTGGGTGACCCTAAGCCACCTTGAAGCTTTGTGATTGATGGCTTTATCAAGGCTAGGCTTAGATGCTCTAGCCAAACACTATTTCTATAGTTTCTAAATTCCTTGATTTCCTTGGCTAGTATTACTCCTATTGTTGTTGCTAATTGCATATGAATGTCTTTGAATGGATGATGCGAATCCATTCCGTGGTCTGGGTTATCCTGCACTGTTGCTTTCAACCCTGACCTTGTGGTTGCATATTTGAATATTGTAATGGTTATTCATTGTGCATTGGTTTTCTTGTCGGTATCCATGGACTTTCCGTCCTGATTTCTGGAGTAGCCCAATGAGATCTACTAATGGTAAGGGAAAAATTCCAGATCCTCCTAGTATTCAGAGGCTGATATTGCACCAGAATATAGTGCAAGCATAAGAGTACACTTTGATCGTGTTGAACTCTTGATTGATAAAGTTAACCTTGCAAAGCAGGATGCTTTATTTACCATTTCATTCCATGCTCTCAAATCTAGTTTGAAATATCATCCGACGGGCAGGCAACAATCAAGTCTGGCTGACCATAAGCCACCTTGAAGCTTTGTGATTGATGGTTATGTCAAGGCTAGGCTTAGATGCTCTAGCCAAACACTGTTTCTATAGGTTCTAAATTCCTTGGTTTCCTTGGCTAGTATTTCTCTTATTGGTGTTGCTAATTGCGCATGAATGTCTTTGAATGGATGATGTGACTCCATTCTATGGTCTGGGCTATCCTGCACTGTTGCTTTTAACCCCGACCTTGTGGTTGCATATTTGAATGTTGTTATGGTTATTCATTGTGCATTGGGTTTCTTGTTGGTATCCATGGACTTTCCGTCCTGATTTTCAGAGTATCTCTGCTGGGTCTTCAGCCTATTACTCTTCACATACGTAGCTTGAAGAATTATTTTGGCCATGGTTGCTGGTTTGGGCTCTCTTGTGCTGATTTGTTCCATCGTCGGATTTCTCGGGAGTCCAAGTAGGAGGAATTTTTTTTGTTGTTCGTCGGCTCTGCTCCGGCGGGCATCACTGCAGTTCACGTGGCTGGCCTCATAATTGGTGCCCAGCTGTCACAGTGGGTCTACTTGCTGGTGATCTTTCATTGCTGCCATATGATGCTCCAGTTTATTAGGCTTAGTCATAACTCTACTCCTTCAAAACACATAGGCAAATAGTATACGGCTTTGGTGGAAATGTAAACTACAAGTAAGTAAATCAAATACTACTACTGCACGGTGTCCTTTTTCTCAAGAAAAATGATAAAAGAAGAACCAATCAAATACTACTAGAATCTTGATATCATAGGAGTAATAATTATAATAGCTAGGGAGCTCAAAAGGACATAGATGGGCCCCAATATTATTTGGCCCCTTCCCATGCTCAGCTCTTTTTCAGTACTAGTAGTAGCATCACTTTCCAAAAAAGGACATTTTTATGTGTCTTAATTCTTAAATTAGATTTAACGCATCGTTCACTTGTAACGGGTTGAATTTATTGAATCGTGATTCTGGGGACAGAATCTTTTTAAGGGAGGAAAGATGTGACGAACGAGATTTTTGTAAATTAATTTTAATATTTATTGAATTAAATAAATATTTTTCGATGATTTAATTATTGGATTAAATAATTATTTGATGCAATTGTGGTAGATTAATTTAATTATGTGTTACATTTATTAAATTAATGTAGAGAATAATTATTATTCAAATATGTAATTATGTGAGCTTATCGAATTAAATGAAATATTTAATTAAGCATGATGTTATTTAATTAATTTAATTATTAATTAGAGAGTTAATAATTTGACATTATTTATTAATGAGAAAATTAATAATGTGACTATGTGAAATTATGAGAAATTATTATATTTTATTTAAAATAAATCAAATAAGATATTGATTTATTTTATGAAGGAGTGTGACATTAATTAAACTATATGATAAAGTTTTATTAAATTAAATGTTTTTTAAATCTATTTTGCTAGCCAAACAAGGCCCTATGGGGAGTTGGAGCAGATTATCCATTATTGGGTTAATCCACTTTCGATCGTCGATTCTCTTATTATATCATCATCGTCTTCTTTTCTTTCTTCATTTTTCCTAAGTCAGAAAAGTAGAAACATAGAGAGTTTCAGAGAGAGATTGAGAAGTGTTGAGAAAGAATTTTGATTGAAGAAGAGTTGAGAAGAAATTATTCCTTACTAATCTATACTTATTCTCAGGGTAATCTCCTCTTCCCAAATTCTAAATTTCACGTCATTAGTTTTTATAAAAATGGCTTTCATACATTTTGTAAAATCTCTGTAATTGAGAAAGTGTTTGGTTATGAGTTTATATATGGGTTAAGATGTATCAAATCGTATTTGATTATATATATATTATGTGAATTATCATGTCATCAGTTTGATAATACTATGAATTGCTATTTCAAAAATTTATAGAGTATGGGTTTTGGCCTTATGGCCTTATACGTGATATTTTATGTATTGATCGTATGTTATCCCTAAATTTTACACTCGTATATTATTATGCATGTTGATACGAAGAGACCAAAGTTTAAATAAACCAGATTTGGTGTTATAACGAATCCAGTAGTGACAATTTTCATGTTTTATTTTCAAAACCTTGAGAACATCAAAAATAATTGAAGTAAATGTGTTGATTTTGCAAATTATGTGTTGTAACTTGTTAAAAATCATGCTAGATGGGTTAAGTAATGATTATATATGTATTACAATGATTGGGTAAGTCTAAATTCGTGTAAAAAATAACTAATTGGAAGTTATGGCCATATTCATGTATAATTTTACGTGTGATTGATTTTTGGCCTAATTTGGCCTTGTTATGTTCATGAATCGAGAATGACTATAGAAAATGAGCCTAGTAACTTAACTTCCCGTGCAAGCGTTGCCAAACTACATTACCTACTTGCGTGATCGAAAAATAAAGAAATAAATATTCGATGAAAATTATTATTAAAATATTTATAAAATAAATTAAATATTTTAATTGAGATATTTATGGAATAAAATAAATATTCGATGAAAATTATTATTAAAATATTTATAAAATAAATTAAATATTTTAATTGAGATATTATGGAATAAAATAAATATTTGATGAAAATTATTATTAAAATATTTATAAAATAAATTAAATATTTTAATTGAGATATTTATGGAATAAAATAAATATTCGATGAAAATTATTATTAAAATATTTATAAAATAAATTAAATATTTTAATTGAGATGTTTATGGAATAAAATAAATATTCGATGAAAATTATTATTAAAATATTTATAAAATAAAGTAAATATTTTAATTGAGATGTTTATGGAATAAATTAAATATTCGATGGAAATTATTATGAAATAATTTATTAAAGTGTAATAATAGTAAGAGAGAATGAAAATATTCTAATTTAATTAAGTAATTAAATTAGAAGGGTAATGATTTGTTAAATAAAGTGGAGTTTATATTAAATAATTAAGTGAAAATGTAACTAATGAATGTCGTGAATACATATGGTATGTGTGTAGGATTTGTGGTGAGCGGAGTAGTAATCGTTTAGCCTACACTTGCGAGGCAAGTTTCTAACCCTACTTGTCATTATTGTTCAAGTTTATTAATTACCTCGAGTAAATTATCATTATTATTATTCATGTTCAAATGTTATATTCAAGATTGATTATCTTTTCAAAGCATGATTCAGGTTATACAATAATTGTCCTATTGTATACTTCTTGAGATTATTATTCAATTTGAATATCATTATTATTGAACCTTATTAGACTAGCGAACCCTTATTGATTCGACTAGTCCATAGTTGATAAAGCGTTCAAATTTACGAACCCTTGATGAATTGTCCAAACCAAACTTCCTTTAGTGCGGACTCGAATGTCAAACCGAGATGAACAACCTGCAAAGGGATTTACTTATCGTTAAGCGTTAAGATATTGTGCATGTGTTTGTGCTGTAGTGATTGATCCCCAAGAATGCAGTAGAAAGGTCCATAGTCTTGTGATCATTAAAGGTTTCAAATATAACCCTTGATAACTGGGACATAGTTCGAGGTCTTATGACCCTCGAAATTCTTTTGTTTAACATTATTCATTCTTGATTCAAAAGTTGAGCTTTTATTCGAGATGTCTTTGATTTACTCGCATGTTATTATCTTTGTTATTTCATTATTATACTTGTGGGCATTAGTGCTCACTCTTGCTTAATAATAACATTGCGATTAAAACGAAAAAAGCCACGAACCTTCCACTAGTAAAGGCGAGGGCAAAGTTAGCAAGTGTTGAAGACTTGTTATTTTATTTGATGATGTATTTATGTTAGACTTAAGTTAATGATGTTGTTTAAGACTTAATTGTTTATGATTCCATACATGAGATGTTTAAGGTTAGAGTAACTTTGAGATTGTATTTATTATGTAGTTGATGTAACCCCAAAAGGGGAGATTTATTATTATTTCTATCTATTACATGGTTTGCATTTATTATGGGTAGATAGATAGATGATATTTATACAGTGAACATCAAATCTCGTAGAATTAAAGTACCCGAATTTGGGGGTGTCACATCACTACTACTAGTACCATCGTTTTTAAATTAGTAGCATCGTTTTTACTATGTGAAGATTCTCCATTTTTTAGCGGGTAAAGTACCCATTTTAGTAAATATTAATCACCCAAAAATATATTACTTCATTTCCCGCTTTCTTTTTCTCTATGTAATTTGTTAAAAGAAATAGAACGAACAAAAGTTAGAGTTTTTAAAGGGTATTTCTAATGTATACAACCATAATTTATTTTTTTTAAATAAAAGTCGGTACACTTCCGTATCTGTCCGTTTCCTCGCTCGTGTACTCTATTTTTCCCCAAGTCTTTCAAACGCTTCTCTCTTTTTGTTCTCAACCATCACATGCATATGTCATCCTCCTCTGATTTCTCTTTACTTTTTAAAAAACCGACTGAGACAGTCGAATCCACGTTTTCCTCCTATCATATCTATTTGGTGGCAGATTTAAGCCGGGGTGGATGATATTTTTGGTAGTGTAGTGGAGGCTCACTTCAGTCCTAATACAGTGCCACCTTGTGTCTCTGCTGCAACTCTGATCTGGTAATTTTTTTTTGTGTGGAGCAAATCGAATATGCCAAGCTCTAAAAAATTAGTTTGTCGAGTCTACTAAATGTGGTTTATTTAGTATTTATTGATTTAAAATTCAGGAGGAGATCAAGCAAATAGAAAAAAATTGTTTGTAATTTGAAATTATGGATTAAATTTCAAAGTTTCGATTTCAGTAGCTGTTGCTTGTATTGTATCATTTTGACTTTTAAAATGAATCCATAATGTTTTCCAGTTTGGACATTCATAATCTTTTTGTTTTGCAATTGGTTTGTAATTATTAAGTTCCTACCTTTTATGTTTGAATGTTGACAGAACTACATTTTGTTTCAGATACAAGCCGCAAAAGAATTGAGTGGGCAAATATGTCTAATTTGTGGGGATATGGTTGAGATAACTGTAGATATGGAGCTCTTTGTTGCCTGTAATGAATGTGTTTTCCCTGTTTGTAGGACTTACTATGAGTATGAAAGATGAGAGGGTGGTCAGGTTTGCCCTCAGTGCAAAAGTAGATACAAGCGCATTAAAGGTAAAAGTTTTCATGTACATCCCAGCCTCCATCTAGGAATTTTTGTTGAGGTTTGGCATTACTTGCAGGTAGTCCAAGGGTTGAGGTGATGATGAAGAAGATGACGATTTTGATGACCTGGAGCATGAATTTGATTTTGGGAAGGATGATGCTTTTGACCCACAAAAACTTACCCCAGTATTTTGCAGTCCATAGAGCAGTGATTGTCTCTGACAGTTTCCAAGTCTCTACCATTGTGTCTTTATCCCTTCCCATTTTTTATATACAGATATACAAAAAAATTTAAAAGAAACAAAGAAATACAGTGAATGATCTAGTGGCGAGTTTAAAGGGAACAACAGAACATTGAGGAGACCCATTTGGAGTTATATTTAGCAGAAATTTTATTTTGTTTGTTTAAAAAAAAGTGAATTGATTGTTGAAAACGGAGATCTATGAAGTGGGTATGGAGTAAAGTAGAACAACTAGGGTTTTGTTTTTTGGGCTTAAATCTTTTGAACTTTCTTAAACTTGGAATATTAGAGAAACAAGTAGACCCAATAAAATGGTGTTTGTAACAGATTTGGTGGGTTTCTAAAAAGTTGAGTTGAGCATATTTTGAAGGTAGTTACACTTGCTCATTGTTGTTTATTGTTATATCTTAGCCTTAAGAATGCAAATATGCAGTGCATGTATGTGTGAAAAAGTAAATTTTGGGGTTGAATGATTTGAAGGCATTGTTTTGTTATCTTTTGTTTTGAAGGTTATTTTGACCTGACATGAAGTTGGGAAATTTAGTTTAAGACAAGACATTCAACTTTATTAGGTTTTTACTGAATGCATATTTTCATATTCGATGCTAGTGTTTTTGTTTAGGATTGAAACTCAATTTCAGCGTTGGACTATGCCTGCAACTTAGATTCTCTTTGAATTGGGCATTCCCTCGACCTTGACTCCTCTACAAAATCCTTTTGCGCATCTAAGAGATTCAATTTCACACTCTCTTACCAGACAATTTTAATCATGGATTTATCAATTTGCAATTTCAGGTAATGATTTCGAACATGTGTTATTTTTCTGAACAAAACCCTAAAATTTCTAGTGATTGTTGGTTTTTAAGGCTATGTATAATGAATCTAATGTATATAAAAATACTGTAATTAGCGAACTAACATATCAAGAACAAATTAGAGGGGTTATGAGTTTTACTACATTTAACTTCTGTGTCAATTTGGTATTTTATATATGCTCTATTAATATTGGAAATTAAATTGCAATCTAGGTGTTTGTGGAAATTACAACATATTTTTTCTTGGTCGAATTTCTGGCATATACAGCTTTAGTTAAATTTGTTAAAGTTTTTTGGGGTCTAAAATGTAGATGGAAGGTTTAGGGTCTACATACATTTCACATTTGGTATAGTGATTAGAAGTCATAAATGGTCTATGATTGTAAATTTGAATATGGAGTACTTGTTTTGATAATATAAAGGTTCCATTTTCTTTATTAAATTGATAATATATTTTTGATCGTCTTTGTCTGCATATGCTTGATTATCTTTCTCTGCATATGAAGATTGAATGGCTGCCCTGTTATAAGGAGATGTTGCCCTGTTATAAGAGTTTTCGGTCTTCTGCTTCTCTTTTTCTGCTCCTACAGTACCTTGTGCAATGTTCATCATTGATTCTTCTGCTAAATGACATTTTGACACCCAAGGTTTATAAAAATTTCAATTTAGCCCCTTAAGTTTTTGAAATTTGAAATTCTGCCCCTATACTTATATACAATGTCTTCTAGGTTTAACGATCATGACTTTCTTTGGGCCAAGATAAAGCAACCTGAGCATCGAACCATATCAATTCTCTACAGAGATAGGTACTCTTATTTCTTCTTCCCACTTTGTCCTACATCAAGTAGGCGCTAAGGCCCATGGGCATTGGTGGTATGGGTGCATGGGGGCGGGTGAATTGCGGAACAGAAGAAATGTGGTGCATGGAAAAAGGCGTTGGGAACGCGGTTAGGTTGGGCACACTAGCGCGGGTGAGCAATAGTGTTGGTGCTTCGGGCAACGAGGCAAAGGACGATTAGGTTATGGGGCTAAATGTCTGCGTGGAAATTCATACCGTGGCACCCAATCCCCTATCGCGGTTGTTAGGCGTTCGAGGACATGCGTGCGTAGGCGCGCAAATGCTATGACAAAAGTCATTATAAGCAAAATTGGTGCAATTAATAGGGCGTGGAGCATGCACGCGTGGGTATGAGAGTTAAATGGTACTGGGCTCAAGTGTGGACAGAGATGTTGAGTGTTGCGCATGTGAGGGAGAGAGCGTGAATAGGGGGCACGATTTCAAGGGCGTGTGAGTATATGGGTGCTAGTGGTCCTGGCGATGAGGATCATATGCCCTAGTAGGTCGAGCGACACTGGGAGTGCTAGTGTCTGCGTCCCCCAACACTATCGTCACTGTGTCTATTAAGTGTCCACACGCCTATGCCCCTGAAATAGTGTACTATGCCTTCATCTTTTTTTATACTATAAGTTTGATCTTTCCTTCATGTACATTATCATAGTAATATAAACCAGAGCATCACAAAATTCTGTTCATACTGTCATATCCCAACTCAAAAATTGGTGGTCAATAGACAACCTTGTATGCTACAGTGCAGTAATATGAGGCCAAGATTAATTGTTCTACGGGACGTATTATTGATTTTGAGATTTTATAAAATTTAGATTTTGATTGCGATCAATCTTCTCTTTCGTGCACGAGTAATCTCAGTGGAGTGACCCCAAACCATCGTATGTCTAGGGAGATTGGCATCCATCTAATCTTGGTTGGAATCAAGGGATCCTATTGTATAGGTGCGGAACCTAAACCCTAGTTATTTTGTGTGTTGTCCTATATCATTTGACTAGTCGAAAGTATCATATGGATCCTCCACTTTTCTTATTTGGTTCATTCTATGCAGAACTCATTTTTTGTGTACCACATTCACAAAACCTTGTGGTGAAGATTTTTACCTCTTTATATGATCTAAATTCTAAACAGTATAATCAGGATCACAACTTTTTGAGTATCAGAAAGAATAATTAAGGTTATTACTGTTGTTTTACATTCCCTGATTTATCGTATGCGTTGACAGGCAAGAGATTTTGATCCTGATTCCTTGAGATTTGGATTAACAAAAGCTGTCTCCTCACTAAATTGGGCCATTTCAGAGGGCAAAGGAAGAGTATACGTACATTGTACCGCTGGATTAGGTAGGGCTCCTGCTGTTGCAATTGCTTACATGTTCTGGTTCTGTGACATGGATGTAAGTCCTCAAATCTTCACTTCAGTATCAGCCCTAATCTCATTTTTTAAATCCATTATTGTCATGTCCTAAAAATTTGCAGCAAAACTACGAGTCTCTTACTTTTATGGTTTTGATTTATCGGAGCTGTTGAACACGGCATACAGTATACTTACCTCAAAGAGACCTTGTGGACCCAATAAAAGAGCACTGAGGGGGGAGCTACATATGATTTAGCTAAAAATGATCCTTGGAAGTTGCCTTTTGAAAATCTTCCAGAACATGCTTTTGAGGATGTAGCGGATTGGGAGAGGAAACACAGATTCAGGTTTGTGTCCGTGCCTTGCGTGGAACTTGAAAATTACTTTCTAGGCTTTTTTACATTTCAAAATTCATCAAATATTGAGGCAGAGCTTAAAATCAAATGTTGTAGGCCTTCTATCTCAATCTAGGGGTATTGGAAGGAATCTATGTATTTAATGTGGCAGAGTGTGTTGCTGTTTTGAGTTTTCTTAAAGATGGATTGAATCACATACTAAATCTGCATGGCTAGTCTGCTAGAAGCTTATAGCTTATTATTTGGTCTCCGAGTGTTCCTTGACAGCGTCCCTTAATAGTTTGACATTAACTCTTTTTATTAAGATAAGTAAACTGGTCATATTGGTAAATTCTCTTTTTGAAAAGCTTAACAATAAATTGATAACCATCCCTGGCTGTTCATGTTCTCACAGACTCACTGTACCACAAAATGAGATACTTTGTGAGATTGTTAATAGTCTCTATTCCAAAAACAAAAATAGTCTCATTTGAATTTTTTCAGGTCAATTTGTCAAATCCTACAATTGAAATTATAATGTGAACAAATATATATATATATATAGACAATCAATTTTTTTATTTCATGCTCAAAAATAATAAAAATCACCCAAAAGGGAGAAAATTGTGAAAAATAGAATTTCAGGTTCTAAATAACAAAACCAGGAAAATATAGGGGTTTAGGAGAGAAAAAGACATCAAACCAATCCATGTGTTTGTCCTAAAATTCCACACAAAGCCGTGCACAAAATGACGGCTTGGCCTAGCTGCGGTCCTATATGCGGCTCAGCCCCTGGATAAAATTTTCAACATATATATTCATTTGTAACTTCATTTCATGCATATAGAGAATTGGGTATCTCTATTTTATCTACAACATTATCTCTATTTTAATTGTTATATGTGAATTGGGTATCAATTTGAAGTATGTGAAACTTTCTTACTATGCTTAGTGCTTAAATTGCTTGGGTAAATTTTGTAGTATAATTTTGTAGTAAATTTCTAAGGTTTGTGGTCTTCTATCCATAAAAATTAGACTTAACCCATTATGGATATATGTTTAGAATTCATGCAAATGCATTGATTGAGTCGTTTCCTCGACTGTGTGCCTCGGATGAGGCCCAAGGGATTTGGAATCCATATTTGGAAGAATTGTGGCACTCTTCCAATGATGGATTTTGATATTAAATTCTATCATTTTTGTTTGAGTAAGATTTATGCAAATTGTGAGTATAATAGAAAACTTAAGGCCTCTAAATTCAAATTTAGAGGAATTAGGACATTCCTCCCATAATAATGGACATGTGAAATTGGGCTTGTAAATGGCTATCGTGCTTGTAAATCATTTATGGGCCTTAAACAGTTAAACCTATTTGGGTAGACTTTTAACTCTCAAGATGGAGTTTAAAGCCCAAATAGTGGATTATTAGTGGAATTTAGTGATACATCCAATGTGATTATTTCTATGCCCTAAGTTGGACTCTAACTCATTTATTTGCTTTGGGTAATTAAAAAATGATTTTCAAAACTAAAGGCTTTCTAAAATGAATCATATTCAAAGGGTAAAAACTAATTACTTGAAAGGGACTTTTGATGAAACTTAAAATTCACCTTTTAAAATCACACTCTTTTAAAAACTCGCACTAAAGTATAGAAAACAAACTCACTTTTTTTGAAAAAAAACACTAGAATTTAGAAACCAAAATTACTTTCTTTTGAAAACATACACTAAAGTTTAGAAATCAAACTCACTTTTCTTTGAAAAACACACATTAGAGTTTAGAAATCAAAATCACTTTTTTTTAAACACACATTAGAGTTTAGAATGCAAACTCACTTTTCTTTGTAAATCAAACACTCCCGAGTTTAGTATTTAAACTCACTTTTTTTTATAAAAAAATCACACTCATGAGTTTAGAATCACATCCAACCAATGCATTACAACCAACCAACACATCACAAGTTCACAACCAATGTATCACAACCAACCAACACATCACATCACATCCAACCAATGCATCACAACCAAGTGGAAGCAAGAAGTTTATCTATATCGTTGAAGAATCTCCATAGTGCAATGGATTCAACTAGGAAGAAGTCTACCGAAAAGTAAAATGTCTGTTAAATTTGCTGCAGTTAAGGCATTTTTGAGGCTTGAATTGGATTTTTTTTTAATATTTGTCAATAGGCTTAAGCAAGGAATTGTACATGCATATCCACTTTTAAGAACAATATTAAAAAAAATTGGGGCTTGAAGTGGTTTTTTTGTTAATATTGAACAATAGGCTTAAGCAAGGATGTATGAAGCTGCTATTATGTATGTCTTTAGGCTATGCCATAATTTCAAATGGATTAATTATAGTTTGTTTATATTTATGGATTAATGTCAGTTTGTTTATGTTCTTTTATACTTATGGATTAATGCCAGTTTGTTTATATGTATGGATTAATGCCAATTGATTTTTTCTTATGGGTTAATGCTAGTTTGTGGCTGAAACCAGTGAATACTTGTGTTAGATTATAACATTCATGCAATGTGTAGCTTGTTGGGTAATATTGTGGTTTCAACCAGTGTGTTCTTGTGCTAGTTATAACATTCATGTATTTACATGATTATACAGTAGCTACTTCATTGCCAATGGTTATGGTTTCAAAAAACCAAATCAAGATGGAAAAAATAATGATTGATGTTAGACATTTATTATTAGCTCTTTGTTGTCTAAGTTGTGCTTTGAGTTGATTGTTCCTTCTCAAAAGTCAGAGTATGATCTACATAGCTTTGTCTCCAGTTGGAGGGTCCAACCAAATAAAGAAGCCGCAACTATTCAACTAGATTAATATGATAGATTTATGAGGTGAAGAGAAATGACAGTCCAAACAAGGATTTAAAAGGTAAAAGGTGTAGGACTTACCCCTTGGTTCTCCAGCTATAGAACCTTCGACCGAGATTTGTTTCAGTCCACGAAGTGAGGACGATGGACCTCCTACCGCAATAACAAGGTATGTCCAGGATTTCTCTCTTCTACCTTTCTTATCTCCTTTATTTTTTTCTCAGTCAAGTCTACTAGATACAAGGGAGAGGGTGGTTTATATAAGGTGTCTGAGGTTGCATTTTGGAGGAAAGAAGTTAATTTTCCCTCATTTTTCTTTCAATTTGTGTGTTAAACCTAATATACCCCTCACGGCTTAATAGTTTGAAGGCTGGAATTTGATGGGGTGGGTTTTTTTAGTTCGAAGATGATTTAAGCTAAAAAAAAGAGTTAGAGGAAAGTATTCGTAAAAAAATTGTAAATAAGAGGGTCAGATTTGCATTTCAGTCGGATATTATTAACTATCTATTAACATATTTTGAACATTAATAATATAGTTATTAAGATTAAATAATTGGTGTATCAGTTAGAATTGAAGACACTGTCTAATGGGGGGAGCCAAATCCAAGGAAAGGTGAATTGAAATCTCTATTATTTTTTCAACATGGCTGGTGAGTGGTAAGTAATAAGAAGTCAATTTGACTATTTTTAGAATTATTATTTAAAATATTTATATAATATTTTCAAATTCCGAAACTTGACACTAATAGTAGATTCTCCGTAGTTTATTATGATCATAATCACTTGGTGTATATTTTGATTTTTTTTTAAAAAAATTATTAATTTAAAAATGGTCAATTTGACCATGAAAGTCAAATTACAACGCTTATTATGAGAAGGAGGGAGTAATATTTTTTATAAATGAAATTAGAAGGAAGATTATGAAAGAGATAACCTCACAATCTCTGCTAAAAAGAAATGGAAACAATATACGGAGGGTGTATACAATAAAGACTTTAAAATACTTTTTTAAGTGACAGACTTTTGTAGAGTTTGTAGATTTTAATAACTTTTAAAGATTTTTAAAGACTCCATGAAATAAGTGACATATTTTTATAGACTTTTTACCAAGACTGATAGACTTTTGTATACTTTTAATATATCTTGCAGCTTATATTAATTGTTAAAAAGTAAACAAAGATCTTATATTTTTGATGAATCGAGTACGATATTAAATAATATTAAAATATATTGACAATGTCACAACCTAATTTGAAATAAAAGGCATTGTTGAAGTTGAATTATTAGATCATACCCAGTCTATTACAAGAAAATGTTATATTTCATAATTTTTATATTTCATAAAAAAGTCATTTTCTACTAACAATAATATAAAATAACAATATCGATTTTAAAATTGTTCATTGTCGTTTTCATATCAAGTCATTATTACTAAACTAACAATTTATAATTTTCAACGAATAACAAAATTAACAAATTTATTACATTTAAAAATAAACATAAAACAAAATACATCTTTAATACTTACAAATATAATAAATGAGATTTTTTTTATGGGAGAGAAGAAATATAAAATGATATTAAAATATTTGTTATTTCCATTTATACCATTAGTTCTATTTGGAACCCTTAACGTTAATCTCTCTTTTTAACCCTTCCTCCTTTTTCTCTCTCCTCACGTCTATATTTCCTTTTGGGATTTTTATTTTGAGAGGACTGAGGTAGAGAGAGAGAGAAAGTGAGAAAGATATATATATATATATATATATATATATATATATATATATATATATATATATTTTGTTTTCTTTTCTCTTCTTTGTTTGATCTACTCTATCTCTTTCTTCTTTATTCATTTCTCAAATATTTAGAAGTCTTTGAAAGTCTTTAGAGATGAGGTCAGACTTTGGATATGAGTATCTCTTCTTCCAAAAATTTGTCAAACTCTACCATTTGATAGAAATCTGAAAAATCTATGACTTTTTGAATACTAAATTACTTTTATAGACTTTGTAAAAGTCTCAATTCAATATCACTTAACTTTTAAAAACATTACAAAAGTCCTAATTGAATACCAATAAACTTTTATAAACTACAACCAAACTTTTAAATTCTTTAAAAGTCTTATTTGAATAGACCTCCTACATATATATATATATATATATATATATATATATATATATATATATATATTTTCTAGAGCAAAAATAGTACAATTATAACTATAGTCTATAGTGAGAAGATTATATACAAACAGATATAAGAGAAAGAAGAAAGTGAAACAGGAAGAAAAAGTGATACTGTAAACTCCCAATGCATGAGCTATATGTACTCTGTAAATTCCCCCTCCCCCCAGAAGGCCGACAGTCCAAGCTAGATCCACCTCTGCTTTTTTGCATGTAGAAGAGGTGTTTAAGTTTAATCAACTTTCTCATTTCTAAGTATCCCATGAAAACTCTATGCTTTCGATTATTCAATTTTCCAAGATCTGGCGCTTTGATTGGCCTTTGTAAGCTCAGCCGAAAAAGATGGTAGGAGGCTAGCGCATCCAAATCGAAGTTGCAACGCGCCCTACGACGCTTCTTTTCTTTGGGTACGGTTCCCCTTTCTCTGTAGTGCGGACCTGAATTACAGTTCGTGCAGTTATAATTTGGTAAATTTACAATTTGGGTCAGAGCCCCATTTTGGGACATGTTTTCTGGTTACCTCAGGTTATATGGGTTCCCGCTGTAACAAATTTAGGGCTTTTTATTTAATAATTTAAATTTTGTAATTTGTTTGAATTTGTTGTTGGTTGTGGACTTGGGGAGTTGGGGTTAAACCCAATTCAATTTATTTGATATATTTGTTGTATTGGACTTGTGGTAGCTAATTAAGGTTTTTTTGTTTGATAATTTATTCAATTCAATTTGTTGTTTTTTTGTTTGATATATATATATATATATATATATATATATATATATATATATAAAGTTCTGATTTCTTGCTTCATATGTATTTGTGCTGCTTTTATGGGTATTTTTTGTAATTGGATGAATTAGAAATTCCTTTAATTTGATGTACAGGGGTTATGGATCTTTTGATATTTGATGATTGTGGAACTTAGTGATCATTATCTTAATGTTATATTATACTCTTCTTTGCTTTGAGAGCTCAAGCATAAATGGTATTCTAGATCCATAGGTTTTTCCTGTTCTATTAAATTTTGGAAGCTTTTTGTGTGTGTATGTTTATATGTTGACTGGAGGACCCGGAACTAGATAGTTCATTTGTTTTATGAATTGTAGACAGTGTTTTTTTTAATACGAAATATTTTCAGCAATATTATTAAAACGACTCTGAAATCAAATGGGCGATAAATGGTTGAGTGATTGTTTGGTTCCTTACATTGAAAATGATGTATTTGAAACTATTGATAATGAAGCTATCCTAGAACATTTTCAAGCTATGAGGTCTAGGAGAATAACATTGTAATTTGTTAACATTATTATGGTTAGTTCAAATTTTCTTTATTTAACTTCAACAAAAAAATTAATTAAATCCGTCCTTGCTGAGATTTATTCCTGTATTTGCCACTAATGACATCTAAAGTAATTTATCTTTATACACAAAGTTATGGGGCTTCGTGAGATTTGGTAGTTTGTGGTTTCTTTTTGTTTTCACCTTCATGATTTATTTGGAATTAGTTCATAATTTGTAATTTGTACTATTTGGAATTAGTTCATAAATCTTGTTGTGACTTTTTCTAGATTTGAGTAGTTGACATGTCATCATCGAGCTTTTATTCAACCGCGCAATCAAAGGCATCTACAAATACAAGGGGAAAGACAGATGTTACATGGAATCATTGTAGTGAAGGGCGAGTTGCTGATGGTAAAAGAATTCTTACTTGTTTATATTGTCAAAAAGCAGTTAAGGGTGGTGGCATTAATAGAATAAAACAACATCTTGCTGGGAAAAAGGGTGAGTTTGGCTCTTGTAAGAGAGTTCCTCCGGATGTAAAACATGAAATGGAACAATCCTTAAAAAAAATTGAACAAAACAAAAAAGAAAAAGTTAACATGCATTCATTTGATGATCCATATGAAAAACATGAGGGGGATGATGTAGATGTTGAAGAGATTATTCGTGAATCTTCATCTAATAATGTTGTGGGTGGTAGTCCTTAACCAAGGGGAAAGAAAAAAAACCAAGTAACTTCTTTAATTCAAAGGCCAACTGAGATACAACTTCTCTTATAAAAGTCTTATGGTGGTAAAGAAAGCGTGTGGAGGGAAATTATGGTTGCAGCTAGATGGTTTTATGATTGTGGTATTCCTTTTATTGTCATGAATTCAATATATTTTCAGCCTATGTTTGATGCTGCCATTAGAGTCGGTTTGGGTTATAGGTCCCTTCTTATCATGATGTGCGAGTCAATTTGCTTAGAAATTCGAAAAAAGAGGTGCAACTCTTTGTAGAAACCATTAGGTCTCTTGGGGTGATTGTGAGTGTACCATTATGGGAGATGGTAGGCATAGATCTTTGAATAATTTTCTTGTCTATTGTCCACGTGAAATTTGTTTTGTTAAATTTGTTGATGCTTCTGATGCAGTAAAGAGTGGCAAACTTTTGGCTAATTTATTCATAGAAGTAATTAAATGGGTTGGACCAACTAATGTATTTCACATGGTAACAGATAATAGGGCTAATTATGTGCTTGCAAGGAAATTAGTTTCACAACAATACAAAAGCATTAGTCGGTCTCCTTGTGATGCACATTGTTTAAACTTAATTTTAGGGGACATAGCTAAGATGAATCATATTGTTGAATTAGCTTAAGAAGGCATTGAAGATAACCAAGTACATTTATACTCATGGTTGGTGATTGGATTGGTTGAGGAAGAGAAAATATTGGATAGAAATCATTCGTCGGGGGCCTACTCGTTTTGCCACAACTTTTATTGCATTGTAATTTATGATAATATGCATGATTTGCAGGCTTTGCCACATGATTTTCACATGACTGGTAAGGATAGAATGGATGCGTGATCTTATTGGGCTGAACTTCCTTTATCCCAAATTGGCCTATTAGAGCTTCTTCATAGGGGAAGGAATGGATCAAATTATATTCATAATTTAGGAAACCTAAAAAACTTGTGCCGAGTCCGTAACACGTGGCATGTTTATATGTTAATATTATAACCAATTTGAAGATTCTCTCCATTTCATTTGAAATGGAGAGGCACCATTTTTTTGTACATTTTTTTATTATCATCTCTCTCTTATTATCATCATCTCACGTTTTAATATATTTTAAATTTGGTTCATGAAATGGATCCTTTGTCATTTGAAATGAAAAGGATTCTAATTCAATTTGAAGAACCTATCAAGATTTTTAACCCAAGGAGTTAGCCTGATGGTTAAGGAGGTTTTCTCTCTTTTTTAATTTTCTTGATTTGAACCTTAGAGTTATCACGAAAATTCTCTTTTATATAATCGCTCGGGAAAAGATTTAATCTCGATTGACCTGGAAAAAAAAACTCAAAAAAAAAACATGAGTATCGATTTAATTGATTTTGACTTAGACAGTAATGTTAAATCAAAGTTATTCAAAATTAAATGTAGTTTATAATTTTTTTGTTTAAATTATATGATTATTATTGATTTTTAAAAGTCTATTTTAGATATTTTCAAATTTAAAATTAAAATAACTTATTAAAAATTATAAAATAATAAAATTTATAATGAATAATACTATCATTGTAGTGATTAAAATTAAAATAATATACATTAATTGAGTTTCAATTTTTTAAAATTTAATAATAATTAAATAATATAGAACGAATGGAGTAATATTTATGATCATAAATCATAAATTACATATGTGAAAATCATATGTAATTATATGAGATGAATTTTTCAAAAAAAAATCAGCATCCATTCTATCATGTGAATTGGGATAAGAACGGTTGTGCAAAGGCCACTACTAGTGCCCTTTTATAGCTTGTTCCAGAAACTAGGACCTTGAAGTGGACCTGGTTGTTGCCGGTGGCGGTCCGACAAGATTGGCGGTGGCCCAACAAATTTTAGCCGAAGGGCTTTCAGTTTGTTCTATCAACCCATCTCCCGGCATCTTGACTGCCTTTTATTACTGATTTTGTTGGAGTACTGAGTGTCATGTGATTGAGGTTTGGTCAGAGTCGATCTGGGCTTATTGGCCGGAGGAAGCTCGACCAAATCGGAGCTCTTACGCGCCTTCACGCGCCGCTCTTCGTTCTCTGCGGTTAATCCTCCTCTACTGTTCGGAAATAGTGTACGGTGCGTACAGTTATGGTTTAGTGATTTTACAGTTCGTACAGTTATGGGTCGGAGCCCCATTAATGTACGGGTTTTCAGGTTCCCTCATGTTATATGGGTGTTGTCCAGTACATGACCGTTTCCCGCTATTCTTCGCCCCTTTTTGCGCGGTTTCTTCTCAGTTTCTTCTAGGAGAAGCGTAAAACCCTCCCAATTCGTGGCTTTGCTCAATTCCGAGCTTGTTTCGATGGGAGATGTTGAAATAGTAGGAAAAGGGGAGATTAAGAAACTGGTGTATGCGTTGAGTGGTGCTCAGAAGCTAGGGATTGGTCGTTTGGAGTTGTTTGACGGGGCTGCAAAACAGGCGTTTCGGAGAGAATGTTGCCGGATTGTTAAACACAGTGAAGTGGAGGAACTTGTTGATTTAATGGGGATTCTCAGTGGTAATTTCTTGTATTCTTATTTTGTGATTTATTTATTAGCGTCTCTTGTGATTTTTTGTAGGCAATGAGATAACTTGCATTGTACAGTTTGTTATGACAGATGTTTTGTTGGTTCAGGATTTTATGTTTTGATTTTTTTTTGTTTTGTTTTGTGATGTTTTGTTTTGTTGTTTTATACTATGCATACTGCCTACCATAAATTATGTGCACTCATGTCTATGCATCTCCTTAGTTCTTTAACTTGTTCATCTTCTTAGTATATTCAGTTTGAAGTATGGAACTAAATTAATATATAATCTATCATGTCATCCTACATATTTGTCTTCTTTCTTTAAGACTTAAAGCATGAACCAGCTCATTTTTTTAACAAGTTTCCTTTCCTGAATCAATTGCTATGTACTCC
Organism: Panax ginseng; assembly: GCA_020205605.1. Taxonomy (NCBI): domain Eukaryota; kingdom Viridiplantae; phylum Streptophyta; class Magnoliopsida; order Apiales; family Araliaceae; genus Panax; species Panax ginseng. The sequence continues at coordinate 161,822,191 of CM035137.1, forward strand.
ATTATTTTCCTGTTCAGAAAAATTAAAACAATTATTAACGGGTCAGGTCAAATATGGCTTTTGGCTATAACTACTACACCCAGCTTGCTGGCCAATTTTGTTTGCCAACTTTAATTATCCTAACATATATGGTTAATTTTCTTTATGATCTCTTTTGCTATTAAATGTTGCCATGAATGGTTGTACTTATTGTTTCAGGTCTCATTATAGCCAACCTTTGCAATAATTCATCTTTATTGGATTGCATTAATGAAATAATCTTTCACAGAAAATCAAGAGTGTTTTTTAGTTGTGATAACTACAAGGAGACTTGGATGTTTATTTTGCTTTATCATGTTACAGCTGCAGACCCGAGTGAGACTTCTATTAACATGACCTTGATTTCAGTATTATCCCTATGATATATCTTATACACATGCAGTCCTTCATAATATATGGAGTGAATCTTATATTCCAATTTATATATCATTCATATCCCTATGAAGAAATCAAGGAGACAGATATGAAAATGAAAAGGTTTGATATATTTTTTATTACTTTGTCTTAGCGGGATGTGCGTATGTGCATTTTAATGTGTTAGTTGGTTTAGGGTTTAGGGTTTAGGGTTTAGGGTTTAGGGTTTAGGGTTTAGGATTTTTAGGGTTTTTTTAGGGTTTTTAGGGTTTAGGGTTTAGGGTTTAGGGTTTTTAGGGTTTTTAAGGGTTTTTAGGATTTAGGGTTTAGGGTTTAAGGTTTAGGGTTTAGGGTTTAGGGTTTAGGGTTTAGGCTTTAGGGTTTTTAGGGGTTTTTAGGGTTTAGAAGGGTTTAGGGTTTAGGGGTTTTGGGGGGTTTAGGGTTTTAGGGTTTAGGGTTTAGGGGTTTAGAAAGGTTTGGGGTTTAGGGTTTTAGAAAGGGGTTTAGGGTTTTAGGGTTTAAAGGGTTTAGGGTTTAGGGTTTAGGTTTTGGTTTAAAATTTAGGGTTTGGTTTAGGGTTTGGGGTTTTAAGGTTTAGGGGTTTGAGGGTTTAGGGTTTAGAAAGGGTTTGAGTTTAGGGTTTGGGGTTTAAAAAGGTTTAAGGTTTAGGGTTTAGGGTTTAGGGTTTGGGGTTTAGGGTTTAAGTTTAGGGTTTAAAGGTTTAAGGTTTAAATTTAAAGGTTTAAAGGGTTTGGGGTTTAGGGGTTTGGGGTTTAGGGTTTAGGGGTTTAGGGTTTAAAATTTAAAATTTAGGGTTTAAATTTAAAATTTAAAAAATTTAAAATTTAAAATTTAAAATTTTTTAAATTTAAAATTTAAAATTTAAAATTTAAAATTTAAAATTTAAAATTTAAAATTTAAAATTTAAAAAAATTTAAAATTTAAAATTTAAATTTTTTAATTTAAAATTTAAAATTTAAAATTTAAATTTTAAAATTTAAAATTTTTAAAATTTGAATTTAGGTTTAGGGTTTGAGGTTTTAGGTTTTAGGGGTTTAGGGGTTTGAGGGTTTAGGGTTTTAGGGTTTAGGTTTAGTTTGAGGGTTTTTTGGGTTTGAGGTTTTAGGGTTTGGGTTTGAGGGTTTAAGGTTTAGGGTTTAGGGGTTTAGGGTTTAGGGTTTAAGGTTTAAGTTTTAAAAGTTTAGGGTTTAAGGTTTAGGGGTTTAAAATTTGAGTTTAAAATTTTAAAATTTAAAATTTAAATTTAAAATTTAAAATTTAAAATTTAAAATTTAAAATTTAAAATTTAAAATTTAAAATTTAAATTTAAAATTTAAATTTAAAATTTAAAATTTAAAATTTAAAATTTAAAATTTAAATTTAAAATTTAAAAAAATTTAAAATTTAAAATTTAAAATTTAAAATTTAAAATTTAAAATTTAAAATTTAAATTTAAAATTTAAAATTTAAAATTTAAAATTTAAAATTTAAAAAAATTTAAATTTAAAATTTTAAATTTTGAGGTTTAAGGTTTTAGGGGGTTTAGGGGTTTGAGGTTTAGGGTTTTGGTTTAAGGGTTTAAGGTTTGGGGTTTGAGGTTTGGGGTTTTAGGGTTTGAGGTTTGGGTTTGGGTTTAAATTTGAGGGTTTGGGGTTTAGGGTTTAAGGTTTGGGGTTTAAAGTTTGGGTTTGGGGTTTAAGGTTTAAAATTTAAGGGTTTAAAATTTTGGGGTTTAAATTTGGGGTTTAAAATTTAAAATTTAAAGGTTTAGGGTTTAAAATTTGGGGTTTAAAATTTAAAATTTAAAATTTAAAATTTAAAATTTAAAATTTAAAATTTAAAATTTAAAATTTAAAATTTAAATTTAAAATTTAAAATTTAAAATTTAAAATTTAAATTTAAAATTTAAAATTTAAAATTTAAATTTA
>CM035137.1:161829511-161832011 GCA_020205605.1 Panax ginseng
TTTGGGGTTTAGGGTTTAGGGTTTAAAATTTGGGGTTTAGGGTTTGGGGTTTGGGTTTGGGGTTTGGGGTTTGGGGTTTGGGGTTTAGGGTTTTAGGGTTTAGGGTTTAGGGTTTGGGGTTTAGGGTTTTAGGGTTTGGGGGTTTGGGGTTTGGGGTTTAGGGTTTGGGGTTTGGGGTTTAGGGTTTAGGGGTTTTTGGGGTTTGGGGTTTTTAGGGTTTTAGGGTTTTTTAGGGTTTAGGGTTTAGGGTTTAGGGGTTTGGGGTTTGGGGTTTGGGGTTTAGGGTTTAGGGTTTAGGGTTTGGGGTTTAGGGTTTAGGGTTTGGGGTTTAGGGTTTTGGGGTTTAGGGTTTGGGGTTTGGGGTTTGGGTTTGGGGTTTGGGGTTTGGGGTTTGGGGTTTGGGTTTGGGGTTTGGGGTTTAGGGGTTTAGGGTTTGGGGTTTGTTTAGGGTTTGGGGTTTGGGGTTTGGGGTTTAGGGTTTGGGGTTTGGGGTTTGGGGTTTAGGGTTTGGGGTTTAGGGTTTGGGGTTTAGGGTTTGGGTTTAGGGTTTGGGGTTTGGGGTTTAGGGTTTAGGGGGTTTAGGGTTTTAGGGTTTTTAGGGTTTAGGGTTTGGGGTTTAGGGTTTGGGTTTGGGGTTTGGGGTTTAGGGTTTTAGGTTTTTTAGGGGTTTGGGTTTAGGGTTTAGGGTTTAGGGTTTGGGGTTTAGGGTTTAGGGTTTGGGGTTTGGGGTTTAGGGTTTGGGGTTTAGGGTTTAGGGTTTTGGGGTTTAGGGTTTTTAGGGTTTAGGTTTGGGGTTTAGGGTTTGGGGTTTAGGGGTTTGGGGGGGTTTGGGGTTTAGGGTTTGGGGTTTGGGGTTTTGGGGTTTGGGGTTTAGGGTTTGGGGTTTGGGGTTTGGGGTTTAGGGTTTGGGGTTTGGGGTTTAGGGGTTTAGGGTTTGGGGTTTAGGGTTTGGGGTTTGGGTTTAGGGTTTAGGGTTTGGGGTTTGGGGTTTAGGGTTTGGGGTTTAGGGTTTAGGGTTTAGGGGTTTAGGGTTTAGGGTTTGGGGTTTGGGGTTTTGGGGTTTTAGGGTTTGGGGTTTTGGGGTTTTGGGGTTTAGGGTTTGGGGTTTAGGGTTTAGGGTTTGGGGTTTGGGGTTTGGGGTTTAGGGTTTTAGGGTTTTAGGGTTTAGGGTTTGGGGTTTGGGGTTTAGGGTTTAGGGTTTGGGGTTTAGGGTTTAGGGTTTAGGGTTTGGGGTTTGGGGTTTTTTAGGGTTTAGGGTTTAGGGTTTAGGGTTTAGGGTTTGGGGTTTAGGGTTTGGGGTTTAGGGTTTGGGTTTAGGGTTTAGGGTTTAGGGTTTGGGGTTTAGGGTTTAGGGTTTAGGGTTTAGGGTTTAGGGTTTAGGGTTTAGGGTTTAGGGTTTTAGGGTTTGGGGTTTAAGGTTTAGGGTTTGGGGTTTAGGGTTTAGGGTTTAGGGTTTAGGGTTTAGGGGGTTTAGGGTTTAGGGTTTAGGGTTTAAGGGGTTTAGGGTTTAGGGTTTGGGGTTTTGGGTTTTGGGGTTTAGGGTTTAGGGTTTGGGGTTTGGGGTTTTTAGGGTTTGGGGTTTAGGGTTTGGGGTTTAGGGTTTAGGGTTTAGGGTTTAGGGTTTGGGGTTTAGGGTTTAGGGTTTAGGGTTTTAGGGTTTAGGGTTTAGGGTTTAAAATTTAGGGTTTGGGGTTTAAAATTTAGGGTTTGGGGTTTAGGGTTTAGGGGTTTAGGGTTTAGGGTTTGGGGTTTAGGGTTTAAAATTTAGGGTTTAGGGTTTAGGGTTTAGGGTTTAGGGTTTAGGGTTTAGGGTTTAGGGGTTTGGGGTTTGGGGTTTGGGGTTTTTAGGGTTTGGGGTTTGGGGGTTTAGGGTTTAGGGTTTGGGTTTTTTGGGTTTGGGGTTTAGGGTTTAGGGTTTGGGGTTTGGGGTTTGGGGTTTGGGGTTTAGGGTTTTGGGGTTTGGGGTTTGGGGTTTAGGGTTTAGGGTTTGGGGTTTAGGGTTTTGGGTTTTGGGTTTGGGGTTTAGGGTTTGGGGTTTTGGGGTTTGGGGTTTGGGGGGGTTTGGGGTTTGGGGTTTGGGGTTTGGGGTTTGGGGTTTGGGGTTTAGGGTTTGGGGTTTTAGGGTTTGGGGTTTGGGGTTTGGGGTTTAGGGTTTAGGGTTTGGGGTTTGGGTTTTGGGGTTTGGGGTTTAGGGTTTAGGGTTTAGGGTTTAGGGGGGGTTTGGGGTTTGGGGTTTAGGGTTTAGGGTTTAGGGTTTAGGGTTTAGGGTTTAGGGGTTTGGGGTTTAGGGTTTAGGGGTTTAGGGTTTAGGGGTTTAGGGTTTAGGGTTTAGGGTTTGGGGTTTGGGGTTTTAGGGTTTGGGTTTAGGGTTTAGGGTTTAGGGTTTGGGGTTTAGGGTTTAGGGTTTAGGGTTTAGGGTTTGGGGTTTGGGGTTTGGGGTTTGGGGTTTGGGGTTTGGGGTTTTAGGGTTTAGGGTTTGGGGTTTTTAGGGTTTAGGGTT
>CM035137.1:161837011-161842011 GCA_020205605.1 Panax ginseng
GGGGTTTGGGGGTTTAGGGGTTTGGGGGGTTTAGGGTTTGGGGTTTGGGGGGTTTGGGGTTTGGGGTTTGGGGTTTGGGGTTTGGGGTTTGGGGTTTGGGGTTTGGGTTTGGGGTTTGGGGTTTTGGGGTTTGGGGTTTGGGGTTTGGGGTTTGGGGGTTTGGGGTTTGGGGTTTGGGGTTTAGGGGGGTTTGGGGGGTTTGGGGGTTTGGGGTTTTAGGGGTTTAGGGTTTTTGGGTTTGGGGTTTGGGGTTTAGGGTTTGGGGTTTGGGGTTTGGGGTTTGGGGTTTGGGGTTTGGGGTTTGGGGTTTAGGGTTTGGGGTTTGGGGTTTGGGGTTTGGGGTTTGGGGTTTGGGGTTTGGGGTTTGGGGTTTTTAGGGTTTGGGGTTTAGGGTTTAGGGTTTTTGGGTTTAGGGTTTAGGGGTTTAGGGTTTGGGTTTGGGTTTGGGTTTAGGGTTTAGGGTTTAGGGTTTTAGGGTTTAGGGTTTAGGGTTTAGGGTTTGGGGGTTTGGGTTTAGGGTTTAGGGGTTTGGGGTTTGGGGTTTGGGGTTTGGGGTTTGGGGGTTTTTGGGGTTTAGGGTTTAGGGTTTTTTGGTTTGGGGTTTGGGGTTTGGGTTTGGGGTTTGGGGTTTAGGGTTTGGGGTTTGGGTTTGGGGGGTTTGGGGTTTGGGTTTTGGGTTTAGGGGGTTTGGGGTTTTAGGGTTTAGGGGTTTGGGGTTTTAGGGTTTAGGGTTTGGGGTTTGGGGTTTTTGGGTTTGGGGTTTTTGGGTTTAGGGTTTAGGGGTTTAGGGTTTTAGGGTTTAGGGTTTGGGGTTTGGGGTTTGGGGTTTAGGGTTTGGGGTTTAGGGTTTAGGGGTTTAGGGTTTAGGGGTTTAGGGTTTGGGGGGGGTTTAGGGTTTAGGGTTTGGGGTTTAGGGTTTGGGGTTTGGGGTTTAGGGTTTAGGGTTTAGGGTTTTGGGGTTTAAGGGTTTTTTAGGGGTTTAGGGTTTAGGGTTTGGGGTTTAGGGTTTAGGGTTTGGGTTTAGGGTTGGGGTTTGGGGTTTAGGGTTTAGGGTTTAGGGTTTTAGGGTTTGGGGTTTAGGGTTTAGGGTTTGGGGTTTGGGGTTTGGGTTTGGGGTTTAGGGTTTAGGGTTTAGGGTTTGGGGTTTGGGGTTTTAGGGTTTAAGTTTAGGGTTTAGGGTTTGGGGTTTAGGGTTTGGGGTTTGGGGTTTAGGGTTTTTTGGGTTTGGGGTTTGGGGTTTAGGGTTTAGGGTTTGGGGTTTGGGTTTGGGTTTAGGGTTTAGGGTTTAGGGTTTAGGGTTTGGGGTTTGGGGTTTAGGGGGGTTTGGGGTTTGGGGTTTAGGGTTTGGGGTTTAGGGTTTGGGGTTTGGGGTTTGGGGTTTAGGGTTTGGGGTTTGGGGGTTTAGGGTTTAGGGTTTAGGGTTTAGGGTTTTTGGGTTTGGGGTTTGGGGTTTAGGGTTTGGGGTTTAGGGTTTAGGGTTTGGGGTTTAGGGGTTTGGGGTTTGGGGTTTAGGGTTTGGGGTTTAGGGTTTGGGGTTTGGGGTTTGGGGTTTGGGGTTTGGGGTTTAGGGTTTGGGGTTTAGGGTTTGGGTTTGGGTTTGGGGTTTAGGGTTTGGGGTTTAGGGTTTGGGGTTTGGGTTTGGGGTTTGGGGTTTGGGGTTTAGGGTTTGGGTTTGGGGTTTAGGGTTTGGGGTTTAGGGTTTGGGGTTTGGGTTTGGGGTTTGGGGTTTGGGGTTTGGGTTTGGGGTTTGGGGTTTGGGGTTTAGGGTTTAGGGTTTAGGGTTTAGGGTTTGGGGTTTGGGGTTTGGGGTTTGGGGTTTGGGTTTAGGGTTTGGGGTTTGGGGTTTGGGGTTTGGGGTTTGGGGTTTGGGGTTTGGGGTTTGGGGTTTGGGGTTTGGGGTTTGGGTTTGGGGTTTGGGTTTTGGGTTTGGGGTTTGGGGTTTGGGGTTTGGGGTTTGGGGTTTGGGGTTTGGGGTTTAGGGTTTGGGGTTTAGGGTTTAGGGTTTGGGGTTTGGGGTTTAGGGTTTAGGGTTTAGGGTTTAGGGTTTAGGGTTTGGGGTTTGGGGTTTAGGGTTTAGGGTTTAGGGTTTAGGGTTTAGGGTTTAGGGTTTGGGGTTTAGGGTTTGGGGTTTGGGTTTAGGGTTTAGGGTTTAGGGTTTAGGGTTTGGGGTTTAGGGTTTAGGGTTTGGGTTTAGGGTTTAGGGTTTAGGGTTTTAGGGTTTAGGGTTTAGGGTTTAGGGTTTTAGGGTTTAGGGTTTAGGGTTTAGGGGTTTTAGGGTTTGGGGTTTAGGGTTTAAGGGTTTAGGGTTTAGGGTTTGAGGGTTTAGGGTTTTAGGGTTTAGGGTTTGGGGTTTAGGGTTTGGGGTTTGGGGTTTGGGTTTAGGGGTTTAGGGTTTGGGGTTTGGGGTTTGGGGTTTGGGGTTTTGGGTTTAGGGTTTAGGGTTTGGGGTTTGGGGTTTGGGGTTTGGGGTTTGGGGTTTGGGGTTTGGGGTTTGGGGTTTAGGGTTTTTGGGTTTGGGGTTTGGGGTTTGGGGTTTGGGGTTTGGGTTTGGGGTTTAGGGTTTAGGGTTTGGGGTTTGGGGTTTGGGGTTTGGGGGGGTTTGGGGTTTGGGGTTTAGGGTTTAGGGTTTGGGGTTTAGGGTTTGGGGTTTGGGGTTTGGGGTTTAGGGTTTGGGGTTTGGGGTTTAGGGTTTAGGGTTTAGGGTTTAGGGTTTAGGGTTTGGGGTTTAGGGGTTTAGGGTTTAGGGTTTAGGGTTTAGGGTTTGGGGTTTGGGGTTTGGGGTTTAGGGTTTGGGGTTTAGGGTTTTTAGGGTTTGGGGTTTGGGGTTTGGGTTTGTTTAGGGTTTGAGGGTTTGGGTTTGGGGTTTAGGGGTTTGGGGTTTGGGTTTAGGGTTTAGGGTTTGGGGTTTAGGGTTTAGGGTTTAGGGTTTAGGGGTTTAGGGTTTGGGTTTAGGTTTTGGGGTTTGGGTTTGGGGTTTAGGGTTTGGGGTTTGGGTTTAGGGTTTAGGGTTTGGGTTTTGGGTTTGGGGTTTAGGGTTTGGGGTTTGGGGTTTAGGGTTTGGGGTTTGGGGTTTGGGGTTTAGGGTTTGGGGTTTGGGGTTTTGGGGTTTGGGGTTTGGGGTTTAGGGTTTAGGGTTTGGGGTTTGGGGTTTGGGTTTAGGGTTTAGGGTTTAGGGTTTAGGGTTTGGGGTTTAGGGTTTAGGGTTTAGGGTTTGGGTTTGGGGTTTAGGGTTTGGGGTTTGGGGTTTAGGGTTTGGGGTTTGGGGTTTGGGGTTTGGGGTTTGGGGTTTGGGGTTTAGGGGGTTTGGGGTTTGAGGGTTTTTGGGGTTTAGGGTTTGGGTTTTAGGGTTTAGGGGTTTGGGGTTTGGGGTTTGGGGTTTGGGGTTTGGGGTTTGGGTTTAGGGTTTTGGGGTTTAGGGTTTGGGGTTTAGGGTTTGGGGTTTGGGGTTTGGGGTTTGGGGTTTGGGGTTTGGGTTTTGGGTTTAGGGTTTTTGGTTTAGGGTTTAGGGTTTCGGGTTTAGGGTTTAGGGTTTAGGGTTTAGGGTTTTAGGGGTTTAGGGTTTAGGGTTTGGGGTTTAGGGTTTTGGGGTTTGGGGTTTTAGGGTTTAGGGGTTTGGGGTTTGGGGTTTAGGGTTTAGGGTTTAGGGTTTAGGGTTTGGGGTTTGGGGTTTAGGGTTTGGGGTTTAGGGTTTAGGGTTTTAGGGTTTAGGGTTTAGGGTTTGGGGTTTTAGGGTTTTTAGGGTTTGGGGTTTGGGGTTTAGGGGGTTTGGGGTTTGAGGTTTAGGGGTTTGGGGTTTGGGGTTTGGGTTTTTTGGGGTTTGGGGTTTAGGGTTTGGGGTTTGGGGTTTGGGGTTTGGGGTTTGGGGTTTGGGGTTTGGGGTTTGGGGTTTTAGGGTTTAGGGTTTTGGGTTTAGGGTTTGGGGTTTGGGGTTTGGGGTTTAGGGTTTGGGTTTGGGGTTTAGGGTTTAGGGTTTGGGGTTTGGGGTTTGGGTTTAGGGTTTGGGGTTTAGGGTTTGGGTTTAGGGTTTAGGGTTTAGGGTTTAGGGTTTAGGGTTTAGGGTTTGGGGTTTAGGGTTTAGGGTTTTGGGGTTTGGGTTTAGGGTTTAGGGTTTAGGGTTTAGGGTTTGGGGTTTAGGGTTTAGGGTTTAGGGTTTAGGGTTTAGGGTTTAGGGGTTTAGGGTTTAGGGTTTGGGGTTTGGGGTTTAGGGTTTAGGGTTTGGGGTTTAGGGTTTAGGGTTTGGGGTTTGGGGTTTGGGGTTTAGGGTTTTTTAGGGTTTAGGGTTTAGTTTAGGGTTTAGGGTTTAGGGTTTAGGGTTTGGGGTTTGGGGTTTGGGTTTGGTTTGGGGTTTTTGGGGGTTTGGGGTTTGGGGTTTGGGGTTTGGGGTTTGGGGTTTGGGGTTTGGGGTTTAGGGTTTGGGGTTTGGGGTTTGGGGTTTGGGGTTTGGGGTTTGGGGTTTGGGGTTTAGGGTTTAGGGTTTGGGGTTTGGGGTTTGGGGGGGTTTTGGGGTTTGGGGTTTAGGGTTTGGGGTTTGGGGTTTGGGGTTTGGGGTTTAGGGTTTAGGGTTTGGGGTTTGGGGTTTGGGGTTTAGGGTTTGGGGTTTGGGGTTTAGGGTTTGGGGTTTGGGGTTTGGGGTTTGGGGTTTGGGGTTTGGGGTTTGGGGTTTGGGTTTAGGGTTTGGGGTTTAGGGTTTGGGGTTTGGGGTTTGGGGTTTGGGGTTTGGGGTTTGGGTTTGGGGTTTAGGGTTTAGGGTTTGGGGTTTGGGGTTTGGGGTTTGGGGTTTGGGGTTTGGGGTTTGGGGTTTGGGTTTGGGGTTTGGGGTTTGGGGTTTGGGGTTTGGGGTTTGGGGGGGTTTGGGGTTTAGGGTTTAGGGTTTGGGGTTTGGGGTTTTAGGGTTTGGGGTTTAGGGGTTTAGGGTTTGGGGTTTGGGGTTTAGGGTTTAGGGTTTAGGGTTTAGGGTTTAGGGTTTGGGGTTTAGGGTTTTAGGGTTTGGGGTTTAGGGG
>CM035137.1:161847011-161854992 GCA_020205605.1 Panax ginseng
GGGTTTGGGTTTGGGGTTTGGGGTTTTTAGGGTTTAGGGGTTTGGGGTTTGGGGTTTGGGGTTTGGGGTTTGGGGTTTAGGGTTTTGGGTTTGGGGTTTGGGGTTTGGGGTTTTGGGGTTTGGGGTTTGGGGTTTGGGGTTTGGGGTTTGGGGTTTAGGGGTTTGGGGTTTGGGGTTTAGGGTTTGGGGTTTGGGTTTGGGGTTTAGGGTTTGGGGTTTGGGGTTTAGGGTTTGGGGTTTGGGGTTTGGGGTTTAGGGTTTGGGTTTAGGGTTTAGGGTTTAGGGTTTAGGGTTTGGGTTTGGGGTTTGGGGTTTAGGGTTTAGGGTTTGGGGTTTAGGGTTTGGGGTTTGGGGTTTGGGGTTTGGGGTTTGGGGTTTGGGGTTTGGGTTTGGGGTTTGGGGTTTGGGGTTTTTGGGGTTTGGGTTTTGGGGTTTGGGGTTTGGGTTTGGGGTTTGGGGTTTGGGGTTTGGGGTTTGGGGTTTGGGGTTTGGGGTTTGGGTTTGGGGTTTGGGGTTTTGGGGTTTGGGGTTTGGGGTTTGGGGTTTGGGGTTTAGGGTTTGGTTTGGGGTTTGGGGTTTGGGGTTTGGGTTTGGGGTTTGGGGTTTAGGGTTTGGGGTTTGGGGTTTGGGGTTTGGGGTTTGGGGTTTGGGGTTTGGGGTTTGGGGTTTGGGTTTGGGGTTTTGGGTTTAGGTTTTGGGTTTGTTTGGGGTTTGGGGTTTGGGTTTTGGGTTTTGGGGTTTGGGGTTTGGGTTTGGGGTTTGGGGTTTGGGGTTTGGGGTTTGGGGTTTGGGGTTTGGGGTTTGGGGTTTGGGGTTTGGGGTTTGGGGTTTGGGGTTTGGGGTTTGGGGTTTGGGGTTTTGGGGTTTGGGGTTTGGGGTTTGGGGTTTGGGGTTTGGGGTTTGGGGTTTGGGGGGTTTGGGGTTTGGGGTTTGGGGTTTAGGGTTTGGGGTTTGGGGTTTGGGGTTTTGGGGTTTGGGGTTTTTGGGGTTTGGGGTTTGGGGTTTGGGGTTTGGGGTTTGGGGTTTGGGGTTTGGGGTTTGGGGTTTGGGGTTTGGGGTTTGGGGTTTGGGGTTTGGGGTTTGGGGTTTGGGGTTTGGGGTTTGGGGTTTGGGGTTTGGGGTTTGGGGGGTTTGGGGTTTGGGGTTTGGGGTTTGGGGTTTGGGGTTTGGGGTTTGGGGTTTAGGGTTTGGGGTTTGGGGTTTGGGGTTTGGGTTTGGGGTTTGGGGTTTGGGGTTTGGGGTTTGGGGTTTGGGGTTTGGGGTTTGGGGTTTGGGGTTTGGGGTTTGGGGTTTGGGGTTTGGGGTTTTTGGGGTTTGGGGTTTGGGGTTTGGGGTTTGGGGTTTGGGGTTTGGGGTTTGGGGTTTGGGGTTTAGGGTTTGGGGTTTGGGGTTTGGGGTTTGGGGTTTTGGGGTTTGGGGGGGGTTTGGGGTTTGGGGTTTGGGGTTTGGGGTTTGGGGTTTGGGGTTTAGGGTTTGGGGTTTTGGGGTTTGGGGTTTGGGTTTTTGGGTTTTTTGGGGTTTGGGGTTTGGGGTTTGGGGTTTGGGTTTGGGTTTGGGGTTTGGGGTTTGGGGTTTGGGGTTTGGGGTTTGGGGTTTGGGGTTTGGGGTTTGGGGTTTGGGGTTTGGGGTTTGGGGTTTGGGTTTGGGGTTTGGGGTTTGGGGTTTGGGGTTTGGGGTTTGGGGTTTTGGGGTTTGGGTTTTGGGGTTTGGGGTTTGGGGTTTGGGTTTTGGGGTTTGGGGTTTGGGGTTTTTTGGGGTTTGGGGTTTGGGGTTTGGGGTTTGGGGTTTAGGGTTTGGGGTTTGGGGTTTGGGGTTTGGGGTTTGGGGTTTGGGGTTTGGGGTTTGGGGTTTGGGTTTGGGGTTTGGGGTTTGGGGTTTGGGGTTTGGGTTTTGGGGTTTGGGGTTTGGGGTTTGGGGTTTTGGGGTTTGGGGTTTGGGGTTTGGGGTTTGGGGTTTGGGGTTTGGGGTTTGGGTTTGGGGTTTGGGGTTTGGGGTTTTGGGGTTTGGGGTTTGGGGTTTGGGGTTTGGGGTTTGGGGTTTGGGGTTTGGGGTTTGGGGTTTGGGTTTGGGGTTTGGGTTTGGGGTTTGGGGTTTGGGGTTTGGGTTTGGGTTTTTGGGTTTGGGGTTTGGGGTTTGGGGTTTGGGTTTGGGGTTTGGGGTTTGGGGTTTGGGGTTTGGGGTTTGGGGGGTTTGGGTTTTGGGTTTGTTTGGGGTTTGGGGTTTGGGGTTTGGGGTTTGGGGTTTGGGTTTGGGGTTTGGGGTTTGGGGTTTGGGGTTTTGGGGTTTGGGGTTTGGGGTTTGGGGTTTGGGGTTTGGGGTTTGGGGTTTAGGGTTTGGGGTTTGGGGTTTGGGGTTTGGGGTTTGGGGTTTGGGGTTTGGGGTTTAGGGTTTGGGGTTTGGGGTTTGGGGTTTGGGGTTTGGGGTTTGGGGTTTGGGGTTTGGGGTTTGGGGTTTGGGGTTTGGGGTTTGGGGTTTGGGGTTTGGGGTTTGGGGTTTGGGTTTGGGGTTTGGGGTTTGGGGTTTGGGGTTTGGGGTTTGGGTTTTGGGGTTTGGGTTTGGGGTTTGGGGTTTGGGGTTTGGGTTTGGGGTTTGGGGTTTGGGGTTTGGGTTTGGGGTTTGGGGTTTGGGTTTGGGGTTTGGGGTTTGGGGTTTGGGGTTTGGGGTTTGGGGTTTGGGGTTTGGGGTTTGGGGTTTGGGGTTTGGGGTTTGGGGTTTGGGGTTTGGGGTTTGGGGTTTGGGGTTTGGGGTTTGGGGTTTGGGGTTTGGGGTTTAGGGTTTGGGGTTTTGGGTTTGGGGTTTTGGGGTTTGGGGGGTTTGGGGTTTGGGGTTTGGGGTTTGGGGTTTGGGGTTTGGGGTTTGGGGGGTTTGGGGTTTGGGGTTTGGGGTTTGGGGTTTGGGGTTTGGGTTTGGGGTTTGGGGTTTAGGGTTTGGGGTTTGGGGTTTGGGTTTGGGGTTTGGGGTTTGGGGTTTGGGGTTTGGGGTTTGGGTTTTGGGGTTTGGGGTTTGGGGTTTGGGGTTTGGGGTTTGGGGTTTGGGGTTTGGGGTTTGGGTTTGGGGTTTGGGGTTTGGGGTTTGGGGTTTGGGGTTTGGGGTTTGGGGTTTGGGGTTTGGGGTTTGGGGTTTGGGGTTTGGGGTTTGGGTTTGGGGTTTGGGTTTGGGGTTTGGGGTTTGGGGTTTGGGGTTTGGGGTTTGGGGTTTGGGGTTTGGGGTTTGGGGTTTGGGGTTTGGGGTTTGGGGTTTGGGGTTTGGGGTTTGGGGTTTGGGTTTGGGGTTTGGGGTTTAGGGTTTGGGGTTTGGGTTTGGGTTTGGGGTTTAGGGTTTGGGTTTGGGGTTTGGGGTTTGGGGTTTGGGGTTTGGGGTTTGGGGTTTGGGGTTTGGGGTTTGGGGTTTGGGGTTTGGGGTTTGGGGTTTGGGGTTTGGGGGGTTTGGGGTTTGGGGTTTGGGGTTTGGGGTTTGGGGTTTGGGGTTTGGGGTTTGGGGTTTGGGGTTTGGGTTTGGGGTTTGGGGTTTGGGGTTTGGGGTTTGGGTTTGGGGTTTGGGGTTTGGGGTTTGGGGTTTGGGGTTTGGGGTTTGGGGTTTGGGGTTTGGGGTTTGGGGTTTGGGGTTTGGGGTTTGGGGTTTGGGGTTTGGGGTTTGGGGTTTGGGGGGTTTGGGGTTTGGGGTTTGGGGTTTGGGGTTTGGGGTTTGGGGTTTGGGGTTTGGGGTTTGGGGTTTGGGGTTTGGGGTTTGGGGTTTGGGGTTTGGGGTTTGGGGTTTGGGGTTTGGGGTTTGGGGTTTGGGGTTTGGGGTTTGGGGTTTGGGGTTTGGGGTTTGGGGTTTGGGGTTTGGGGGGGTTTGGGGTTTGGGGTTTGGGGTTTGGGTTTAGGGTTTGGGGTTTGGGGTTTGGGTTTGGGGTTTGGGGTTTGGGGTTTGGGGTTTGGGGTTTGGGGTTTGGGGTTTGGGGTTTGGGGTTTGGGGTTTGGGGTTTGGGGTTTGGGGTTTGGGGTTTGGGGTTTGGGGTTTGGGGTTTGGGGTTTGGGGTTTGGGGTTTGGGTTTTGTTTGGGGTTTGGGGTTTGGGTTTGGGGTTTGGGGTTTGGGGTTTGGGGTTTGGGGTTTGGGGTTTGGGGTTTGGGGTTTGGGGTTTGGGGTTTGGGGTTTGGGGTTTGGGGTTTGGGGTTTGGGGTTTGGGGTTTGGGTTTGGGGTTTGGGGTTTGGGGTTTGGGGTTTGGGGTTTGGGGTTTGGGGTTTGGGGTTTGGGGTTTGGGGTTTGGGGTTTGGGGTTTGGGGTTTGGGTTTGGGGTTTGGGGTTTGGGGTTTGGGGTTTGGGGTTTGGGGTTTGGGGTTTGGGGTTTGGGGTTTGGGGTTTGGGGTTTGGGGTTTGGGGTTTGGGGTTTGGGGTTTGGGGTTTGGGGTTTGGGGTTTGGGGTTTGGGGTTTGGGGGGGTTTGGGGTTTGGGGTTTGGGGTTTGGGGTTTGGGGTTTGGGGTTTGGGGTTTGGGGTTTGGGGTTTGGGGTTTGGGGTTTTGGGGTTTGGGGTTTGGGGTTTGGGGTTTGGGGTTTGGGGTTTGGGGTTTGGGGTTTGGGGTTTGGGGGGTTTGGGGTTTGGGGTTTGGGGTTTGGGGTTTGGGGTTTGGGTTTTGGGTTTGGGGTTTGGGGTTTGGGGTTTGGGGTTTGGGGTTTGGGTTTGGGTTTGGGGTTTGGGGTTTGGGGTTTGGGGTTTGGGGTTTGGGGTTTGGGGTTTGGGGTTTGGGGTTTGGGGTTTGGGTTTGGGTTTGGGGTTTGGGGTTTGGGTTTGGGGTTTGGGGTTTGGGTTTGGGTTTGGGGTTTGGGGTTTGGGGTTTGGGGTTTGGGGTTTGGGGTTTGGGGTTTGGGGTTTGGGGTTTGGGGTTTGGGGTTTGGGGTTTGGGGTTTGGGGTTTGGGGTTTGGGGTTTGGGGTTTGGGGTTTGGGGTTTGGGGTTTGGGGTTTGGGGTTTGGGGTTTGGGGTTTGGGGTTTGGGTTTGGGGTTTGGGGTTTGGGGTTTGGGGTTTGGGGTTTGGGGTTTGGGGTTTGGGGTTTGGGGTTTGGGGTTTGGGGTTTGGGGTTTGGGGTTTGGGTTTGGGGTTTGGGGTTTGGGGTTTGGGGTTTGGGGTTTGGGGTTTGGGGTTTGGGGTTTGGGGTTTGGGGTTTGGGGTTTGGGGTTTGGGGTTTGGGGTTTGGGGTTTGGGGTTTTGGGGTTTGGGGTTTGGGGTTTGGGGTTTGGGGTTTGGGGTTTGGGTTTGGGGTTTGGGGTTTGGGGTTTGGGGTTTGGGGTTTGGGGTTTGGGGTTTGGGGTTTGGGGTTTGGGGTTTGGGGTTTGGGGTTTGGGGTTTGGGGTTTGGGGTTTGGGTTTGGGGTTTGGGGTTTGGGGTTTGGGGTTTGGGGTTTGGGGTTTGGGGTTTGGGGTTTGGGGTTTGGGGTTTGGGGTTTGGGTTTGGGGTTTGGGTTTGGGGTTTGGGGTTTGGGGTTTGGGTTTGGGGTTTGGGGTTTGGGGTTTGGGGTTTGGGGTTTGGGGTTTGGGGTTTGGGGTTTGGGGTTTGGGGTTTGGGGTTTGGGGTTTGGGGTTTGGGGTTTGGGTTTGGGGTTTGGGGTTTGGGGTTTGGGGTTTGGGGTTTGGGGTTTGGGGTTTTGGGGTTTGGGGTTTGGGGTTTGGGGTTTGGGGTTTGGGGTTTGGGGTTTTAGGGTTTGGGGTTTGGGGTTTGGGGTTTGGGGTTTGGGGTTTGGGTTTGGGGTTTGGGGTTTGGGGTTTGGGGTTTGGGGTTTGGGGTTTGGGTTTTGGTTTGGGGTTTGGGGTTTGGGGTTTGGGTTTGGGGTTTGGGGTTTGGGGTTTGGGGTTTGGGGTTTGGGGTTTGGGTTTGGGGGTTTGGGTTTGGGGTTTGGGGTTTGGGGTTTGGGGTTTGGGGGTTTGGGGTTTGGGGTTTGGGGTTTGGGGTTTGGGGTTTGGGTTTGGGGTTTGGGGTTTGGGGTTTGGGGTTTGGGGTTTGGGGTTTGGGGTTTGGGGTTTGGGGTTTGGGGTTTGGGTTTGGGGTTTGGGGTTTGGGGTTTGGGGTTTGGGGTTTGGGGTTTGGGGTTTGGGGTTTGGGTTTGGGTTTGGGGTTTGGGGTTTGGGGTTTGGGGTTTGGGGTTTGGGGTTTGGGGTTTGGGGTTTGGGTTTGGTTTTGGGGTTTGGGGTTTGGTTTGGTTTGGGGTTTGGGGTTTGGGTTTTAGGGTTTGGGGTTTGGGGTTTGGGGTTTGGGGTTTGGGGGTTTGGGTTTGGGGTTTGGGTTTGGGGTTTGGGTTTTGGGGTTTGGGGTTTGGGGTTTGGGGTTTGGGGTTTGGGGTTTGGGGTTTGGGGTTTGGGGTTTGGGGTTTGGGGTTTGGGGTTTGGGGTTTGGGGTTTGGGGTTTGGGGTTTGGGGTTTGGGGTTTGGGGTTTGGGGTTTGGGGTTTGGGGTTTGGGGTTTGGGTTTGGGGGTTTGGGGTTTGGGGTTTGGGTTTGGGGTTTTGGGGTTTGGGGTTTGGGGTTTGGGGTTTGGGTTTGGGGTTTGGGGTTTTTGGGTTTGGGGTTTGGGGTTTGGGGTTGGGGTTTGGGTTTGGGGTTTGGGGTTTGGGGTTTGGGGTTTGGGGTTTGGGGTTTGGGGTTTGGGGTTTGGGGTTTGGGGTTTGGGGTTTGGGGTTTGGGGTTTGGGGTTTTAGGGTTTGGGGTTTGGGGTTTGGGGTTTGGGGTTTGGGGTTTTTGGGGTTTGGGGTTTGGGGTTTGGGGTTTGGGGTTTGGGGTTTGGGGTTTGGGGTTTGGGGTTTGGGGTTTGGGGTTTGGGGTTTGGGGTTTGGGGTTTGGGGTTTGGGGTTTGGGGTTTGGGGTTTGGGGTTTGGGGTTTGGGGTTTGGGTTTGGGGTTTGGGTTTGGGGTTTGGGGTTTGGGGTTTGGGGTTTGGGGTTTGGGGTTTGGGGTTTGGGGTTTGGGGTTTGGGTTTGGGGTTTGGGGTTTGGGGTTTGGGGTTTGGGGTTTGGGGTTTGGGTTTGGGGTTTGGGGTTTGGGGTTTGGGGTTTGGGGTTTGGGGTTTGGGGTTTGGGGTTTGGGGTTTGGGGTTTGGGGTTTGGGGTTTGGGGTTTGGGTTTGGGGTTTGGGGTTTGGGGTTTGGGGTTTGGGGTTTGGGGTTTGGGGTTTGGGGTTTGGGGTTTGGGTTTGGGTTTGGGGTTTGGGGTTTGGGTTTGGGGTTGGGGTTTGGGGGTTTGGGGTTTGGGGTTTGGGGTTTGGGGTTTGGGGTTTGGGGTTTGGGTTTGGGGTTTGGGTTTGGGGTTTGGGGTTTGGGGTTTGGGGTTTGGGGTTTGGGGTTTGGGGTTTGGGGTTTGGGGTTTGGGGTTTGGGGTTTGGGGTTTGGGGTTTGGGTTTGGGTTTGGGGTTTGGGGTTTGGGGGGTTTGGGGTTTGGGGTTTGGGGTTTGGGGTTTGGGGTTTGGGGTTTGGGGTTTGGGGTTTGGGGTTTGGGGTTTGGGGTTTGGGGTTTGGGTTTGGGGTTTGGGGTTTGGGGTTTGGGGTTTGGGGTTTGGGGTTTGGGTTTGGGGTTTGGGTTTGGGGTTTGGGTTTGGGGTTTGGGGTTTGGGGTTTGGGGTTTGGGGTTTGGGGTTTGGGGTTTGGGGTTTGGGGTTTGGGGTTTGGGGTTTGGGGTTTGGGGTTTGGGGTTTGGGGTTTGGGGTTTGGGGTTTGGGGTTTGGGGTTTGGGGTTTGGGGTTTGGGGTTTGGGGTTTGGGGTTTGGGGTTTGGGGTTTGGGTTTGGGGTTTGGGGTTTGGGGTTTGGGGTTTGGGTTTGGGGTTTGGGGTTTGGGGTTTGGGGTTTGGGGTTTGGGGTTTGGGTTTGGGGTTTGGGGTTTGGGGGTTTGGGGTTTGGGGTTTGGGGTTTGGGGTTTGGGGTTTGGGGTTTGGGGTTTGGGTTTGGGTTTGGGGTTTGGGGTTTGGGGTTTGGGGTTTGGGGTTTGGGGTTTGGGGTTTGGGTTTGGGGTTTGGGGTTT
>CM035138.1:0-7500 GCA_020205605.1 Panax ginseng
TTAAATTTTAAATTTTAAATTTTAAATTTTAAATTTAAATTTTAAATTTTAAATTTTTAAATTTTAAAATTTAAATTTTTAATTTTAAATTTTAAATTTAAATTTTAAATTTTAAATTTTAAATTTTAAATTTTAATTTTTAATTTTAAATTTTAAATTTTAAATTTTAAATTTTAAATTTTAAATTTTAAATTTTAAATTTTAAATTTTAAATTTTTAAATTTTAAATTTTAAATTTTAAATTTTAAATTTTAAATTTTAAATTTTAAATTTTAAATTTTAAATTTTAAATTTTAAATTTTAAATTTTAAATTTTAAATTTTAAATTTTAAATTTTTTAAATTTTAAATTTTAAATTTTAAATTTTAAATTTAAATTTTAAATTTTAAATTTTTTTAAATTTTAAATTTTAAATTTTAAATTTTAAATTTTAAATTTTAAATTTTAAATTTTAAATTTTAAATTTTAAATTTTAAATTTTAAATTTTAAATTTAAATTTTTTTAAATTTTAAATTTTAAATTTTAAATTTTAAATTTTAAATTTTAAATTTTAAATTTTAAATTTTAAATTTTAAATTTTAAATTTTAAATTTTAAATTTTAAATTTAAATTTTAAATTTAAATTTTAAATTTTAAATTTTAAATTTTAAATTTTAAATTTTAAATTTTAAATTTTAAATTTTAAATTTTAAATTTTAAATTTTAAATTTTAAATTTTAAATTTTAAATTTTAAATTTTAAATTTTAAATTTAAATTTTAAATTTTAAATTTTAAATTTTAAATTTTAAATTTTAAATTTTAAATTTTAAATTTTAAATTTTAAATTTTAAATTTAAATTTTAAATTTTAAATTTTAAATTTTAAATTTTAAATTTAAATTTTAAATTTTAAATTTTAAATTTTAAATTTTAAAACTTTTAAATTTTAAATTTTAAATTTTAAATAAACTTAAATTTTAAATTTAAATTTAAAATTTTAAATTTTAAATTTTAAATTTTAAATTTTAAATTTTAAATTTTAAATTTTAAATTTTAAATTTTAAATTTTAAATTTTAATTTTTTTAAATTTTAAATTTTAAATTTTAAATTTTAAATTTTTTAAATTTTAAATTTTAAATTTTAAATTTTAAATTTTAAATTTTAAATTTTAAATTTTAAATTTAAATTTTTTTAAATTTTTAAATTTTAAATTTTAAATTTTAAATTTAAATTTTAAATTTAAATTTTAAAATTTTAAATTTTAAATTTAAATTTTAAATTTTAAATTTAAATTTTAAATTTTAAATTTTAAATTTTAAATTTTAAATTTTAAATTTTTTAAATTTTAAATTTTTTTAAATTTTTAAATTTAAATTTTAAATTTTAAATTTTAAATTTTTAAATTTTAAATTTTAAATTTTAAATTTTAAATTTTAAATTTTAAATTTTAAATTTTAAATTTTAAATTTAAATTTTAAATTTAAATTTTAAATTTTAAATTTTAAATTTTAAATTTTAAATTTAAATTTAAATTTTAAATTAAATTTTAATTTAAATTTAAATTTTAAATTTTAAATTTTAAATTTAAATTTTAAATTTTAAATTTTAAATTTTAAATTTTAAATTTTAATTTTAAATTTTAAATTTTAAATTTTAAATTTTAAATTTTAAATTTTAAATTTTTAAATTTAAATTTTAAATTTTAAATTTTAAATTTTAAATTTTAAATTTTAAATTTAAATTTTAAATTTTAAATTTTAATTTTAAAAATTTTAAATTTTAAATTTTAAATTTTAATTTTTTAAATTTTAAATTTTAAATTTTAAATTTTAAATTTAAAATTTAAATTTTAAATTTTAAATTTTAAATTTTAAATTTTAAATTTTAAATTTTAAATTAAATTTTAAATTTTAAATTTAAATTTTTTAAATTTAAATTTTAAATTTTAAATTTTAATTTTTTAAATTTAAATTTTAAATTTTTTAAATTTTAAATTTTAAATTTTAAATTTTAATTTTAAATTTTAAATTTTAAATTTTTAAAATTTTAAATTTTAAATTTTAAATTTTAAATTTTAATTTTAAATTTAAATTTTAAAATTTTAAATTTTAAATTTTAAAAATTTAAATTTTAAATTTTAAATTTTAAATTTTAATTTTAAATTTTTTAAATTTAAAATTTTAAATTTTAAATTTTAAAAATTTAAATTTTAAATTTAAATTTTTTTAAATTTTAAATTTTAAATTTTAAATTTTAAATTTTAAATTTTAAATTTTAAATTTTTTAAAATTTTAAATTTTAAATTTTAAATTTTAAATTTTAAATTTTAAATTTTAATTTTTTTAAATTTTAAATTTTAAATTTTAAATTTTTTTAAATTTTAAATTTTAAATTTTAAATTTTAAATTTTAAATTTTAAATTTTAAATTTTAAATTTTAAATTTTAAATTTTAATTTTAAATTTTAAATTTTAAATTTTTTTAAATTTTAAATTTTAAATTTTAAATTTTAAATTTTAAATTTTAAATTTTAAATTTTAAATTTTAAATTTTAAATTTTAAATTTTAAATTTAAATTTTAAATTTTAAATTTTAAACTTAAATTTAAATTTTAAATTTTTTAAATTTTAAATTTTAAATTTTTTTAAATTTTAAATTTTAAATTTTAAATTTTAAATTTAAATTTTAAATTTTAAATTTTTTTAAATTTTAAATTTTAAATTTTAAAAATTTTAAATTTTAAATTTTAAATTTAAATTTTAAATTTTAAATTTTAAATTTTAATTTTTTTAAATTTTAAATTTTAAATTTTAAATTTTAAATTTTAAATTTTAAATTTTAAATTTTAAATTTAAATTTTTTTAAATTTAAATTTTAAATTTTAAATTTTAAATTTTAAATTTTAATTTTAAATTTTAAATTTTAAATTTTAAATTTTAAATTTTAAATTTTAAATTTTAAATTTTAAATTTTAAATTTTAAATTTTAAATTTTAAATTTTAAATTTTAATTTTAAATTTAAATTTTAAATTTTAAATTTTAAATTTTAAAAATTTTAAATTTTTTTAAATTTTAAATTTTAAATTTTAAATTTTAAATTAAAAATTTAAATTTTAAATTTAAATTTTAAATTTTAAAAATTTTAAATTTTAAATTTAAATTTTAAATTTTTTTAAATTTTAAATTTTAAATTTTAAATTTTAAATTTTTAAATTTTAAATTTTAAATTTTAAATTTTAAATTTTAAATTTTAAATTTTAAATTTTAAATTTTAAATTTTAAATTTTAAATTTTAAATTTTAAATTTTAAATTTTTTTAAATTTTAAATTTTAAATTTTAAATTTTAAATTTTAAATTTAAAAATTTTTTTAAATTTAAATTTTAAATTTTAAATTTAAATTTTAAATTTTAATTTTAAATTTTAAATTTAAATTTTAAATTTTAAATTTTAAATTTTAAATTTTAAATTTTTTTAAATTTTAAATTTTAAATTTTAAATTTTTTTAAATTTTAAATTTTAAATTTAAATTTTAAATTTAAATTTAAATTTTAAATTTTAAATTTAAATTTTAAATTTTAAATTTTAAATTTTAAATTTTAAATTTTAAATTTTAAATTTTAAATTTTTTTAAATTTTAAATTTTAAATTTTAAATTTTAAATTTAAATTTTAAATTTTAAATTTTAAATTTTAAATTTTAAATTAAATTTAAATTTTAAATTTTAAATTTTAAATTTTAAATTTTAAATTTTAAATTTTAAATTTTAAATTTTAAATTTTAAATTTTAAATTTTAAATTTTAAATTTTAAATTTTAATTTTTTTAAATTTTAAATTTTAAATTTTAAATTTTTTTAAATTTTAAATTTAAATTTTAAATTTTAATTTTAAATTTTAAATTTTAAATTTTAAATTTTAAATTTTAAATTTTAAATTTTAAATTTTAAATTTAAATTTTAAATTTTAAATTTTAAATTTTAAATTTTAAATTTTAAATTTTAAATTTTAAATTTTAAATTTTAAATTTTAATTTTAAATTTTAAATTTTAAATTTTAAATTTTAAATTTTAAATTTTAATTTTAAATTTTAAATTTAAATTTTAAATTTTAAATTTTAAATTTTAAATTTTAAATTTTAAATTTTAAATTTTAAATTTTAAATATTAAATTTTAAATTTAAATTTTAAATTTTAAATTTTTTTAAATTTTAAATTTTAAATTTTAAATTTTAAAATTTAAATTTTAAATTTAAATTTTTTAAATTTTAAATTTTAAATTTTAAATTTTAAATTTTAAATTTTAAATTTTAATTTTAAATTTTAAATTTTAAATTTTAAATTTTAAATTTTAATTTTAAATTTTAAATTAAAATTTTAAATTTTAAATTTTAAATTTTTTTAAATTTTAAATTTTAAATTTTAAATTTTAAATTTTAAATTTTAAATTTTAAATTTTAAATTTTAAATTTTAAATTTTAAATTTTAAATTTTAAATTTTAAATTTTAAATTTTAAATTTTAAATTTTAAATTTTAAATTTTAAATTTTAAATTTTAAATTTTAAATTTTAAATTTTAAATTTTAAATTTTAAATTTTAAATTTTAAATTTTAAATTTTAAAAATTTAAATTTTAAATTTTAAATTTTAAATTTTAAATTTTAAATTTTAAATTTTAAATTTTAAATTTTAAATTTAAATTTTAAATTTAAATTTTAAATTTTAAATTTTAATTTTTAATTTTTAAATTTAAATTTAAATTTTAAATTTTAAATTTTAAATTTTAAATTTTAAATTTTAAATTTTTAAATTTTAAATTTTAAATTTTAAATTTTAAATTTTAAATTTTAAATTTTAATTTTTTAAAATTTTAAATTTTAAATTTTAAATTTTAAATTTTAAATTTTAAATTTTAAATTTTAAATTTTAATTTTTTTAAATTTTAATTTTAAATTTAAATTTTAAATTTTAAATTTTTTAAATTTTAAATTTTAAATTTTAAATTTAAATTTTAAATTTTAAATTTTAAATTTTAAATTTTAAATTTTAAATTTTTTTAAATTTAAATTTTAAATTTTAAATTTTAAATTTTAAATTTTAAATTTTAAATTTTAAATTTTAAATTTTAAATTTTAAATTTTAAATTTTAAATTTTAAATTTTAAATTTT
This sequence comes from Panax ginseng, assembly GCA_020205605.1. NCBI lineage: Eukaryota > Viridiplantae > Streptophyta > Magnoliopsida > Apiales > Araliaceae > Panax > Panax ginseng. The sequence continues at coordinate 5,146 of CM035138.1, forward strand.
TTAAATTTTAAATTTAAATTTTAAATTTTAAATTTAAATTTTAAATTTTAAATTTTAAATTTTAAATTTTAAATTTTAAATTTAAATTTTAAATTTAAATTAAATTTAAATTTTAAATTTTAAATTTTAAATTTTAAATTTTAAAATTTTAAATTTTAAATTTTAAATTTTAAATTTTAAATTTTAAATTTTAAATTTTAAATTTTAAATTTTAAATTTTAAATTTTAAATTTTAAATTTTAAATTTTAAATTTTAAATTTTAAATTTTAAATTTAAATTTTAAATTTTAAATTTTAAATTTTAAATTTTAAATTTTAAATTTTAAATTTTAAATTTTAAAAATTTTAAATTTTAAATTTTAAATTTTAAATTTTAAATTTTAAATTTTAAATTTTAAATTTTAAATTTTAAATTTTAAATTTAAATTTTAAATTTTAAATTTTAAATTTTAAATTTTAAATTTTAAATTTTAAATTTTAAATTTTAATTTTAAATTTTAAATTTTAAATTTTAAATTTTAAATTTAAATTTAAATTTTAAATTTTAAATTTTAAATTTTAAATTTTAAATTTTAAACTTTAAATTTAATTTTAAATTTTAAATTTTAAATTTAAATTTTTTTTAAATTTAAATTTTAAATTTTAATTTTTTAAATTTTAAACTTAAATTTAAAATTTTAAATTTTTAAATTTTAAATTTTAAATTTTAAATTTTAAATTTAAATTTTAAATTTTAAATTTTAAATTTTAAATTTTAAATTTTAAATTTTAAATTTAAAAATTTTAAATTTTAAATTTTAAATTTTAAATTTAAATTTTAAATTTTAAATTTTTTTAAATTTTAAATTTTAAATTTTAAATTTAAATTTTAAATTTAAATTTAAATTTTAAATTTTAAATTTTAAATTTTAAATTTTAAATTTTAAATTTTAAATTTTAAATTTTAAATTTTAAATTTTAAATTTTAAATTTTAAATTTTAAATTTTAAATTTTAAATTTTAAATTTTAAAAATTTTAAATTTTAAATTTTAAATTTTAAATTTTAAATTTTAAATTTTAAATTTTAAATTTTAAATTTTAAATTTTAAATTTTAAATTTAAATTTAAATTTTAAATTTTAAATTTTAAATTTTAAATTTTAAATTTTAAATTTTAAATTTTAAATTTTAAATTTTAAATTTTAAATTTTAAATTTTAAATTTAAATTTTAAATTTTAAATTTTTTTAAATTTTAAATTTTAAATTTTAAATTTTAAATTTTAAATTTTAAATTTTAAATTTTAAATTTTAAATTTAAATTTTTTTAAATTTTAAATTTTAAATTTTAAATTTTTTAAATTTTAAATTTAAATTTTAAATTTTAAATTTTTTAAATTTAAATTTTAAATTTTAAATTTTAAATTTTAAATTTTAAATTTTAAATTTTAAATTTTAAATTTTAAATTTTAAATTTTAAATTTTAAATTTTAAATTTTAAATTTTAAATTTTAAATTTTAAATTTTAAATTTTAAATTTTAAATTTTAAATTTTAAATTTTAAATTTTTAAATTTTAAATTTTAAATTTTTTTAAATTTTAAATTTTTTAAATTTTAAATTTTAAATTTTAAATTTTAAATTTTAAATTTTAAATTTTAAATTTTAAATTTTTTTAAAAACTTAAATTTTAAATTTTAAATTTTAAATTTTAAATTTTAATTTTTTTAAATTTTAAATTTTAAATTTTAAATTTTAAATTTAAATTTTAAATTTTAAATTTTAAATTTTAAATTTTTTTAAATTTTAAATTTTTTTAAATTTTAAATTTTAAATTTTAAATTTTAAATTTTAAATTTTAAATTTTAAATTTAAATTTTAAATTTTTTTAAATTTTAAATTTTAAATTTTAAATTTTAAATTTTAAATTTTAAATTTTAAATTTTAAATTTTAAATTTAAATTTTAAATTTTTTAAATTTTAATTTTAAATTTTAAATTTAAATTTTAAATTTTAAATTTTAAATTTTTTAAATTTTAAATTTAAATTTTAAATTTTTTTAAATTTTAAATTTTAAATTTTTTTAAATTTTAAATTTTTTAAAATTTAAATTTTAAATTTTAAATTTTAAATTTTAAATTTTAAATTTTAAATTTTAAATTTTAATTTTAAATTTTAAATTTTAAAAAATTTAAATTTTAATTTAAATTTTAAATTTTAAATTTTAAATTTAAATTTTAAATTTTAAATTTTAAATTTTAAATTTTTTAAATTTTAAATTTTTTTAAATTTTAAATTTTAAATTTTAAATTTTAAATTTTAAATTTTAAATTTTAAATTTTAAATTTTAAATTTTAAATTTTAAATTTAAATTTTAAA
>CM035138.1:12500-197500 GCA_020205605.1 Panax ginseng
TTAAATTTTAAATTTTAAATTTTAAATTTTAAATTTTAAATTTTAAATTTTAAATTTTAAAAATTTTAAATTTTAAATTTTAAATTTAAATTTTAAATTTTAAATTTTAAATTTTTTTAAATTTTAAATTTTAAATTTAAATTTTAAATTTTAAATTTTAAATTTTAAATTTTAAATTTTAAATTTTAAATTTTAAAATTTTAAATTTTAAAATTTAAATTTAAAATTTTAAATTTTAAATTTTAAATTTTAAATTTTAATTTTTTTAAATTTTAAATTTTAAATTTTAAATTTTAAATTTAAATTAAACTTTAATTTTAAATTTAAAATTTAAATTTTAAATTTTAAATTTTAATTTTTTAAATTTAAATTTTAAATTTAAATTTAAAATTTTAAATTTTAAATTTTAAATTTAAATTTTAAATTTTAAATTTTAAATTTTAAATTTTAAATTTTAAATTTTAAATTTTAAATTTTAAATTTTAAATTTTAAATTTTAAATTTAAATTTTAAATTTTAAATTTTAAATTTTAAATTTTAAATTTTAAATTTTAAATTTTAAATTTTAAATTTTAAATTTTAAATTTTAAATTTTAAATTTTAAATTTTAAATTTAAATTTTAAATTTTAAATTTTAATTTTTTAAATTTTAAATTTTAAATTTTAAATTTTAAATTTAAATTTTAAATTTTAAATTTTAAATTTTAAATTTTAAATTTTAAATTTTTTAAATTTTAAATTTTAATTTTTTAAATTTTAAATTTTAAATTTTAAATTTTAAATTTTAAATTTTAAATTTTAAATTTTTTAAAATTTAAATTTTAAATTTTAAATTTTAAATTTTAAATTTTAAATTTTAAATTTTAATTTTAAATTTTAAATTTTAAATTTTAAATTTTAAATTTTAAATTTTAAATTTAAATTTTAAATTTTAAATTTTAAATTTTAAATTTTAAATTTTAAATTTTAAATTTTAAATTTTAAATTTTAAATTTTAAATTTTAAATTTTAAATTTTAAATTTTAAATTTTAAATTTTTTTAAATTTTAAATTTTAAATTTTAAATTTTAAATTTTAAATTTTAAATTTTTTTAAATTTTAAATTTTAAATTTAAATTTTAAATTTTAAATTTAAATTTTAAATTTAAATTTTAAATTTAAATTTTAAATTTTAAATTTTAAATTTTAAATTTAAATTTTAAATTTTAAATTTTAAATTTTAAATTTTAAATTTTAAATTTTAAATTTTAAATTTTAAATTTTAAATTTTAAATTTTAAATTTTAAATTTTAAAATTTTAATTTTTTTAAATTTTAAATTTTAAATTTTAAATTTTAAATTTTAAATTTTTTTAAATTTTAAATTTTAAATTTTAAATTTTAAATTTTAAATTTAAATTTTAAATTTTAAATTTTAAATTTAAATTTAAATTTTAAATTTTAAATTTAAATTTTAAATTTTAAATTTTAAATTTTAAATTTTAAATTTTAAATTTTAAATTTTAAATTTTAAATTTTAAATTTTAAATTTTAAATTTTAAATTTAAATTTTAAATTTTAAATTTAAATTTTAAATTTTAAATTTTAAATTTTAAATTTTAAATTTAAATTTAAATTTTAAATTTTAAATTTTAAATTTTAAATTTAAATTTTAAATTTTAAATTTAAATTTTAAATTTTAAATTTTAAATTTTAAATTTTAAATTTTTTAAATTTTAAATTTTAAATTTTAAATTTTAAATTTTAAATTTTAAATTTTAAATTTTAAATTTTAAATTTTAAATTTTAAATTTAAAATTTTAAATTTTAAATTTTAATTTTAAATTTAAATTTTTAAAATTTTAATTTTAAATTTTAAATTTTAAATTTTAAATTTAAATTTTAATTTTTTAAATTTTAAATTTTAAATTTTAAATTTTAAATTTTAATTTAAATTTTAAATTTTAAATTTTAAATTTAAAATTTAAATTTTAAATTTTAAATTTTAAATTTTAAATTTTAAATTTTAAATTTTAAATTTTAAATTTTAAATTTTAAATTTTAAATTTTAAATTTTAAATTTTAAATTTTAAATTTTAAATTTAAATTTTAAATTTTAAATTTTAAATTTTAAATTTTAAATTTTAAATTTTAAATTTTAAATTTTAAATTTTAAATTTTAAATTTAAATTTAAATTTTAAATTTTAAATTTTAAATTTTAAATTTTAAATTTAAAAATTTTAAATTTTAAATTTTAAATTTAAAATTAAATTTTTTAAATTTTTTAAATTTTAAATTTTAAATTTTAAATTTTAAATTTTAAATTTTAAATTTTAAATTTTTTTAAATTTTAAATTTTAAATTTTTAAATTTAAATTTTAAATTTTTTTAAATTTAAATTTTAAATTTAAATTTAAATTTTAAATTTTAAATTTTAAATTTTAAAAATTTTAAATTTAAATTTAAAATTTTAAATTTTAAATTTTAAATTTTAAATTTAAATTTTAAATTTTAAATTTTAAATTTTAAATTTTAAATTTTAAATTTTAAATTTTAAATTTTAAATTTTAAATTTTAAATTTTAAATTTTAAATTTTAAATTTTAAATTTTAAATTTTAAATTTTAAATTTTAAATTTTAAATTTTAAATTTTAAATTTTAAATTTTAATTTTAAATTTTAAATTTTAAATTTTAAATTTTTAAATTTAAATTTTAAATTTTAAATTTTAAATTTTAAATTTAAATTTTAAATTTTAAATTTTAAATTTTAAATTTAAATTTAAATTTTAAATTTTAAATTTTAAATTTTAATTTTAAATTTAAATTTAAATTTTAAATTTAAATTTTAAATTTAAATTTAAATTTTTTAAATTTTTTTAAATTTTAAATTTTAAATTTTAAATTTTAAATTTTAAATTTTAAATTTTAAATTTTAAATTTTAAATTTTTTTAAATTTTAAATTTTAAATTTTAAATTTTAAATTTTAAATTTTAAATTTTTAAATTTTAAATTTTAAATTTTAAATTTTAAATTTTAAATTTTAAATTTTAATTTTTTAAATTTTAAATTTTTTTAAATTTTAAATTTTAAATTTTAAATTTTAAATTTTAAATTTTAAATTTTAATTTTAAATTTTAAATTTTAAATTTTAAATTTTAAATTTTAAATTTTAAATTTTAAATTTTAAATTTAAATTTTAAATTTTAAATTTTAAATTTAAATTTTAAATTTTAAATTTTAAATTTAAATTTTAATTTTAAATTTAAATTTAAATTTTAAATTTTAAATTTAATTTTAAATTTTAAATTTTAAATTTTAAATTTTAAATTTTAAATTTTAAATTTTAAATTTTAAATTTTAAATTTTAAATTTTAAATTTTTTAAATTTTAAATTTTAAATTTTTAAATTTAAATTTTAAATTTTAAATTTTTTAAATTTTAAATTTTTAAATTTTAAATTTTAAATTTTTTTAAATTTTAAATTTTAAATTTTAAATTTTAAATTTTAAACTTTAAAATTTTAAATTTTAAATTTTAAATTTTAAATTTTAAATTTTAAATTTTAAATTTTAAATTTTAAATTTTAAATTTTAAATTTTAAATTTTAAATTTTAAATTTAAATTTTAAATTTTAAATTTTAAATTTTAAATTTAAATTTAAATTTAAATTTTAATTTTAAATTTTAAATTTTAAATTTTAAATTTTAAATTTTAAATTTTAAATTTTAAATTTTAAATTTAAATTTTAAATTTAAATTTAAATTTTAAATTTAAATTTTAAATTTTAAATTTTAAATTTAAATTTTAAATTTTAAATTTTAAATTTTAAATTTTAAATTTTAAATTTTAAATTTTTTTAAATTTTAAATTTTAAATTTTAAATTTTAAATTTTAAATTTTAAATTTTTTTAAATTTTAAATTTTAAATTTTAAATTTTAAATTTTAAATTTTAAATTTTAAATTTTAAATTTTAAATTTTAAATTTAAATTTAAATTTTAAATTTTTTAAATTTTAAATTTTAAATTTTAATTTTAAATTTTAAATTTTAAATTTTAAATTTTAAATTTTAAATTTTTTAAATTTAAATTTTAAATTTTAAATTTTAAATTTTAAATTTTAAATTTTAAATTTTAAATTTTTTTAAATTTTAAATTTTAATTTTAAATTTTAAATTTTAAATTTTAAATTTTAAATTTTAAATTTTTTAAATTTTAAATTTTAAATTTTAAATTTTAAATTTTAAATTTTAAATTTTAAATTTAAATTTTAAATTTTAAATTTTAAATTTAAATTTTAAATTTTAAATTTTAAATTTTAAATTTTAATTTTAAATTTTAAAAAATTTTTAAATTTTAAATTTTAAATTTTTTTAAATTTTAAATTTTAAATTTTAAATTTTAAATTTTAAATTTTAAATTTTAAATTTTAAATTTTAAATTTTAAATTTTAAATTTTAAATTTTAAATTTTAATTTTTAAATTTTAAATTTAAATTTTAATTTTAAATTTTAAATTTTAAATTTTAAATTTTAAATTTTAAATTTTTTTAAATTTTAAATTTTAAATTTTAAATTTTAAATTTTAAATTTTAAATTTTAAATTAAATTTTAAATTTTAAATTTTAAATTTTAAATTTTAATTTTAAATTTTAAATTTTAAATTTTAATTTTAAATTTAAATTTTAAATTTTAAATTTTAAATTTTAAATTTTAAATTTTAAATTTTAAATTTTAAATTAAATTTTAAATTTTAAATTTTAAATTTTAAATTTTAAATTTTAAATTTAAATTTTAAATTTTAAATTTTAAATTTTAAATTTTAAATTTTAAAAAATTTTAAATTTTAAATTTAAATTTTTTAAATTTAAAAATTTAAATTTAAATTTTAAATTTTAAATTTTAAATTTAAATTTTTTAAATTTTAAATTTTAAATTTTAAATTTTAAATTTTAAATTTTAAATTTTAAATTTTAAATTTTAAATTTTAAATTTTAAATTTTAAATTTTAAATTTAAATTTAAAATTTAAATTTTAAATTTAAATTTTAAATTTTAAATTTTAAATTTTAAATTTTAAATTTTAAATTTTAAATTTTAAATTTTAAATTTTAAATTTTAAATTTTAAATTTTAAATTTTAAATTTTAAATTTTAAATTTTAAATTTTAAATTTTAAATTTTAAATTTTAAATTTTAAATTTTAAATTTTAATTTTAAATTTTAAATTTTAAATTTTAAATTTTAAATTTTAAATTTTAAATTTTAAATTTTAAATTTTTTAAATTTTAAATTTTAAATTTAAATTTTAAATTTTAAATTTTAAATTTAAATTTTAAATTTAAAATTTAAATTTTAAATTTTAAATTTTAAATTTTAAATTTTAAATTTTAAATTTTTTAAATTTTAAATTTAAATTTTAAATTTTAAATTTTAAATTTTAAATTTTAAATTTAAATTTTAAATTTTAAATTTAAATTTTAAATTTTAAATTTTTTTAAATTTTAAATTTTAAATTTTAAATTTTAAATTTTAAATTAAATTTAAATTTTAAATTTTAAATTTTAAATTTTAAATTTTAAATTTTAAATTTTAAATTTTAAATTTTAAATTTTAAATTTTTTAAATTTTAAATTTTAAATTTTAAATTTTAAATTTTAAATTTTAAATTTTAAATTTTAAATTTTAAATTTTAAATTTTAAATTTTAAATTTTAAATTTTAAATTTTAAATTTTAAATTTTAAATTTTAAATTTTAAATTTTAAATTTTAAATTTAAATTTTAAATTTTAAATTTTAATTTTAAATTTTAAATTTAAATTTTTTTAAATTTTAAATTTTAAATTTTAAATTTTAAATTTAAATTTTAAATTTTAAATTTAAATTTTAAATTTAAATTTAAATTTTAAATTTTAAATTTTAATTTTTTAATTTTAAATTTTAAATTTTAAATTTTAAATTTTAAATTTTAAATTTTAAATTTTAAATTAAATTTAAATTTTAAATTTTTTAAATTTTAAATTTTAAATTTTTTTAAATTTTTAAATTTTAAATTTTAAATTTTAAATTTTAAATTTTAAATTTTAAATTTTAAATTTTAAATTTTAAATTTTAAATTTTAAATTTTAAATTTAAATTTTAAATTTTAATTTTAAATTTTAAATTTTAAATTTTAAATTTTAAATTTTAAATTTTAAATTTTAAATTTAAATTTTAAATTTTAAATTTTAAATTTTAAATTTTAAATTTTAAATTTTAAATTTTAAATTTTAAATTTTAAATTTTAAATTTTAAATTTTAAATTTTTTTAAATTTTAAATTTTAAATTTTAAATTTTAAATTTTAAATTTTAAATTTTAAATTTTAAATTTTAAATTTTAAATTTAAATTTTAAATTTAAATTTTAATTTTAAATTTTAAATTTTAAATTTTAAATTTTAAATTTTAAATTTTAAATTTTAAATTTTAAATTTTAAATTTTAAATTTTAAATTTTAAATTTTAAATTTTAAATTTTAAATTTTAAATTTTAAATTTTAAATTTTAAATTTTAAATTTAAATTTTAAATTTTAAATTTTAAATTTTAAATTTTAAATTTTAAATTTTAAATTTAAATTTTAAATTTTAAATTTTAAATTTTAAATTTTAAATTTTAAATTTTAAATTTTAAATTTTAAATTTTAAATTTTAAATTTTAAATTTTAAAAATTTTAAATTTTAAATTTTAAATTTTAAATTTTAAATTTTTTAAATTTTAAATTTTAAATTTTAAATTTTAAATTTTAAAATTTTAAATTTTAAATTTTAAATTTTAAATTTTAAATTTTAAATTTTAAATTTTAAATTTTAAATTTTAAATTTTAAATTTTAAATTTTAAATTTTAAATTTAAATTTTTAAATTTTAAATTTTAAATTTTAAATTTAAATTTTAAATTTTAAATTTTAAATTTTAAATTTTAAATTTAAATTTTTTAAATTTTAAATTTTAAATTTTAAATTTTAAATTTAAATTTTAAATTTTTTAAATTTTAAATTTTAAATTTTAAATTTAAATTTTAAATTTTAAATTTTAAATTTTAAATTTTAAATTTTAAATTTTAAATTTTAAATTTTAAATTTTAAATTTTAAATTTTAAATTTTAATTTTTTTAAATTTTTTTAAATTTTAAATTTTAAATTTTAAAAATTTTAAATTTTAAATTTTAAATTTTAAATTTAAATTTTAAATTTTAAATTTTAAATTTTAAATTTTAAATTTTAAATTTTAATTTAAATTTTAAATTTTAAAACTTAAAAAATTTAAATTTTAATTTTAAATTTTAAAACTTTAAATTTTAAATTTTAAATTTTAAATTTTAAATTTTAAATTTTAATTTTTTTAAATTTTAAATTTTAAATTTTAAATTTTAAATTTTAAATTTAAAAATTTAAATTTTAAATTTTAAATTTTAAATTTTAAATTTAAATTTTAAATTTTAAATTTTAAATTTTAAATTTAAATTTTAAATTTAAATTTTAAATTTAAATTTTAAATTTAAATTTTAAATTTTAAATTTTAAATTTTAAATTTTAAATTTTAAATTTTAAATTTAAATTTTAAATTTTAAATTTTAAATTTTAAATTTTAAATTTTAAATTTTTAAATTTTAAATTTTAAATTTTAAATTTTAAATTTTAAATTTTAAATTTTAAATTTTAAATTTTAAATTTTAAATTTTAAATTTTAAATTTAAATTTTAAATTTTAAATTTTAAATTTAAATTTTAAATTTTAAATTTTAAATTTTAAATTTTAAATTTTAAATTTTAAATTTTAAATTTTAAATTTTAAATTTTAAATTTTAAATTTTTAAATTTTAAAACTTAAATTTTAAATTTTAAATTTTAAATTTTAAATTTTAAATTTTAAATTTTAAATTTTAAATTTAAATTTTAAATTTAAATTTTAAATTTTAAATTTTAAATTTTAAAAATTTTAAATTTTAAATTTTAAATTTTAAATTTTAAATTTTAAATTTTAAATTTTAAATTTTAATTTTAAATTTTAAATTTAAATTTTAAATTTTAAATTTTAAATTTAAATTTTAAATTTTTTAAATTTTAAATTTTAAATTTAAATTTTAAATTTTAAATTTTAAATTTTAAATTTTAAATTTTTTTAAATTTTAAATTTTAAATTTTTTAAATTTTAAATTTTAAATTTTAAATTTTAAATTTTAAATTTTTTAAATTTTAAATTTAAATTTTAAATTTTAAATTTTAAATTTTAAATTTTAAATTTTAAATTTTAAAAATTAAATTTAAATTTTAAATTTTAAATTTTAAATTTTAAATTTTAAATTTTAAATTTTTTAAATTTTAAATTTTAAATTTTAAATTTTAAATTTTAAATTTTAAATTTTAAATTTTAAATTTTAAATTTTAAATTTTAAATTTTAAATTTTAAATTTTAAATTTAAATTTTAAATTTTAAATTTAAATTTTAAATTTTAAATTTTAAATTTTAAATTTAAATTTTAATTTTAAATTTTAAATTTTAAATTTTAAATTTTAAATTTTAAATTTTAAATTTTAAATTTTAAATTTTAAATTTTAAATTTAAATTTTTTAAATTTTAAATTTTAAATTTTAAATTTTAAATTTTAAATTTTAAATTTTAAATTTTAAATTTAAATTTTAAATTTTAAATTTTAAATTTTTTAAATTTTTTTAAATTTTAAATTTTAAATTTTAAATTTTAAATTTTAAATTTTAAATTTTAAATTTTAAATTTTTTTTAAATTTTAAATTTTAAATTTTAAATTTTAAATTTTAAATTTTAAATTTTAAATTTTAAATTTTAAATTTTAAATTTTAAATTTTAAATTTTAAATTTTAAATTTTAAATTTTAAATTTAAATTTTAAATTTTAAATTTTAAATTTTAAATTTTAAATTTTAAATTTTAAATTTTAAAATTTTAATTTTAAATTTTAAATTTTAAATTTTAAATTTTAAATTTTTAAATTTTAAATTTTAAATTTAAATTTTAAATTTAAATTTTAAATTTTAAATTTTAAATTTTAAATTTTAAATTTTAAATTTTAAATTTTAAATTTTAAATTTTAAATTTAAATTTTAAATTAAATTTAAATTTTAAATTTTAAATTTTAAATTTTAAATTTTAAATTTTAAATTTTAAATTTTAAATTTTAAATTTTAAATTTAAATTTAAAATTTTAAATTTTAAATTTTAAATTTTAATTTTTTAAATTTTAAATTTTTTAAATTTTAAATTTTAAATTTTAAATTTTAAATTTTAAATTTTAAATTTTAAATTTTAAATTTTAAATTTTAAATTTTAAATTTTAAATTTTAAATTTTAAATTTTAAATTTTAAATTTTAAATTTTAAATTTTAAATTTTAAATTTTAAATTTTAAATTTTAAATTTTAAATTTTAAATTTTAAATTTTAAATTTTAAATTTTAAATTTTAAATTTAAATTTTAAATTTTAAATTTTAAATTTTAAATTTAAAAATTTAAATTTTAAATTTTAAATTTTAATTTTTTAAATTTTAAATTTTAAATTTTAAATTTTAAATTTTAAATTTTAAATTTTTTTAAATTTTAAATTTTAAATTTTAAATTTTAAATTTTAAATTTTAATTTTTTAAATTTTAAATTTTAAAATTTTAAATTTTAATTTTAAATTTTAATTTTTTTAAATTTTAAATTTTAAATTTTAAATTTTAAATTTTAAATTTTAAATTTTTTTAAATTTTAAATTTTAAATTTTAAATTTAAATTTTAAATTTAAAATTTTAAATTTTAAATTTTAAATTTTAAATTTTAAATTTTAAATTTTAAATTTTTAAATTTTAAATTTTAAATTTTAAATTTTAAATTTTAAATTTTAAATTTTAAATTTTAAATTTTAAATTTTAAATTTTAAATTTTAAATTTTAAATTTTAAATTTAAATTTTAAATTTTAAATTTTAAATTTTAAATTTTAAATTTTAAATTTTAAATTTTAAATTTTAAATTTTAAATTTAAATTTAAATTTTAATTTTAAATTTTAAATTTTAAATTTTAAATTTTAAAAATTTAAATTTTAAATTTTAAATTTTAAATTTAAATTTTAAATTTTTTAAATTTTAAATTTTAAATTTTAAATTTTAAATTTAAATTTAAATTTTAAATTTTAAATTTTAAATTTTAAATTTTAAATTTTAAATTTTAAATTTTAAATTTTTAAATTTTTTTAAATTTTAAATTTTAATTTTAAATTTAAATTTAAAATTTTAAATTTTAAATTTTAAATTTTAAATTTTAAATTTTTTAAATTTTAAATTTTAAATTTTAAATTTAAATTTTAAATTTTAAATTTTAAATTTTAAATTTTAATTTTAAATTTAAATTTTAAATTTTAAATTTTAAATTTAAATTTTAAATTTTAAATTTTAAATTTTAAATTTTAAATTTTAAATTTTAAATTTTAAATTTTAAATTTAAATTTTAAATTTTAAATTTAAATTTTAAATTTTAAATTTTAAATTTTAAATTTTTTTAAATTTTAAATTTTAAATTTAAATTTTAAATTTTAAATTTTAAATTTTAAATTTTAAATTTAAATTTTAAATTTTAAATTTTAAATTTTAAATTTTAAATTTTAAATTTTAAATTTTAAATTTTTTAAATTTTAAATTTTAAATTTTAAATTTTAAATTTTAAATTTTAAATTTTAAATTTTAAATTTTAAATTTTAAATTTTAAATTTTAAATTTTAAATTTTAAATTTTAAATTTTAAATTTTAATTTTTTAAATTTTAAATTTTAAATTTTAAATTAAATTTAAATTTTAAATTTTAATTTTAAATTTTAAATTTTAAATTTTAAATTTTAAATTTTAAATTTTAAATTTTTAAATTTTAAATTTTAAATTTTTTAAATTTTAAATTTTAAATTTTAAATTTTTAAATTAAAATTTAAATTTTAAATTTTAAATTTTAAATTTTTTTTAAATTTAAATTTTAAATTTTAAATTTTAAATTTTAAATTTTAAATTTTAAATTTTAAATTTTAAATTTTAAATTTTAAATTTTAAATTTAAATTTTAAATTTAAATTTTAAATTTAAATTTTAAATTTTAAATTTTAAATTTTAAATTTTAAATTTAAATTTTAAATTTTAAATTTTAAATTTTAAATTTTAAATTTTAAATTTTAAATTTTAAATTTTAAATTTAAATTTTAAATTTTAAATTTTAAATTTTAAATTTTAAATTTTAAATTTTAAATTTTTTTAAATTTTTTTAATTTTTAAATTTTAAATTTTAATTTTTAAAATTTAAATTTAAATTTTAAATTTTAAATTTTAAATTTTAAATTTTAAATTTTAAATTTTAAATTTTTTAAATTTTAAATTTTAAATTTTAAATTTTAAATTTTAAATTTTAAATTTTAAATTTTAAATTTTTTTAAATTTTAAATTTTAAATTTTAAATTTTAAATTTTAAATTTAAATTTTAAATTTTAAATTTTAAATTTTAAATTTTAAATTTTAAATTTTAAATTTTAAATTTTAAATTTTAAATTTTAAATTTTAAATTTTAAATTTTAAATTTTAAATTTTTTTAAATTTTAAATTTAAATTTTAAATTTAAATTTAAATTTAAATTTTAAATTTAAATTTTAAATTTTAAATTTTAAATTTTAAATTTTAAATTTTAAATTTTAATTTTAAATTTTAAATTTTAAAATTTTAAATTTTAAATTTTAAATTTTAAATTTTAAATTTTAAATTTTAAATTTTAAATTTTAAATTTTAAATTTTAAATTTTAAATTTTAAATTTTAAATTTTAAATTTTAAATTTAAATTTTAAATTTTAAATTTTAAATTTTAAATTTTAAATTTTAAATTTTAAATTTTAAATTTTAAATTTTAAATTTTTTAAATTTTAAATTTTAAATTTTAAATTTTAAATTTTAAATTTTAAATTTTAAATTTTAAATTTTAAATTTTAAATTTTAAATTTTTTTAAATTTTAAATTTTAAATTTTAAATTTTAAATTTTAAATTTTAAATTTTAAATTTTAAATTTTAATTTTTTTAAATTTTAAATTTTAAATTTTTTAAATTTTAAATTTTAAATTTTAAATTTTAAATTTTAAATTTTAAATTTTAAATTTTAAATTTAAATTTTAAATTTTAAATTTTAAATTTTAAATTTTAAATTTTAAATTTTAAATTTTAAATTTAAATTTTAAATTTTAAATTTTAAATTTTAAATTTTAAATTTTAATTTTAAATTTTAAATTTTAAATTTTAAATTTTAAATTTTAAATTTTAAATTTTAAATTTTAAATTTTTTAAATTTTAAATTTTAAATTTTAAATTTTAAATTTTAAATTTTAAATTTTAATTTTTTAAATTTTAAATTTTAAATTTTAAATTTTAAATTTTTAAATTTAAATTTTAAATTTTAAATTTTAAATTTTAAATTTTAAATTTTAAATTTTAAATTTTAAATTTTAAATTTTAAATTTTAAATTTTTTAAATTTTTTAAATTTTAAATTTTAAATTTTAAATTTTAAATTTTTTTAAATTTAAATTTTAAATTTTAAATTTTAAATTTTAAATTTTAAATTTTAAATTTAAATTTTAAATTTTAAATTTTAAATTTTAAATTTTAAATTTTAAATTTTAAATTTTAAATTTAAATTTTAAATTTAAATTTTAAATTTAAATTTTAAATTTTAAATTTTAAATTTTAAATTTTAAATTTTAAATTTTTTAAATTTTAAATTTAAATTTTAAATTTTAAATTTTAAAAAATTTTAAATTTTAAATTTTAAATTTAAATTTTTAAATTTTAAATTTAAATTTTAAATTTTAAATTTTAAATTTTAAATTTTAAATTTTAAATTTTAAATTTTAAATTTTAAATTTTAAATTTTAAATTTTAAATTTTAAATTTAAAATTTTAAATTTTAAATTTTAAATTTTAAATTTTAAATTTTAAATTTTAAATTTTAAATTTTAAATTTTAAATTTTAAATTTTAAATTTTTTTAAATTTTAAATTTTAAATTTTAAATTTTAAATTTTAAATTTTAAATTTTAAATTTAAATTTTAAATTTTAAATTTTAAATTTTAAATTTTAAATTTTAAATTTTAAATTTTAAATTTTAAATTTTAAATTTTAAATTTTAAATTTTAAATTTTAAATTTTAAATTTAAATTTTAAATTTTAAATTTTAAATTTTGAATTTTAAATTTTAAATTTTAAATTTTAAATTTTAATTTTAAATTTTAAATTTTAAATTTAAATTTAAATTTTAAATTTAAATTTTAAATTTTAAAATTTAAAATTTTAAATTTTAAATTTTAAATTTTAAACTTTAAATTTTAAATTTTAAATTTTAAATTTTAAATTTTAAATTTTAAATTTTAAATTTTTTAAATTTTAAATTTTAAATTTTAAATTTTAAATTTTAAATTTTAAATTAAATTTTAAATTTAAATTTTAAATTTTAAATTTTAAATTTAAATTTTAAATTTTAAATTTTAAATTTTAAATTTTAAATTTTAAATTTTAAATTTTAAATTTTAAATTTTAAATTTTAAATTTTAAATTTTAAATTTTAAATTTTAAATTTTAAATTTTAAATTTTAAATTTAAATTTTAAATTTTAAATTTTAAATTTTAAATTTTAAATTTTAAATTTTAAATTTTAAATTTTAAATTTTAAATTTTAAATTTTAAATTTTAAATTTTAAATTTTAAATTTTTTAAATTTTAAATTTTTTAAATTTTAAATTTTAAATTTTAAATTTTAAATTTTAAATTTTAAATTTTAAATTTTAAATTTAAATTTTAAATTTTAAATTTTAAATTTTAAATTTTAAACTTAAAATTTTAAATTTTAAATTTTAAATTTTAAATTTTAAATTTTAAATTTTAAATTTTAAATTTTAAATTTTAAATTTAAAAAACTTTAAATTTTAAAAATTTTAAATTTTAAATTTTAAATTTTAAATTTTAAATTTTAAATTTTAAATTTTAAATTTTAAATTTTAAATTTTTTAAATTTTAAATTTTAATTTTTTTAAATTTTAATTTTTTAAATTTTAAATTTTAAATTTTAAATTTTAAATTTTAAATTTTAAATTTTAAATTTTAAATTTTAAATTTTAAATTTTAAATTTTAAATTTTAAATTTAAATTTTAAATTTTAAATTTAAATTTTAAATTTTAAATTTTAAATTTAAATTTTAAATTTTAAATTTTAAATTTTAAATTTTAAATTTTAAATTTTTTTAAATTTTAAATTTTAAATTTTTTAAATTTTAAATTTTAATTTTTTTAAATTTTAAATTTTAAATTTTAAATTTTAAATTTTAAATTTTAAAACTTAAAAATTTAAATTTTAAACTTTAAACTTAAATTTTAAACTTTAAACTTTAAACCTTTAAATTTTAAATTTTAAATTTTAAATTTTAAATTTTAAATTTTAAATTTTAAATTTTAAATTTTAAATTTTTAAATTTAAATTTAAATTTTTTAAATTTTAAATTTTAAATTTTAAATTTTAAATTTAAATTTTAAATTTTAAATTTTAAATTTTAAATTTTAAATTTTAAATTTTAAATTTAAATTTTAAATTTTAAATTTTAAAAATTTTAAATTTTAAATTTTAAATTTTAAATTTTTTAAATTAAATTTAAATTTTAAATTTTAAATTTTAAATTTTAAATTTTAAATTTTAAATTTTAAATTTTAAATTTTAAATTTTAAATTTAAAATTTTAAATTTTAAATTTTAAATTTTAAATTTTAAATTTTAAATTTAAATTTTAAATTTTAAATTTTAAATTTTAAATTTTAAATTTTTAAATTTTAAATTTTAAATTTAAATTTTAAATTTAAAAAATTTTAAATTTTAAATTTTAAATTTTAAATTTTAAATTTTAAATTTTAAATTTTAAATTTTAAATTAAATTTTAAATTTTAAATTTTAAATTTTAAATTTTAAATTTTAAATTTTAAATTTTAAATTTTAAATTTTAAATTTAAAATTTAAATTTTAAATTTAAATTTTAAATTTTAAATTTAAATTTTAAATTTAAATTTTAAATTTTAATTTTTAAATTTAAATTTTAAATTTTAAATTTTAAATTTTAAATTTTAAATTTTAAATTTAAATTTTAAATTTAAAAATTTTAAATTTTAAATTTTAAATTTTAAATTTTAAATTTTAAATTTTAAATTTTAAATTTTAAATTTTAAATTTTAAATTTTAAATTTTAAATTTTAAATTTTAAATTTTAAATTTTAAATTTTAAATTTTAAATTTAAATTTTAAATTTTAAATTTTAAATTTTAAATTTTAAATTTTAAATTTTAAATTTTAAATTTTAAATTTTAAATTTTAAATTTTAAATTTTAAATTTTAAATTTTAAATTTTAAATTTAAATTTTTTTTTTAAATTTTAAATTTAAATTTAAATTTTAATTTTAAATTTTAAATTTAAATTTAAATTTTTTTAAATTTTAAATTTTAAATTTAAATTTTAAATTTTAAATTTTAAATTTTAAATTTTTTTAAATTTTAAATTTTAAATTTTAAATTTTAAATTTTAAATTTTTTAAATTTTAAATTTTAAATTTTAAATTTTAATTTTAAATTTTAAATTTTAAATTTTAAATTTTAATTTTAAATTTTAAATTTTAAATTTTAAATTTTAAATTTTAAATTTTAAATTTTAAATTTTAAATTTTAAATTTTAAATTTTAAATTTTAAATTTTAAATTTTAAATTTTAAATTTTAAATTTAAAATTTAAATTTTAAACTTATTTTAAATTTTAAATTTTAAATTTTAAATTTTAAATTTTAAATTTTAAATTTTAAATTTTAAATTTAAATTTTAAATTTTAAATTTTAAATTTTAAATTTTAAATTTTAAATTTTAATTTTTTAAATTTTAAATTTTAAATTTTAAATTTTAAATTTAAATTTTAAATTTAAATTTTAAATTTTAAATTTTAAATTTTAAATTTTAAATTTTAAATTTTAAATTTTAAATTTTAAATTTTAAATTTAAATTTTAAAATTTTAAATTTTAAATTTTAAATTTTAAATTTTTTAAATTTTAAATTTTAAATTTTAAATTTTAAATTTTAAATTTTTTTAAAAATTTTAAATTTTAAATTTTAAATTTTAAATTTTAAATTTTAAATTTTAAATTTTAAATTTTAATTTTAAATTTTAAATTTTAAATTTTAAATTTTAAATTTTAAATTTAAATTTTAAATTTTAAATTTTAAATTTTAAATTTTAAATTTAAATTTTAAATTTTAAATTTTAAATTTTAAATTTAAATTTTAAATTTTAAATTTTAAATTTTAAATTTTAAATTTTAAATTTAAATTTTAAATTTTAAATTTTAAATTTTAAATTTAAATTTTAAATTTTAAATTTTAAATTTAAATTTTAAATTTTAAATTTTAAATTTTAAATTTTAAATTTTAAATTTTAAATTTTAAATTTTAAATTTTAAATTTTAAATTTTAAATTTTAAATTTTAAATTTTAAATTTTAAATTTTTTAAATTTTAAATTTTTTAAATTTTAAATTTTAAATTTTAAATTTTAAATTTTAAATTTTAATTTTTTAAATTTTAAATTTTAAATTTTAAATTTTAAATTTTAAATTTTAAATTTTAAATTTTAAATTTTAAATTTTAAATTTTAAATTTTAAATTTTAAATTTTAAATTTTAAATTTTAAATTTTAATTTTTTAAATTTTAAATTTTAAATTTTAAATTTTAAATTTTAAATTTTAAATTTTAAATTTTAAATTTTAAATTTTAAATTTTAAATTTTAAATTTTAAATTTTAAATTTTAAATTTTAAATTTAAAATTTAAATTTTAAATTTTAAATTTTAAATTTAAATTTTAAATTTTAAATTTAAATTTTAAATTTTAAATTTAAATTTAAATTTTAAATTTTAAATTTTAAATTTTAAATTTTAAATTTTAAATTTTAAATTTTAATTTTAAATTTTAAATTTTAATTTAAATTTAAATTTAAATTTAAATTTTAAATTTTAAATTTTAAATTTTAAATTTTAAATTTTAAATTTTAAATTTTAAATTTTAAATTTTAAATTTTAAATTTTAAATTTAAATTTTAAATTTTAAATTTTAAATTTTAAATTTAAATTTTAAATTTTAAATTTTAAATTTTAAATTTAAATTTTAAATTTTAAATTTTAAATTTAAATTTTAAATTTTAAATTTTTTAAATTTTAAATTTTAAATTTTAAATTTTAAATTTTAAATTTTAAATTTTAAATTTTAAATTTTAAATTTTAAATTTTTAAATTTTAAATTTTAAATTTTAAATTTTAAATTTTAAATTTTAAATTTTAAATTTTAAATTTTAAATTTTAAATTTTAAATTTAAATTTTAAATTTTAAATTTTAAATTTTAAATTTTAAATTTAAATTTTAAATTTTAAATTTTAAATTTTAAATTTTAAATTTTAAATTTTAAATTTTAAATTTTAAATTTTAAATTTTAAATTTTAAATTTTAAATTTTAAATTTTAAATTTTAAATTTTAAATTTTAAATTTTAAATTTTAAAATTTAAATTTTAAATTTTAAATTTTAAATTTTTTAAATTTAAATTTTAAATTTTAAATTTTAAATTTTAAATTTTAAATTTTAAATTTTAAATTTTAAATTTTAAATTTTAAATTTTAAATTTTAAATTTAAATTTTAAATTTTAATTTTTTTAAATTTTAAATTTTAAATTTTTTTAAATTTTAAATTTTAAATTTTAATTTTAAATTTTAAATTTTAAATTTTAAATTTTAAATTTTTTAAATTTTAAATTTTTTTAAATTTTTTTAAATTTTAAATTTTAAATTTTAAATTTTAAATTTTAAATTTTAAATTTTAAATTTTAAATTTTAAATTTAAATTTAAATTTTAAATTTTAAATTTTAAATTTAAATTTTAAATTTTTTTAAATTTTAAATTTTAAATTTTAAATTTTAAATTTTAAATTTTAAATTTAAATTTTAAATTTTAAATTAAATTTTAAATTTTAAATTTTAAATTTTAAATTTTAAATTTAAATTTTAAATTTTAAATTTTAAATTTTAAATTTTAAATTTTAAATTTTAAATTTTAAATTTTAAATTTTAAATTTTAAATTTTAAATTTTAAATTTAAATTTTAAATTTTAAATTTTAAATTTTAAATTTTAAATTTTAAATTTTAAATTTTAAATTTTAAATTTTAAATTTTAAATTTTAAATTTTAAATTTTAAATTTTAAATTTAAATTTTAAATTTTAAATTTTAAATTTTAAATTTTAAATTTTAAATTTTAAATTTTAAATTTTAAATTTTAAATTTTAAATTTAAATTTTAAATTTTAATTTTAAATTTAAATTTTAAATTTTAAATTTTAAATTTAAATTTAAATTTTAAATTTTTAAATTTTAAATTTTAAATTTTAAATTTTAAATTTTTAAATTTTAAATTTTAAATTTTAAATTTTAAATTTTAAATTTTAAATTTTAAATTTAAATTTTAAAATTTTAAATTTTAAAATTTTAAATTTTAAATTTTAAATTTTAAATTTTAAATTTTTAAATTTTAAATTTTAAATTTTAAATTTTAAATTTTAAATTTTAAATTTTAAATTTTAAATTTTTTAAATTTAAATTTTAAATTTTTTTAAAAATTTTAAATTTTAAATTTTAAATTTTAAATTTTAAATTTTAAATTTTAAATTTTAAATTTTAAATTTTAAATTTTAAATTTTAAATTTTAAATTTTAAATTTAAAATTTAAATTTTAAATTTTAAATTTTAAATTTTAAATTTTAAATTTTAAATTTTTTAAATTTTAAATTTTAAATTTTAAATTTTAAATTTTAAATTTTAAATTTTAAATTTTAAATTTTAATTTTAAATTTTAAATTTTAAATTTTAAACCTTAAATTTTAAATTTTAAATTTAAATTTTAAATTTTAAATTTTAAATTTTAAACTTTAAATTTTAAATTTTAAATTTTTTTAAATTTTAAATTTTAAATTTAAATTTTAAATTTTTAAATTTTAAATTTTAATTTTAAATTTTTTAAATTTTAAATTTTAAATTTTAAATTTTAAATTTTAAATTTTAAATTTTAAATTTTAAATTTTAAATTTTAAATTTTAAATTTTAAATTTTAAATTTTAAATTTTAAATTTTAAATTTTAAATTTTAATTTTAAATTTTAAATTTTAAATTTTAAATTTTAAATTTTAAATTTTAAATTTTAAATTTTAAATTTTAAATTTTAAATTTTAAATTTTAAATTTTAAATTTTAAATTTTAAATTTTAAATTTTAAATTTAAATTTAAATTTTAAATTTTAAATTTTAAATTTTTTTTAAAACTTAAATTTTAAATTTAAATTTCTAAATTTTAAATTTTAAATTTAAATTTTAAATTTTAAACTTAAACTTTAAATTTTAAATTTTAAATTTTAAATTTTAAATTTAAATTTTAAATTTTAAATTTTAAATTTTTAAATTTTAAATTTTAATTTTTTTAAATTTAAATTTTAAATTTTAAATTTTAAATTTAAATTTTAAATTTTAAATTTTAAATTTAAATTTTAAATTTTAAATTTTAAATTTAAAAATTTTAAATTTTAAATTTTAAATTTTAAATTTTAAATTTTAAATTTTAAATTTTAAATTTTAAATTTTAAATTTTAAATTTTAAATTTAAATTTTAAATTTTAAATTTTAAATTTTAAATTTAAATTTTAAATTTTAAATTTTAAATTTTAAATTTTAAATTTTTTTAAATTTTAAATTTTAAATTTTAAATTTTAAATTTAAATTTTAAAAAATTTTAAATTTTAAATTTTAAATTTAAATTTTAAATTTTTAAATTTAAATTAAATTTTAAATTTTAAATTTTAAACTTTAAATTTTTAAACTTTAAATTTTAAATTTTAAACTCTTTAAACTTTAAACTTTAAACTTTAAACTCTTAAACCTTAAATTTTAAACTTTAAATTTTAAATTAAATTTAAATTTTAAATTTTAAATTTTAAATTTTAAATTTTAAATTTTAAAAATTTTAAATTTTAAATTTAAATTTTAAATTTTAAATTTTAAATTTTAAATTTTAAATTTTAAATTTTAAATTTAATTTTAAATTTTAAATTTTAAATTTTAAATTTTAAATTTTAAATTTAAAATTTTAAATTTTAAATTTTAAATTTTAAATTTTAAATTTTAAATTTTAAATTTTAAATTTTAAATTTTAAATTTTAAATTTTAAATTTTAAATTTAAATTTTAAATTTTAAATTTTAAATTTTAAATTTTAAATTTAAATTTTAAATTTTAAATTTTAAATTTTAATTTTAAATTTTAAATTTAAATTTTAAATTTAAAAATTTTAAATTTTTTTTAAACTTTAAACTCAAAATTTAAACTTAAATTTTAAATTTTAAACCTTAAACTCTAAACTTTAAACTTAAACTCAAACTCCTAAACTTTAAACTTAAATTTTAAACCTTAAATTTTAAATTTTAAATTTTAAATTTTAAATTTTAAATTTTAAATTTTAAATTTTAAATTTTAAATTTAAATTTAAATTTTAAATTTTAAATTTAAATTTTAAATTTAAATTTTAAATTTTAAATTTTAAATTTTAAATTTTAAATTTTAAATTTTAAATTTTAAATTTTAAATTTTAAATTTAAAATTTTAAATTTTAAATTTTAAATTTTAAATTTTAAATTTTAAATTTTAAATTTTAAATTTTTAAATTTTAAATTTTAAATTTAAAAATTTTAAATTTTAAATTTTAAATTTTAAATTTTAAATTTAAATTTTAAATTTTAAATTTTAAATTTTAAATTTTAAATTTTAAATTTTAAATTTTAAATTTTAAATTCAAATTTTAAATTTTAAATTTTAAATTTTAAACTTTAAACTTAAACCTTTTAAACTTTAAACCTAAACTTTAAAATTTTAAACTTTAAACTTTAAAATTTAAACTCTAAACTTAAACTCTTAAACCTTAAATTTTAAATTTTTAAATTTTAAATTTTAAATTTTAAATTTTAAATTTTAAATTTTAAATTTTAAATTTTTTAAATTTTAAATTTTAAATTTTAAATTTAAATTTTAAATTTTAAATTTTAAATTTTAAATTTTAAATTTAAATTTTAAATTTTAAATTTTTAAATTTTAAATTTTAAATTTTAAATTTTAAATTTTTTAAATTTTAAAATTTTAATTTTTAAATTTTAATTTTTAAATTTTTAAATTTTATTAAATTTTAAATTAAAAAATTTTAAATTTTAAATTAAATTTTAAGCACCCTGCACTTCACCCCAACCCCAACCCCTAACCCCCAACCCCAACCCCTAAACCCTAAAATCAATGTTGTGATACTCTAAAATAAAAGCAACAAAAATAAAGAACGATGGGGGAGTATATGATAGTCGTTACATTATCAAGGTATGGTTTATATAGAGCTTTGGGGTCAATCGACACCACCGAAAAAAAAAATTGCTTTATAATGTAAGGTAAATTTTAAAAATTTAAGTATATATATATAAATCAACCCCACTAAAATTTTATAAATTTTCTATTATATCTGGGTCAAATTAAAAATTTATAACTTTGTCAATTAAATTTTAACCACATACGACTCATATCATCTCAATATATGTATCTCTATAATATTTTAAACTAAATAATAATCTAATTTATATTATTTTTAAATTAGATACCCCAAACCAAAACCCTAAACCCTCGAACCTCAACCTCGAACCTCGAACCCCAAACCCAAAATCCCAAAACCCCAAAACCCCAAAACCCCCAAACCCCAAACCCTAAACCCCTAAAACCTAAAACCTAATACCCTAAAACCTAGACCCTCTTAAACCCTAGACCCCAAACCCAAACCCCCAACCCCCGACCCTAAACCCTCGACCTCGACCTCGACCCCGACCTGCACTCCCTGACACCTGCACCCTGCACCCCAACCCCAAACCCCAACCCCCAACCCCTAAACCCCAAACCCTAAAATCAATGTTGATACTCTAAAATAAAAGAACAAAAATAAAGAACGATGGGAGTATATGATAGTCGTTATTTATCAAGCCAAGCGGTTATTATAGAACTTTGTGGGGTCAATCGACACCTTTGGAAAAAAAAATTGCTTTATAATGTAAGGTAAATTTTAAAATTTTAATTATATATAAATTCACCCCACTAAAATTTTATAAATTTTTATTATATCAAGTCAAATTAAAATTTATAACTTTGTCAATTAAATTTTAACCACATATGACTTATATCCTCTCAAAACCCTAAAACCCCTAAACCCCAAAACCCCAAACCCCAAACCCCAAACCCTGAACCCTGAACCCTGAACCCCAAACCCCAAACCCCAAAACCCCAAAAACCCCAAAACCCCAAAACCCCAAAACCCTAAACCCTAAACCCTAAAACCCTTTTAAACCCAAACCCCAAACCCTAGACCCCAAACCCTAAACCCTAAACCCCCAACCCCGACCCTAAACCCCCGACCCAACCCCCTGCACCCCGGACCCCGGACCCTGCACCCCAACCCCAACCCCCAACCCCAACCCCAAACCCCAAACCCCAAACCCCCAAACCCCAAAACCCCCAAACCCCAAACCCCAAACCCCAAACCCCAAACCCCAAACCCCTAAAACCCTAAAACCCTAAACCCCAAACCCTAAACCCTAAACCCTAAACCCCTAAACCCCTAAACCCCTAAACCCCTAACCCTAAACCCTAAACCCTAAACCCTAAACCCTAAACCCTAAACCCTAATGTAAGGTAAATTTTAAAAATTTTAAGTATTATATATAAATCAATTTACTAAAATTTTATAAATTTTCTATTATACATCGGGGTCAAATTAAAAATTTATAACTTTGTCAATTAAATTTTAACCACATATGACTCATATCCTCTCAATATATGTATCTCTCTATAATATTTTAAACTAAATAATAATCTAATTTATATTATTTTTAAATTAGATACCCCAAACCAAAACCCTAAACCCTGAACCCTGAACCCCCAAACCCTGAACCCCTAAAATCCCAAAACCCCCAAACCCCAAAACCCCAAACCCTAAACCCTAAACCCTAAAACCTAATACCCTAAAACCCTAGACCCTTTTAAACCATAGACCCCAAACCCTAGACCCCAAACCCTAAACCCCTAACCCCTAACCCTAAACCCCCGACCTCGACCCCCACCTGCACCCTGCACCTGCACTCACCCCAACCCCAACCCCCAACCCCCAACCCCAACCCTAAACCCTAAAATCAATGTCAGATACTCTAAAATAAAAGCAACAAAAAATAAAGAACGATGGGAGTATATGATAGTCGTTACCATCAAAGTGAAGGTTTATATAGAGCCAGGTCAATCGACACCACCGGAAAAAAAATTGCTTTATAATGTAAGGTAAATTTTAAAAAATTTAAGTATTATATATAAATTGACCCCACTAAAATTTTATAAATTTTCTATTATACCGGGTCAAATTAAAAATTTATAACTTTGTCAATTAAATTTTAACCACATATGACTCATATCATCTCAATATATGTATCTCTCTATAATATTTTAAACTAAATAATAATCTAATTTATATTATTTTTAAATTAGATACCCCAAACCAAAACCCTAAACCCTGAACCCTGAACCCTGAACCCTGAACCCCAAACCCAAAATCCCAAAACCCCAAAACCCCAAAACCCCCAAACCCCCAAACCCTAAACCCTAAAACCTAAAACCTAATACCCTAAAACCCTAGACCCTCTTAAACCCTAGACCCCAAACCCTAAACCCCAACAACCTCGACCCTAAACCCTCGACCTCGACCCCGACCCTCGACTGACCCTGCACCCTGCACCCTGCACCCCAACCCCCAACCCCCAACCCCCAACCCCTAAACCCCAAACCCTAAAATCAATGTTGCATACTCTAAAATAAAAGCAACAAAAATAAAGAACGATGGGAGTATATGATAACAGCATTTATCATCAAGCGGTTGGCTTACATAGAACTTTGTGGGGTCAATCGACACCACTGGAAAAAAAATTGCTTTATAATGTAAGGTAAATTTTAAAAATTTTAAGTATTATATATAAATTGACCCCACTAAAATTTTATAAATTTTCTATTATACCGGGTCAAATTAAAAATTTATAACTTTGTCAATTAAATTTTAACCACATATGACTTATATCCTCTCAAAACCCTAAAACCCTAAACCCCAAACCCCAAACCCCAAACCCTGAACCCTGAACCCTGAACCCTGAACCCTGAACCCCAAACCCCAAACCCCAAAACCCCAAAACCCCAAAACCTCAAAACCCTAAACCCTAAAACCCTTTTAAACTCCAAACCCCAAACCCTAGACCCCAAACCCTAAACCCTAAACCCCTAACCCCTGACCCTAAACCCTCGAATTCTAAACCCTCGACCCTGCACCCTGACCCCCTGCACCCCCAACCCCCAACCCCAACCCCCAAACCCCAAACCCCAAACCCTAAACCCTAAAATCAATGTTGCATACTCTAAAATAAAAGCAACAAAAATAAAGAACGATGGGAGTATATGACAAAGTCGTTACCATCATGCAAGTAAACCCACATAGAGCCAGGGGTCAATCGACACCCTTTGGAAAAAAAAAATTGCTTTATAATGTAAGGTAAATTTTAAAAAATTTAAGTATTATATATAAATTGACCCCACTAAAATTTTATAAATTTTCTATTATACCGGGTCAAATTAAAAATTTATAACTTTGTCAATTAAATTTTAACCACATATGACTTATATCCTCTCAAAATCCTAAAACCCTAAACCCCAAACCCCAAACCCTAAACCCCTAACCCTCAACCTCAACCTCAACCCGAACCTCGAACCTCAAACCCAAACCCTGAACCCCAAACCCCAAAACCCCAAAACCCTAAACCCTAAACCCTAAACCCTAAACCCTAAAACCCTTTTAAACTCCAAACCCCAAACCTTAGACCCCAAACCCTAAACCCTAAACCCTAAACCCCTAACCCCTGACCCTAAACCCCTGACCCTAACCCCCAGACCCCAGACCCCAGACCCCCAACCCCCAACCCCCAACCCCCAACCCCCAACCCCCAAACCCCAAACCCCAAACCCCAAACCCTAAACCCTAAAATCAATGTTGCATACTCTAAAATAAAAGCAACAAAAATAAAGAACGATGGGGAGTATATGATAAGTCGTTACCATCAAACAAGCTTAATACCACATTACATAGAGCTTTGTGGGGTCAATCGACACCACTGGAAAAAAAAAATTGCTTTATAATGTAAGGTAAATTTTAAAAATTTTAAGTATTATATATAAATTGACCCCACTAAAATTTTATAAATTTTTTATTATACCGGGTCAAATTAAAAATTTATAACTTTGTCAATTAAATTTTAACCACATATGACTCATATCCTCTCAATATATGTATCTCTCTATAATATTTTAAACTAAATAATAATCTAATTTATATTATTTTTAAATTAGATACCCCAAACCAAAACCCTAAACCCTGAACCCTGAACCCTGAACCCCCAAACCCTGAACCCCCAAAATCCCAAAACCCCCAAACCCCAAAACCCCCAAAACCCCAAACCCTAAACCCTAAACCCTAAAACCTAATACCCTAAAACCCTAGACCCTTTTAAACCCTAGACCCCAAACCCTAGACCCCAAACCCTAAACCCCAACCCTAACCCTAAACCCCCCGACCGACCCCCACCTGCACCCTGCACCCCTGCACCCTGCACTTCAACCCCAACCCCAACCCCAACCCCCAACCCCCAACCCCCTAAACCCTAAAATCAATGTTGATACTCTAAAATAAAAAACAAAAAATAAAAAACGATGGGAGTATATGATGATAGTCGTTATCATCAGCCATGGCGAAGTTAACATAGAGCTTTAGAAATCAATCGACACCACCGGAAAAAATTGCTTTATAATGTAAGGTAAATTTAAAAAAATTTAAGTATTATATATAAATCGACCCCACTAAAATTTTATAAATTTTCTATTATAATCGTCAAATTAAAAATTTATAACTTTGTCAATTAAATTTTAACCACATATGACTTATATCCTCTCAAAATCCTAAAACCCTAAACCCTAAACCCCAAACCCCAAACCCCAAACCCTAAATCCCAAACCCCAAACCCTGAACCCTGAACCCTGAACCCTGAACCCCAAACCCTGAACCCCAACCACCAAACCCCAAACCCCAAAACCCCAAAACCCTAAACCCTAAAACCCTTTTAAACTCCAAACCCCAAACCCTAGGCCCCAAACCCTAAACCCTAAACCCTAAACCCCTGACCCTAAACCCCTGACCCTAACCCCCAAACCCCTGACCCCAGACCCCAGAACCCCAATCCCAACCCCCAAACCCCAAACCCCAAACCCCAAACCCTAAACCCTAAAATCAATGTTGCATACTCTAAAATAAAAGCAACAAAAATAAAGAACGATGGGAGTATATGATAGTCAGTTACCATCGCCATGGAAGTTACATAGAGCTTTTGGGTCAATCGACACCACTGGAAAAAAAAATTGCTTTATAATGTAAGGTAAATTTTAAAATTTTAAGTATTATATATAAATCAATTCTACTAAAATTTTATAAATTTTCTATTATACTCGGGTCAAATTAAAATTTATAACTTTGTCAATTAAATTTTAACCACATACGACTCCATATCCTCTCAATATATGTATCTCTATAATATTTTAAACTAAATAATAATCTAATTTATATTATTTTTAAATTAGATACCCCAAACCAAAACCCCAAACCCCGAACCTTGAACCCCAACCCCAAACCCAAAATCCCAAAACCCCAAACCCCCAAACCCCAAACCCCAAACCCCAAACCCTAAACCCTAAAACCTAAAACCTAATACCCTAAAACCCTGTAACCTCTTAAACCCCAGACCCCAAACCCTAAACCCCAACCCACGACCTAAACCCCTCGACCGACCTTGACCCCCGACTCTGCACCCTGCACCCCTGCACCCCTGCACCCCCCAACCCCCAACCCCCAACCCCTAAAAACCCCAAACCCTAAAATCAATGTCAGATACTCTAAAATAAAAGAACAAAAATAAAGAACGATGGGAGTATATGATAATCAGCGTTTATCAGCCATGGTTACATAGAACTTTAATTGGGGTCAATCGACACCACTGGAAAAAAATTGCTTTATAATGTAAGGTAAATTTTAAAAAATTTTAAGTATTATATATAAATGACCCCCACTAAAATTTTATAAATTTTCTATTATACCGGGTCAAATTAAAAATTTATAACTTTGTCAATTAAATTTTAACCACATATGACTTATATCCTCTCAAAACCCTAAAACCCTAAACCCTAAACCCCAAACCCTCAACCACAACCTCGAACCTCAACCTCGAACCTCGAACCTCAACCTCGAACCTCAACCTCGAACCCGAACCTCAGAACCCCAAAACCCCAAAACCCCAAAACCCAAAACCCAAAACCCTAAAACCCTTTTAAACTCCAAACCCCAAACCCTAGACCCCAAACCCTAAACCCTAAACCCCTAACCCCTGACCCTAAACCCCTGACCCTAAACCCTGCACCCCTGGACCCTGCACCCTGGACCCCCACCCCCAACCCCAAACCCCAAACCCTAAACCCTAAAATCAATGTTGCATACTCTAAAATAAAAGCAACAAAAATAAAGAACGATGGGAGTATATGATAGTCGTTACCATCAGTGGCGAAGCCACATAGAGCTTTGTGGGGTCAATCGACACCACTGAAAAAAAAATTGCTTTATAATGTAAGGTAAATTTTAAAAATTTTAAGTATTATATATAAATTGACCCCACTAAAATTTTATAAATTTTCTATTATACCGGGTCAAATTAAAAATTTATAACTTTGTCAATTAAATTTTAACCACATATGACTCATATCATCTCAATATATGTATCTCTCTATAATATTTTAAACTAAATAATAATCTAATTTATATTATTTTTAAATTAGATACCCCAAACCAAAACCCTGAACCTCGAACCCCAAACCCCGAACCCCAAAATCCCAAAACCCCAAACCCCAAAACCCCAAAACCCCAAACCCTAAACCCTAAATCCTAAAACCTAATACCCCTAAAACCCTGAGACCTCTTAAACCCTAGACCCCAAACCCTAAACCCCAAACCCCGACCTAAACCCTCGACCTCGACCCCGACCTGCACCCTGCACCTGCACCCTGGACCCCAACCCCAACCCCAACCCCCCCACCCCCCAACCCCTGACCCTAAACCCTAAAATCAATGTTGCATACTCTAAAAAAAAAGCAACAAAAATAAAGAACGATGGGAGTATATGATAGTCGTTACCATCAGCCAATGGGTTACATAAAGCCAGGTCAATCGACACCTTTGGAAAAAAAAATTGCTTTATAATGTAAGGTAAATTTTAAAAATTTAAGTATTATATATAAATTGACCCTACTAAAATTTTATAAATTTTCTATTATAAGGGTCAAATTAAAATTTATAACTTTGTCAATTAAATTTTAACCACATATGACTTATATCCTCTCAA
This sequence comes from Panax ginseng, assembly GCA_020205605.1. Lineage (NCBI taxonomy): Eukaryota > Viridiplantae > Streptophyta > Magnoliopsida > Apiales > Araliaceae > Panax > Panax ginseng. The sequence goes on from CM035138.1 coordinate 41,194, forward strand.
AACCCTAAAACCCTAAACCCCAAACCCCAAACCCCAAACCCTAAACCCTAACCCCTAACCCTGAACCTCGAACCTCGAACCTCGAACCTCGAACTCGAACCCCGAACCCGAACCCCGAACCCCAACCTCGAACCCTGAACCCCAAAAACCCCAAAACCCTTTTAAACTCCAAACCCCAAACCACAGACCCCCAAACCCTAAACCCTAAACCCTAAACCCCTAACCCTCGACCCTAAACCCCGACCCTAAACCCTGCACCTCGACCTGACCCTGACCCCTGCACCCTCAACCCCCAACCACCAACCCCAACCCCAAACCCCAAACCCCAAACCCCAAACCCCAAACCCTAAAATCAATGTTCGTATACTCTAAAATAAAAGCAACAAAAATAAAGAACGATGGGAGTATATGATAGTCGTTACCATCGATTATGGCTTATATAGAGCTTTGTAGGTCAATCGACACCACTTTGGAAAAAAAATTGTTTTATAATGTAAGATAAATTTTTAAAAATTTAAGTATTATATATAAATTGACCCCACTAAAATTTTATATAATTTTCTATTATACTTAGGATCAAATTAAAATTTATAACTTTGTCAATTAAATTTTAACCACATATGACTCATATCCTCTCAATATATGTATCTCTCTATAATATTTTAAACTAAATAATAATCTAATTTATATTATTTTTAAAAATAAATAATGAATTACTTACTTATGAATAAATAGATTAAAAAGTTTATTATGAATCAATATAGTGTATATATACCATATATTATTACTCATTATATTTTCATTGTAATATATATATATATATATATATATATACCCAAAAGTATACGGTATTAAAAAAAATTGGCTCAGGGGCGCTGCCCCCGAAACCCCGCCAAATTATTTGTAACTTGGTACTAATTTCGACCCCCACTAACACAAGTTTCTGGCTTCGCCACTGGTCACCATGCTATAACAGATTGTTAATATCTAGATTTCAAATTCAAGTACCAAGTACCTTAGAGTAATTCCTATACTTTGGAACAGGGAATATGCAACCTCTGTTTAACTCGACAAGGATAAATTTCCATGGCCCGAGGAACCTAGATTCATTAGTAATGTGAAAATTCTACAGATTAGTTGACAAATCAATACAATAATTGGACAAGGGAAATAAATGGATAAAATAATAAGGAACAATGACACAAACATGATTTACCTTTTCAAATAAGCATTACTGTCACATGCTTTTTAGTGAATCAAGTTACTTCTCAACCCAAGCCTCATATTGACATAAATATTCAACTGAAAGATTCAAAAATATTCAAAACGGCAATATTAGCAAAATAGCACATAGCTAACAATAAAAATCCCAAAAGACCAAAGTTTATGACCCTTGAGATGACATAAATAAAGGTAACATAATGAGAGTATACAATAAAGAAACTAAACTCAATCTTATGTTTTTGCTGCCACCAACTAAATAAGTAAATGGCACATAAATTACATGTATAGGATAATTAATTAAAGACACATAATTCATGAACAAATTAATTTACAAGCATAGTCCAACACCCTGAAATTGAGTTTCAATCATAAATATCCTCAAAATAAAAGTAGACAACAAAACCGTCAAATCATTCAACCCCAAAATTTAATTTTTCTCACACACATGCACTGCATATCTGAATTCTTAAGGCTGAAATAGAACAATAAATAATGAGCCAGTGTACCTAGCTTCAAAATAGGCTCTACTCAACTTTTTTCAAAACTCACCAAATCTGTTACAAACACTATTTTATTGAGTCTGCTTGTTGCTTTGATATTCTGAGTATAAGAAAGTTAAAAGATTTAAGTCCAACTAACAAAACCCTTAGTTGTTCTACTTTACTCTTAGCCCGAATCCACTTTATACCAACCCCATGCATTTTACCCACAAAAAAACAACACTAAACAAAAATACCCACTTCATAAATCTCCATTTTCAATAAACAATCCAGGTTTTAAAAAAACAAAATAAAAAATTCTATTAAATATAACTTCCAATGGGTGTGGTGTATATTTTTGGCCTTAAGATAAGCTCTGCAGAGAAATTAAGACTTCAAGAAAAAAAAAATTGCAGATAGAAGTTGATATTCAAAAAAAAGTTGCAACAAAAAAAACATATTTTCATGCTCTATAAAAAGGAGACATCAATGGGCATGAGACAGTGCAGCAAGAGGTTGAGGGAGACGAGTAAAGTAGTACTCCCTTCGTCCCTAATTATTTGACGTTTTAGAGTTTTTCATTTGTCCCTAATTATTTGACGTTTGTTCAAATCTATGAGAATTAATGATAATTTTTCCAAAATTAACCCTCATTATTCTGTCTATTTTTTTGATACTTTAAACTTTCTCTCTCCTTATTCCACCAAAACTCTTCTTATCCCAACAAAAGATTTAAAGGTATTATAGACAATTGATTATTATATTTAATATTTTCCAATCATTATCTTAATTTTGTGTCAACCTCTAAAACGTCAAATAATTAGAGACGGTAGGAGTAAAACTGAAGACTAAAACTAGAAGAAGCACAACTTCAATTTCAAGGTAACGTACATATGCATGACCAAAAAGTAATTGTCAGTTGTGTCTGAGCATCTCTTTGGGCTAAAACATCAGTTCATTAATGAATTTTTAGCCAAAAAAACACAATGAAATACTAATGACAATTAAATTCTGATATATATATATATATATATATATATATATATATATATATATATATATATATATATATATATATATTTAGTTATGATTTAAAGAAAGTGACATTGATAAAACATAACAAATAAAAAATGTATACCTTGAAGAGGGTCATAAAGAGGTGGTCATGACGATTTGAAATTTCAATTTCAGGCTTTCTGTCTCCAAAGAATTCCTTTAGAGTTATGTGCTTCACAAGCAAAGCCGGAATCAAATAGCAAACCAGTAAAATAGTGACCGAAAGTGTGGAGCTGTGCAGACCACCCTACACCCTGAAGCAGACCAAATCTCATACACCTGAAGATTCAGATTTTCAAGATAAAACTTGGGCAACACTGCCCTTCCAACACTCACCATGTCCCTTGATATCAGCCCACAAAATGTAATAAAAATCATGACCCTTAACTTTAACTTGTAGTCCAAAAACAGAGGAATGGGGATGACAACAACAGCAGGAACGCTCTGAGTATGCTACCGCCTTCAAAAGCCACCAGCATGAAGTAGTGGAAGGACTGTGACCTTAGCAATGTACAATCAATGTCACAGACAAGATTTTGGGATCCCCTGTTCTGTGGCCCACATTTGGTTACACTAGGGTACAAATTCTGAGGCGGTTGATGCTGTGATCTAAGAGATGGTTTTCTTAAGAAAAACCCATAATTTTTCACCTTCATTGCAGCTCTGTAACATGAGTTGGCCAAAAGCTGGTACACCAACCATTCTGCTAGCTTCAGAAGTACCATGACAAAAACAGGTCTTTTTTTCACGGCACCGTAAGTGATTACTAATAAGCTTCGGTATGGCTGACAAAGAAAATTTTACTGTGTGTTTTAGTGTGTGAGGGAATGACAGGAGATTATTTTGGTATTGGGATGGAATGAAAGTTAACCAAAATGCAAAATACTAGAAAGAAAGGCACATAAACAAGCCCAAGTTTTTACTTCCACTAAATAAATAAAGGTAACATAATGAGAGTATACAATAAAGAAACTAAACACAGTCCTAAGTTTCTGCTGCAACTAACTAAATAAGTAAATGGCACATAAATTACAGGATAATTAACTAAAGACACATAATTCATGAACAATCTAAGTCACAGGTATAGTCCAACACCCTGAAATTGAGTTTCAATCAAAACATCTTCAAAACAAAAGAAAACAAAACAATAACAGTCAAATCATTCAACCCCAAAATTTGCTTTTTCTGGCACACATGCACTTGCATAAACTAAACTCAATCCTATGTTTTTGCTGCCACTAACTAAATAAAGAAAGGACACATAAATTACATGAATATGATATTCACGAAAACCACATAATTCATGAATAATCTAAGTTCCAGGCAAAGTCGGACACTGAAATTGAGTTTCAATCCCAAACAAAAACTTTTGAGTAAACAAGAAAGTTAAAAACCTAATAAAATGGTATTTCTAAAAGACCCAATATTCCAAGTTTAAGAAAGTTAAAAAGATTTAAGCTTTTCTTGTTTACAGACCCGATATTCCAAGTTTAAGAAAGTTAAAAAGATTTAAGCTTTTCTTAAACTTGGAATATTGGGTCTGTTACAAACACCATTTTATTGGGACTGCTTCCAGGTTTAAGAAAGTTAAAAAGATTGAAGCCGAAAAAACAAAACCTTTAGCTGTTCTACTTTACCCCACACGCCGAATCCACTATATACAAACCCCCATGCATTTTGCTGACCAAAAAACACAACCAACACAACAAAAATACCCACTATATAGAGATCTCCATTTTCACCAAACAACCCATTTTTTGTAAACAAACAAAATAAAAATTTACTGACCAAAATTACAAAAAACAACACAAAACAAAAATACCCACTTCATAGAGATCTCCATTTTCACCAAACTATTCAATTTTTTAAAACAAACAAAATAAAATTTCTGTTAAATATAACTCCAAATAGGTGGGTATATTTTTGGCCTTGTGATAAGCTCTGCAGAAAAAATATCAGAGACTTCAAGGAAATAAAATTACAGAAAGGAGTACATATTCAAGAAAAGTTCCGAAAAATTTTGTACTTTCATGCTCTGTAAAAAGCAGACATCAGTGGGTATGAGAGAGAAAGTGCAGAGAGGTTGAGAGAATTTGAAATCTGTACCTTCGAACAAAGCAGGTTAAGCAGATGGAAGAGTGGAACCAAATCAGACCCAAATCGTGTAGCCTCCAGGCCTCCACCTACCCTACCAAAAAATCTCATGCATCCCGGCTTAGATCTGCCACCAAATAGATCTGATAGGAAAAAGAAGGGCGGATCCGACCGCCTATGCTTTTAAAAAGTAGAGAGAGGAATCAGAGGAGGATAACAGGTGATGGTTGAAAATAGAAACAGAAGTGTTTGAAGTCTGGAGGGAAAATATAGTAGAGAGGGACACGGATAAGAGTGAAGTGTCTGAAGTCTGAGAGAGAAAATATAGACTGAAGTGGAGGGAAAATATAGATTGAAGTGTTTGAAGTCGGGGAGGAGAAGACTAAAGAGGGACACGGACAAGACTGAAGCCTTATCCTGCCTAGAATAGAGTGAAGAGTGGCCGTGCATGCCCTTATCCTAGACTAGTAGAGTATTGCCAAATGGATGGATGTTGGATGAGTCCCACTGTTTGACCTTTTTTAAAGAAACAAAATAGAGCGGAAGGAGGAGAGTAGACTTTCAGTTGGAGCCAGATGTCCATTTATATATTCAGTAGGCTAACACATGACATGGAATGATTAAATTTATCCCAAATTTTAGGCAGGTTTAGATAATTTATTAGAAAAGAGTGGAAAATTTAAAATTATTTATATTTTGTTATATAGATATATATCCTTCATATAAGTACCACCCGCGTGCGGGTGGTAAATTTTGTATGCGATTGTGGTTGTGGTTGTTAATCTTTCATGAGTAAATATCTATCATTTGAACCAAAATATCATGAAAAAAAATTAATTTATACTTCTCAGTCATGTATTTGTTATCATCAATCAATACTTCATGACGTTCACGTACTAGTCCCTTATTAATGAATTTTATTTAGAAACAAATTTCTTGAAAAATAAATAGGAACTTTTCGCTCGTTGACTACTTGACATGTCGGCTGAAAAAACATGTTTCACATGTGCAGGCATCCATCTTGAACGAATATCGTATATTGAGTGTAATCATTTGTTGTCATTCAACCCACTATTCTCAATAAAGTCCATCCAAATTGAGTCAAAGTCTTCTTCAGTCTCTGATTTCCATGTACAATTAAAAAATTCCTTATAGTAAGCACTGTATTTCAATGAATCATTTTAGGAGAATTACCAGCATAACTTCCAAAATTTGGTTGAATAACCATACTAAAGAATTTATAGTCTCATCACTTAAAAATGCACAAGTAAAGATAATAGTCTGACCATGATTATTAACACCCATCAATGGTGCAAATATCAATCCGTATCGATTGGTATTATATGTAGTATCAAAGACTACTACAACACCATAAAACTTATATTCTCGTCTAGATGTTGCATCGGCCCAAAAACAATGAGTAATCATTTGTTCACCATAACCTCAATTTTGAAAGTGAAAGAAGAATTCTTTCCTTGTTCCAATTTTAAATATTCATGCAATATTTTCCCATCACGTCCCTTCATTTTATTACGCTCATCTCTATCATAGTTATATAAATCTTGTTGTGTACCATCAATATTTTCAAACCCCTCGCATGGACTCCAAAAAAATTGAATTGTTGACGAGGCGGTATATTTACCATGCTAATTTGTTGAGACAAACATTTTTGTGCACTCAAAACATTTCGATGAGATCTCAAAAGATGAGTTCTTCGGGGGGTTGTCAACGGGTGACTATGACCCTCAACAAATACACTCGCCACATATGTGCCCGATTTTACAATATTCATTTTAACAAACCGACAAAAGTACAAATGTAATTAGTAAGAAGAAGAAAAAATTAACATGTTTAACTCTAAATGAAAAAATTGTTGAAAATATAAGTCATTGAGCCATTTTGTGAAACATATTGAAACATATTTATTTTGTGAAATGAAATAAATGAGATTAAATGTGAGCCATTGGATGATGATTTATTTCATTTCACAAAATAAATAAAAAATTACCCAATTTAAAAATCCCCCTACACTCGGTCCAAGTCCTCAAATCAATGCGCTTCAATCAATTTAGCTTCAACATCCAACGATCTAAAATTTATCTTTATGAGATCAAGTATCAAACACATCAATTAACAAAAATTAGATCTTTAAATCAAATTATCCCCAAATTGTAATCAAAATCTCAAATGATTCCAGAAACATCAATACCTAACGAATCATCAAATTCATCTATTTCATCCTCCTTATCTTTCATCACGCTTCTATATCCCACAAGCTTCATGAGTTCAATTTATCTCAAATTTCTATATCCATTACTAATCATTACTTAAATCCAAACTATACAAACAACAATAACAGTGACAAAATTCTTTTATTTCCTTATTTGGAAAAGTTTTTTGTGGGTCACCTCATCCTGTTGACCTCATCTCGTGTGCTCTTGTGCCTTCCTTTTGGATGAAATGTTTTTTTCTTTTTTGCTTGAAAAAGTTTTGTTTCGCATGTCCTTTTATAGTTTTTACCATTATTTGATTGATCTAATGAAAGAAGTTATATGGGTCATCCATATATCTATGGATGAAGATTAATAAAGACTTGATCCTGCAATATGTTATATTAGCAAGTTATAAAATTGACCATATAACTTAACCATTAGTCATTCGTCACCTTATTTGTTTGACCTCTCTCTCTCTTATTTGTCTTGGTTCTTCATTTTAAACTTCTTTATTAAGCTAATCCTAAATTTATAGAGCGACTCGCAATCGGGTTTTTTGTATCAAGTTACGTTTCTGCTAAATCAGATACCCATCTACTATATGCATAAAAAAAAGGAGTTGTTATAATAAAGCAAACAATAATTTTTAATTGTCAAAATACTATTTAAAAAGATACAATCAATCAAAAAGGCTTATAAATAATAAATAATAAATATTGAAATGTAGTTAAACTTAGTTTAAATTTATGAGAATTTGATTATTAAAGTTGGATATTCTTTATTTATTCATTGAAATTTGTCTTCATAAGAATTTTCATTTAAATACTTTATGGAGTATGTATGGAAAGTGCGGGTGTGTTAAGAATTAATTTAGGCTTTTAGTTTTGTGTGTCTCCATATTCAGTGCTTCATTTTTTTTGTGTTCATAATTTATTTATTTTTATTTTTTTTGAATTATACAGTGCCTTCAGGCACGGGTTATCGTTAGTATAGATATATAGAATAAAGCTCTCAAACGGACTATTCGTTTACGAATAGTCCAACCTAGCCCGGCAATCACTATCTAAGTCAACATACCGTGTATTATCTCTTCACTAAAAAACAAAACTTAACTTCAATAGCCATTATGTGGTCAAAAAATAAAAATAAATAAAAAAACCTAAAACATAAAAAAATAAAACAAAACAACCACATAAAACATAATTCTAGCCAAAAAAATAACAACCAATAAAAATAAAACAACCTTACATTACAACCTTCTAGTACATAAAAATAAAAAAACATACTACAAAAAAAATAAAACATAATTCTAGTAAATAGTAAAAAAATCAAAATAGTAGTCAATAGCCATTACATTGGCCAATAAAACATAATTCTAGTGAATTAACAACCTTGATTAACTACACACAACTTCAATAGTCATTACATAGTCAAAAAAATAAAAATAGTAGTCAATCAAGTAGATGAATAATTTTCGCCATCGTCTTCACTTGCATTTGAATTGGAATCTTCAGATCATACGGACGGCCTACAAAAAATTCAATAAAATCACATTAAATAAAAAATATATTAATAATTTTGCCAAAATCAAATTAAAATGATAAAACAGAATAAAAAGATTTGTTACCTGAGTTGAAGCATTGGACAATTTCTTTTATCATGTGCTTGTCCAATTTTTCCACATCCACGACACATTCTCGGTTTCTGTTTTTTTTTTTTTGCCTCCCTAATGCTTTTTCTTTTCCTCATTTAAGCCTTTTTCCGCACCCCTTTGCCCGCACTTGACTCGGTTCTTGAAGCATATATTCATATGTTGAACTCAATTTCACTGAACTAAGTATATCAAGACTAATTTTTTCATAGATTCTAGGAATTGATTGAAAAGCCAAACAAAAGAATCCACAGGCCTCATCGATAAGAAAGCACAAGCAAAAGAAAATGGTATGCCCATGATTATTAACCCCCAACAATGGTGCAAAAATCATTCCATACCGGTTGGTATTGTATGTAGTATCGAATATCACCACATCACTATAAAAGTTATAAGCCCATCAAGAATATTTTTAAATTAGATACTCTCTATAATATTTTAAACTAAATAATAATCTAATTTATATTATTTTTAAATTAGATACCCCAAACCAAAACCCTAAACCCTGAACCCTGAACCCCCAAACCCTGAACCCCCAAAATCCCAAAACCCCCAAACCCCAAAACCCCCAAAACCCCAAACCCTAAACCCTAAATCCTAAAACCTAATACCCTAAAACCCTAGACCCTCTTAAACCCTAGACCCCAAACCCTAAACCCCTAACCCCTGACCCTAAACCCCTGACCACGACCCCCCCCTGCACCTGCACCTGCACCCTGCACCCTGCACCCCAACCCCAACCCCAACCCCCAACCCCCAACCCCCAACCCCTAAACCCTAAAATCAATGTTGCATACTCTAAAATAAAAGCAACAAAAATAAAGAACGATGGGAGTATATGATAGTCGTTATCATCACAAGCGGTTTACATAAAGCTTTAATAAGGTCAATCGACACCACCGAAAAAATTGCTTTATAATGTAAGGTAAATTTTAAAAAATTTAAGTATTATATATAAATTGACCCACTAAAATTTTATAAATTTTTCTATTATATCGTCAAATTAAAATTTATAACTTTGTCAATTAAATTTTAACCACATATGACTTATATCCTCTCAAAACCCTAAAACCCTAAACCCCAAACCCCCAAACCTCAACCCCAACCCCAACCCGAACCCCGAACCCTCAACCCTCAACCCCGAACCCCGAACCACGAACCCCAAAACCCCAAAACCCCAAAACCCTAAACCCTAAAACCCTTTTAAACTCCAAACCCCAAACCCTGCAGACCCCAAACCCCAAACCCTAAACCCTAAACCCCAACCCCTCGACCTAAACCCTCGACCCTAAACCCTGCACTTCGAATTGACCCCTGCACCCCGGACCCCGGACCCTGACCCCAACCCCAACCCCAACCCCAAACCCCAAACCCCAAACCCCAAACCCTAAAATCAATGTCGTATACTCTAAAATAAAAGCAACAAAAATAAAGAACGATGGGGAGTATATGAGTAGTCATTACCATCGTGGCGGTTATATAGAGCTTTAATAGGGGTCAATCGACACCTTTGGAAAAAAAATTGTTTTATAATGTAAGATAAATTTTAAAAATTTTAAGTATTATATATAAATTGAATTTACTAAAATTTTATAAATTTTCTATTATCTAGGATCAAATTAAAAATTTATAACTTTGTCAATTAAATTTTAACCACATATGACTCATATCCTCTCAATATATGTATCTCTCTATAATATTTTAAACTAAATAATAATCTAATTTATATTATTTTTAAAAATAAATAATGAATTACTTACTTATGAACAGTTGTGATTAAAAAAGTTTATTATGAATCAATATAGTGTATATATACCATATATTATTACTCATTATATTTTCATTGTAATATAATATATATATATATATATATACCCAAAAGTATACTATTATAAAAAAAAAAATTTGTGGCGCGGCTTTCAACCCCGCCAAATTATTTGTAACTTGGTACTAATTTCGACCCCCACTAACACAAGTTTCTGGCTTCGCCACTGGTCACCATGCTATAACAGATTGTTAATATCTAGATTTCAAATTCAAGTACCAAGTACCTTAGAGTAATTCCTATACTTTGGAACAGGGAATATGCAACCTCTGTTTAACTCGACAAGGATAAATTTCCATGGCCCGAGGAACCTAGATTCATTAGTAATGTGAAAATTCTACAGATTAGTTGACAAATCAATACAATAATTGGACAAGGGAAATAAATGGATAAAATAATAAGGAACAATGACACAAACATGATTTACCTTTTCAAATAAGCATTACTGTCACATGCTTTTTTAGTGAATCAAGTTACTTCTCAACCCAAGCCTCATATTGACATAAATATTCAACTGAAAGATTCAAAAAATATTCAAAACGGCAATATTAGCAAAATAGCACATAGCTAACAATAAAAATCCCAAAAGACCAAAGTTTATGACCCTTGAGATGACATAAATAAAGGTAACATAATGAGAGTATACAATAAAGAAACTAAACTCAATCTTATGTTTTTGCTGCCACCAACTAAATAAGTAAATGGCACATAAATTACATGTATAGGATAATTAATTAAAGACACATAATTCGTGAACAATCTAATTTATAGGCATAGTCCAACAACCTGAAATTGAGTTTCAATCATAAATATCTTCAAAATAAAAGTAAACAAAACAAAAACCGTCAAATCATTCAACCCCTAAATTTACTTTTTCTCACACACATGCACTGCATATCTGCATTCTTAAGGCTGAAATAGAACAATAAACAATGAGCCAGTACCTAGCTTCAAAATGGGCTCTACTTAGCTTTTGAAAACCCACCAAATCTGTTACAAACACTATTTTATTGAGTCTGCTTGTTGTTTTGATATTTCTAGTTTAAGAAAGTTAAACAGATTTAAGCCCAAATAACAAAACCCTTAGTTGTTCTACTTTACTCTTAGCCCGAATCCACTTTATACCAACCCCCATGCATTTTACCCACAAAAAACAACACTAAACAAAAATACCCACTTCATAAATCTCCATTTTCAATAAACAATCCAGGTTTTTAAAAAAACAAAATAAAAATTCTATTAAATATAACTTCCAATGGGTGTGGTGTATTTTTTGGCCTTAAGATAAGCTCTGCAGAGAAATTAAGACTTCAAGAAAAAAAATTGCAGATAGAAGTTGATATTCAAAAAAAGTTGCAACAAAAAAAAACATATTTTCATGCTCTATAAAAAGGAGACATCAATGGGCATGAGACAGTGCAGCAAGAGGTTGAGGGAGACGAGTAAAGTAGTACTCCCTTCGTCCCTAATTATTTGACGTTTTAGAGTTTTTCATTTGTCCCTAATTATTTGACGTTTGTTCAAATCTATGAGAATTAATGATAATTTTTCCAAAATTAACCCTCATTATTCTGTCTATTTTTTTGATACTTTAAACTTTCTCTCTCCTTATTCCACCAAAACTCTTCTTATCCCAACAAAAGATTTAAAGGTATTATAGACAATTGATTATTATATTTAATATTTTCCAATCATTATCTTAATTCTTGTGTCAACCTCTAAAACGTCAAATAATTAGAGACGGTAGGAGTAAAACTGAAGACTAAAACTAGAAGAAGCACAGCTTCAATTTCAAGGTAACATACATATGCATGACCAAAAAAGTAATTGTCAGCTATGTGTCTGAGCATCTCTTTGGGCTAAAACATCAATTCATTACACAATGAATTTTTAGCCAAAAAAAACACAATGAAATACTAATGACAATTAAGTTCTGATATATATAGTTATGATCTAAAGAAAGTGACACTGATAAAACATAACAAATAAAAATGTATACCTTGAAGAGGGCCATAAAGAGGTGGTCATGACGATTTGAAATTTCAATTTCAGGCTTTCTCTCTCCAAAGAATTCTTTAAGAGTTCTGTGCTTCACAAGCAAAGCCAGAATCAAATAGCAAACCAGTAAAATAGTGACCGAAATTGTGGAGCTGTGCAGACCACCCTACACCCTGAAGCAGACCAAATCTCATGCACCTGAAGATTCAGATTTTCAAGATAAAACTTGGGCAACACTGCCCTTCCAACACTCACCATGTCCCTTGATCTCAGCCCACAAAATGTAATGAAAATCATGACCCTTAACTTTAACTTGTAGTCCAAAAAACAGAGGAATGGGGATGACAACAACAGCACGAACGCTCTGAGTATGCTACCGCCTTCAAAAGCCACCAGCATTAAGTAGTGGAAGGACTGTGACCTTAGCAATGTACAATCAATGTCAGAGACTAGAGTTTGGGATCCCCTGTTCTGTAGCCCACATTTGGTTACACTGGGGTACAAATTCTGAGGCGGTTGATGCTGTGATCTAAGAGATGGTTTTCTTAAGAAAAACCCATAATTGTTCACCTTCATTGCAGCTCTGTAACATGAGTGGGCCAAAAGCCGGTACACCAGCCATTCTGCTAGCTTCAGAAGTACCATGGCAAAAAACATGTCTTTTTTTTTTCACTGGCACCGTCAGTGATTGCTAATAAGCTTTGGTATGGCTGACAAAGAAAATTCTTACTGTGTGTTTTAGTGTGTGAGAGAATGAGAGGAGATTATTTTTGGTATTGGGATGGGATGAAAGTTAACCAAAATGCAAAATACTAGAAAGCAAGGCACATAAACAAACCCAAGTTTTTACTTCAACTAAATAAATAAAGGTAACATAATGAGAGTATACAATAAAGAAACTAAACCCAATCCTAAGTTTCTACTGCAACTAACTAAATAAGTAAATGGCACATAAATTACAGGATAATTAACTAAAGACACGTAATTCATGAACCATCTAAGTTACAGGTATAGTCCAACACCCTTAAATTGAGTTTCAATCAAAAACATCTTCAAAACAAAAGAAAACAAAACAATAACCGTCAAATCATTCAACCCCAAAATTTACTTTTTTTTGCATAAACTAAACTCAATCATATGTTTTTGCTGCCACTAACTAAATAAAGAAAGGGCACATAAATTACATGAATATGATATTCAAGAAAACCACATAATTCATGAATAATCTAAGTTCCAGGAAAAGTCGGACGCCGAAATTGAGTTTCAATCCCAAACAAAAACTTTTGAGTAAACAAGAAAGTCAAAAACCTAATAAAATGGTATTTCTAAAAGACCCAATATTCCAAGTTTAAGAAAGTTAAAAAGATTTAAGCTTTTCTTGTTTACAGACCCGATATTCCAAGTTTAAGAAAGTAAAAAGATTTAAGCTTTTCTTAAACTTGGAATATTGGGTCTGTTACAAACACCATTTTATTGGGACTGCTTCCAGGTTTAAGAAAGTTAAAAGATTGAAGCCGAAAAACAAAACCTTTAGCTGTTCTACTTTACCCCACACGCCGAATCCACTATATACAAACCCCATGCATTTTGCTGACCAAAAACACAACCAACACAACAAAAATACCCACTATATAGAGATCTCCATTTTCACCAAACAACCCAATTTTTTGTAAACAAACAAAATAAAAATTTACTGACCAAAATTACAAAAACAACACAAAACAAAAAATACCCACTTCATAGAGATCTCCATTTTCACCAAACTATTCAATTTTTTTAAAACAAACAAAATAAAATTTCTGTTAAATATAACTCCAAATAGGTGGGTATATTTTTGGCCTTGTGATAAGCTCTGCAGAAAAAATATCAGAGACTTCAAGGAAATAAAATTACAGAAAGGAGTACATATTCAAGAAAAGTTCCGAAAAAATTTTGTACTTTCATGCTCTGTAAAAAGCAGACATCAGTGGGTATGAGAGAGAAAGTGCAGAGAGGTTGAGAGAATTTGAAATCTGTACCTTCGAACAAAGCAGGTTAAGCAGATGGAAGAGTGGAACCAAATCAGACCCAAATCGTGTAGCCTCCAGGCCCTCCACCTACCCTACCAAAAATCTCATGCATCCCGGCTTAGATCTGCCACCAAATAGATCTGATAGGAAAAAAGAAGGGCGGATCCGACCGCCTATGCTTTTAAAAAGTAGAGAGAGGAATCAGAGGAGGATAACAGGTGATGGTTGAAAATAGAAACAGAAGTGTTTGAAGTCTGGAGGGGAAAATATAGTAGAGAGGGACACGGATAAGAGTGAAGTGTCTGAAGTCTGGAGAGAAAAATATAGACTGAAGTGGAGGGAAAAATATAGATTGAAGTGTTTGAAGTCGGGGAGGGAGTAAAGACTAAAGAGGGACACGGACAAGACTGAAGCCTTATCCTGCCTAGAATAGAGTGAAGAGTGGCCGTGCATGCCCTTATCCTAGACTAGTAGAGTATTGCCAAATGGATGGATGTTGGATGAGTCCCACTGTTTGACCTTTTTTAAAGAAACAAAATAGAGCGGAAGGAGGAGAGTAGACTTTCAGTTGGAGCCAGATGTCCATTTATATATTCAGTAGACTCGACACTATGGACGGTGAAATTTATCCCAAATTTTAGACAGTTTAGATAATTTATTAGAAAGAGTGGAAAATTTAAAATTATTTATATTTTGTTATATAGATATATATCCTTCATATAAGTACCACCTGCACAAAGGGTGGTAAATTTTGTATGCGATTGTGGTTGTGGTTGTTAATCTTTCATGAGTAAATATCTATCATTTGAACCAAAATATCATGAAAAAAAATTAATTTATACTTCTCAGTCATGTATTTGTTATCATCAATCAATACTTCATGACGTTCACGTACTAGTCCCTTATTAATGAATTTTATTTAGAAACAAATTTCTTGAAAAATAAATAGAACTTTCATTTTCATTGACTACTGACGACACGTTTTTGAAAAAACATGTTTCACATGTCAAAAGCATCCATCTTGAACGAATATCGATATTGAGTGTAATCATTTGTTGTCATTCAACCCACTATTCTCAATAAAGTCCATCCAAATTGAGTCAAAGTCTTCTTCGGTCTCTGATTTCCATGTACAATTAAAAAATTCCTTATAGTAAGCACTGTATTTCAATGAATCATTTTAGGAGAATTACCAGCATAACTTCCAAAATTTGGTTGAATAACCATACTAAAGAATTTATAGTCTCATCACTTAAAAATGCACAAGTAAAGATAATAGTCTGACCATGATTATTAACACCCATCAATGGTGCAAATATCAATCAGATCGATTGGTATTATATGTAGTATCAAAGACTACTACAACACCATAAAACTTATATTCTCGTCTCAGATGTTGCAGATCTACCAAAAACAATGAGTAATCATTTGTTCACCATAACCTCAATTTTGAAAGTGAAAGAAGAATTCTTTCCTTGTTCCAATTTTAAATATTCATGCAATATTTTCCCATCACGTCCCTTCATTTTATTACGCTCATCTCTATCATAGTTATATAAATCTTGTTGTGTACCATCAATATTTTCAAACCCCTCGCATGGACTCCAAAAAAATTGAATTGTTGACGAGGCGGTATATTTACCATGCTAATTTGTTGAGACAAACATTTTTGTGCACTCAAAACATTTCGATGAGATCTCAAAAGATGAGTTCTTCGGGGGGTTGTCAACGGGTGACTATGACCCTCAACAAATACACTCGCCACATATGTGCCCGATTTTACAATATTCATTTTAACAAACCGACAAAAGTACAAATGTAATTAGTAAGAAGAAGAAAAAATTAACATGTTTAACTCTAAATGAAAAAATTGTTGAAAATATAAGTCATTGAGCCATTTTGTGAAACATATTGAAACATATTTATTTTGTGAAATGAAATAAATGAGATTAAATGTGAGCCATTGGATGATGATTTATTTCATTTCACAAAATAAATAAAAAATTACCCAATTTAAAAATCCCCCTACACTCTGTCCAAGTCCTCAAATCAATGCGGCTTCAATCAATTTAGCTTCAACATCCAACGATCTAAAATTTATCTTTATGAGATCAAGTATCAAACACATCAATTAACAAAAATTAGATCTTTAAATCAAATTATCCCCAAATTGTAATCAAAATCTCAAATGATTCCGTAAAACATCAATACCTAACGAATCATCAAATTCATCTATTTCATCCTCCTTATCTTTCATCACGTTTCTATATCCTACTGAAGCCTACAGAGTTCAATTTATCTCAGCCCTATATCCATTACTAATCATTACGAAATCCAAACTATACAAACAACAATAACAGGTGACAAAATTCTTTTATTTCCCTTATTTGGAAAAGTTTTTTGTGGGTCACCTCATCTGTTGACCTCATCTGTGTGCTCTTGTGCCTTCCTTTTGGATGAATGTGTTTTTTCTTTGGCTGTTTGAAAAAGTTTTGTTTCTGCATGTCCTTTTATAGTTTTTACCATTATTTGATTGATCTAATGAAAGAAGCTACATGGGTCATCCATATATCTATGGATGAAGATTAATAAAGACTTGATCCTGCAATATGTTATATTAGCAAGTTATAAAATTGACCATATAACTTAACCATTAGTCATTCGTCACCTTATTTGTTTGACCTCTCCCTCTCTCTTATTTGTCTTGGTTCTTCATTTTTAAACTTCTTTATTAAGCTAATCCTAAATTTATAGAACGACCTGCAATCAGTTTTTGTATCAAGTTACTACTGCTAAATCAGATACCCATCTACGCATGCATAAAAAAAGGAGTTGTTATAACAAGCAAACAATAATTTTTAATTGTCAAAATACTATTTAAAAAGATACAATCAATCAAAAAGGCTTATAAATAATAAATAATAAATATTGAAATGTAGTTAAACTTAGTTTAAATTTATGAGAATTTGATTATTAAAGTTGGATATTCTTTATTTATTCATTGAAATTTGTCTTCATAAGAATTTTCATTTAAATACTTTATGGAGTATGTATGGAAAGTGCGGGTGTGTTAAGAATTAATTTAGACTTTTAGTTTTGTGTGTCTCCATATTCAGTGCTTCATTTTTTTTGTGTTCATAATTTATTTATTTTTATTTTTTTTGAATTATCAAAGCGATCTTCTTCAAAAGACGCAAGTTATAGATTAAGTATAGATATATAGAATAAAGCTCTCAAACGGACTATTCGTTTACGAATAGTCCAACCTAGCCTGGCAATCACTATCTAAGTCAACATACCAGGTATTATCTCTTCACTAAAAAAACAAAACTTAACTTCAATAGCCATTATGTGGTCAAAAAAATAAAAAATAAATAAAAAAAACCTAAAACATAAAAAATAAAACAAAACAACCACATAAAACATAATTCTAGCCAAAAAAATAACAACCAATAAAAATAAAACAACCTTACATTACAACCTTCTAGTACATAAAAATAAAAAAACATACTACAAAAAAAATAAAACATAATTCTAGTAAATAGTAAAAAATCAAAATAGTAGTCAATAGCCATTACATGGCCAATAAAACATAATTCTAGTGAATTAACAACCTTGATTAACTACACACAACTTCAATAGTCATTACATAGTCAAAAAAATAAAAATAGTAGTCAATCAAGTAGATGAATAATTTTCGCCATCGTCTTCACTTGCATTTGAATTGGAATCTTCAGATCATACGGACGGCCTACAAAAAATTCAATAAAATCACATTAAATAAAAAATATATTAATAATTTTGCCAAAATCAAATTAAAATGATAAAACAGAATAAAAAGATTTGTTACCTGAGTTGAAGCATTGGACAATTTCTTTTATCATGTGCTTGTCCAATTTTTCCACGACACATTCTCGGTTTTTTTTTTTTTTGCCTCCCTAATGCTTTTTCTTTTCCTCATTTAAGCCTTTTTCCGCACCCCTTTGCCCGCACTTGACTCGGTTCTTGAAGCATATATTCATATGTTGAACTCAATTTCACTGAACTAAGTATATCAAGACCAATTTTTTCATAGATTCTAGGAATTGATTGAAAAGCCAAACAAAAGAATCTACAGTCTCATCAGATAAGAAAGCACAAGCAAAGAAAATGGTATGCCCATGATTATTAACCCCCAACAATGGTGCAAAAATCATTCCATACCGGTTGGTATTGTATGTAGTATCGAATATCACCACATCACTATAAAAGTTATAAGCCCATCAAGAATTTTCATTGGCCCAAAAACAACAAGTAATACGATTTTCATCATCTAACTCAATTTGAAATATAAAAGAAAAATTCATGATCTCTTCTAATTTAAAATATTCAACCAACATACCACCATCATGCCCCTTCATCTCATTACGTTTATCCCTCTCATAATTATATAAATCTTTTTGCGTACATCATATGTTTTCTAACCCCCCTTGCTTGAACTCCCAAAAAATTATATTGTTGATGCAATGGTATATTTACCATTCCAAGTTGTTGTGTTAAGCATTTTGGGGCATTAGAAACATTGCGGTGAGATCTTATAAGATGGACTTTTCTTGGGGTGGACAATGCGTGATTATGCCCTTCAATAAATACACTCACAACAAAAAATCCAGATTTTGATTTCAAAAAAGTAATTTTAGCTTCACAATTCTCTTTCATATTCCCCCGACGCCTTTGTGTATCAATATATGCTACTATTGAACCTCGTCCTTCCTTAAAACAAACATATTCCTTCCTTATGATTTCTTCACTCCCTCCTCCTTTATTTCTTTGGGTCTAACTTCAAATGCTAAATCCGGCCTCTTTTGCATATGCATTGTAAAAAATTTTGGCATCCTCTAATGTTTCAAATTGCTGTCCTTTTTTGGGCTTTAGCTCAAGTCTTACTTGAGGATTATAAATGGAATTTGACTCTTCTAACTCATTCTTTACTTGAAACTATATATCATCACCACTCTCTCCTACATTCAAATCAACATTGTCACAACTCCCAAACTCTAAGTCCACAGTGTCCATTTCAACAATTTGTAAATATACAAAAATTATGCAAAAAATTATTCACATAGGAAAAATATAATCAAGTATTAAAAATCCTCATTTAAAAAATGATGTACATATGTGTACTAAATCAGACATGCTAAACACTTCATTGTTCCCCTGCTACTTAAAATTCAGGAGTGCAAGAAGATTGTTAAAGTAACAAGCCACAATTCAACAACCCAATAATTGTACAATTCGGGCCAAGTTTTCAGAACAGTACTACAACTCAATAAATATTAATGGACTTAATGCTCTCAATTAAATATTGCACATAATGCCCTAATAATAATTGTTCTATTTTGTAAAAAGAGAAAAAAAAAAGAGAACAATCAATCCAAAATTAGGACTTTTTTCCCTTGTAACTTTTAGAGAAATTAAGTTCTATATATACATTGGCAAAATTTATCCACTGATTTAATTATTTAAATCTAGGTTTAAACCTAGATTCCTCTTCTTCTTTTTTTTCGTTTAAACCCAAATCTGAAAAGAGAGAAAAAGTATTACTTGTAATTGAGAGGGCTGGGCGGAATAACTCTTCAATCGCTAATTGTTTTTCGCTGGTATGCAGAGGGAGAAGAGATACGTGGTAGGGAGAGTAGAGAGGGGAGAGAGAATGTGTGGAATGGATGATAAGTTTTGTTTTTTAGTTTTTTAGTGAATGTCTTAAATGGGTCCAATAATTTAATTTAAAAAGCCAGCTTGGACTGTTCGTAAATGAACAAATCAGTTTTGAGATCTTTCTTCATATATATATATATATATATATATATATATATATATATATATATATATATATATATATATATATATATATATAAATTGACCCTACTAAAATTTTATAAATTTTCTATTATGGGTCAAATTAAAATTTATAACTTTGTCAATTAAATTTTAACCACATATGACTCATATCCTCTCAATATATGTATCTCTACATAATATTTTAAACTAAATAATAATCTAATTTATATTATTTTTAAATTAGATACCCCAAACCAAAACCTAAACCACGAACACGAACCTCGAACCTCGAACCCCAAACCCCGAACCCCAAAATCCCCAAACCCCAAACCCCAAAACCCCCAAAACCCTAAAACCTAATACCCTAAAACCCTAGACCCTCTTAAACCCTAGACCCCAAACCCTAGACCCCAAACCCTAAACCCCAAACCCTAACCCTAAACCCCGACCACGACCCACGACCCCGACACAGACCCCAAACCCCGGACCCCGGACCCGGACCCCCAACCCTGACCCCTGACCCCTAAACCCTAAAATCAATGTTGCATACTCTAAAATAAAAGCAACAAAAATAAAGAACGATGGGAGTATATGATAGTCGTTACCATCAGTGGCGAAGCCACATAGAACTTTGTGGGGTCAATCGACACCACTGGAAAAAAAATTGCTTTATAATGTAAGGTAAATTTTAAAAAATTTAAGTATTATATATAAATTGACCCCACTAAAATTTTATAAATTTTCTATTATACCGGGTCAAATTAAAAATTTATAACTTTGTCAATTAAATTTTAACCACATATGACTTATATCCTCTCTCAAACCCTAAAACCCAAACCCCAAACCCCAAAATAGTAAACCCCCAACCCCCAACCACGAACCTCGAACCTCAACCTCGAACCACAACCTGAACCACGAACCCCAAACCCTGAACCCCAAACCCCAAAACCCCAAAACCCAAAAACCCCAAAACCCCAAAACCCCAAAACCCCAAAACCTAAACCCTAAAACCCTTTTAAACTCCAAACCCCAAACCCTAGACCCCAAACCCTAAACCCCAACCCACGACCCTAAACCCCGACCTAAACCCAGCACCTCGATTTCTGACCCTGACCCGGACCCCCAACCCCCAACCCCAAACCCCCAACCCCAAACCCCAAACCCTAAAATCAATGTTGCATACTCTAAAATAAAAGCAACAAAAATAAAGAACGATGGGAGTATATGATAGTCGTTACCATCAGTGGCGAAGCCATATAGAGCTTTGTGGGGTAATCAATCGACACCATTGGAAAAAAAATTGTTTTATAATGTAAGATAAATTTTAAAAATTTTAAGTATTATATATAAATTGATTTACTAAAATTTTATAAATTTTCTATTATCTTAGGATCAAATTAAAAATTTATAACTTTGTCAATTAAATTTTAACCACATATGACTCATATCCTCTCAATATATATATCTCTATAATATTTTAAACTAAATAATAATCTAATTTATATTATTTTTAAAAATAAATAATGAATTACTTACTTATGAACAGTTGTGATTAAAAAAGTTTATTATGAATCAATATAGTGTATATATACCATATATTATTACTCATTATATTTTCATTGTAATATAATATATATATATATATATACCCAAAAGTATACTCACAGTATTAAAAAAAAATTGGCTCAGGCGCCTTGAGAACCCCGCCAAATTATTTGTAACTTGGTACTAATTTCAACCCCACTAACACAAGTTTAAAGCACATACTTTGGTCACCATGCTATAACAGATTGTTAATATCTAGATTTCAAATTCAAGTACCAAGTACCTTAGAGTAATTCCTATACTTTGGAACAGGGAATATGCAACCTCTGTTTAACTCGACAAGGATAAATTTCCATGGCCCGAGGAACCTAGATTCATTAGTAATGTGAAAATTCTACAGATTAGTTGACAAATCAATACAATAATTGGACAAGGGAAATAAATGGATAAAATAATAAGGAACAATGACACAAACATGATTTACCTTTTCAAATAAGCATTACTGTCACATGCTTTTTTAGTGAATCAAGTTAATTCTCAACCCAAGCCTCATATTGACATAAATATTCAACTGAAAGATTCAAAAAATATTCAAAACGGCAATATTAGCAAAATAGCACATAGCTAACAATAAAAATCCCAAAAGACCAAAGTTTATGACCCTTGAGATGACATAAATAAAGGTAACATAATGAGAGTATACAATAAAGAAACTAAACTCAATCTTATGTTTTTGCTGCCACCAACTAAATAAGTAAATGGCACATAAATTACATGTATAGGATAATTAATTAAAGACACATAATTCATGAACAAATTAATTTACAAGCATAGTCCAACACCCTGAAATTGAGTTTCAATCATAAATATCCTCAAAATAAAAGTAGACAACAAAAACCGTCAAATCATTCAACCCCAAAATTTAATTTTTCTCACACACATGCACTGCATATCTGAATTCTTAAGGCTGAAATAGAACAATAAATAATGAGCCAGTGTACCTAGCTTCAAAATAGGCTCTACTCAACTTTTTCAAAACTCACCAAATCTGTTACAAACACTATTTTATTGAGTCTGCTTGTTGCTTTGATATTCTGAGTATAAGAAAGTTAAAAAGATTTAAGTCCAACTAACAAAACCCTTAGTTGTTCTACTTTACTCTTAGCCCGAATCCACTTTATACCAACCCCATGCATTTTACCCACAAAAAACAACACTAAACAAAATACCCACTTCATAAATCTCCATTTTCAATAAACAATCCAGGTTTTTAAAAAAACAAAATAAAAATTCTATTAAATATAACTTCCAATGGGTGTGGTGTATTTTTTGGCCTTAAGATAAGCTCTGCAGAGAAATTAAGACTTCAAGAAAAAAAATTGCAGATAGAAGTTGATATTCAAAAAAGTTGCAAAAAAAAACATATTTTCATGCTCTATAAAAGGAGACATCAATGGGCATGAGACAGTGCAGCAAGAGGTTGAGGGAGACGCAGTAAAAGTAGTACTCCCTTCGTCCCTAATTATTTGACGTTTTAGAGTTTTTCATTTGTCCCTAATTATTTGACGTTTGTTCAAATCTATGAGAATTAATGATAATTTTCCAAAATTAACCCTCATTATTCTACATCTATTTTTTTGATACTTTAAACTTTCTCTCCTTATTCCACCAAAACTCTTCTTATCCCAACAAAAGATTTAAAGGTATTATAGACAATTGATTATTATATTTAATATTTTCCAATCATTATCTTAATTTTGTGTCAACCTCTAAAACGTCAAATAATTAGAGGCGGTAGGAGTAAAACTGAAGACTAAAACTAGAAGAAGCACAACTTCAATTTCAAGGTAACGTACATATGCATGACCAAAAAGTAATTGTCAGTTGTGTCTGAGCATCTCTTTGGGCTAAAACATCAGTTCATTAATGAATTTTTAGCCAAAAAACACAATGAAATACTAATGACAATTAAATTCTGATATATATATATATATATATATATATATATATATATATATATATATATATATATATATATATATATATATATTTAGTTATGATTTAAAGAAAGTGACATTGATAAAACATAACAAATAAAAAATGTATACCTTGAAGAGGGTCATAAAGAGGTGGTCATGACGATTTGAAATTTCAATTTCAGGCTTTCTGTCTCCAAAGAATTCCTTTAGAGTTATGTGCTTCACAAGCAAAGCCGGAATCAAATAGCAAACCAGTAAAATAGTGACCGAAAGTGTGGAGCTGTGCAGACCACCCTACACCCTGAAGCAGACCAAATCTCATACACCTGAAGATTCAGATTTTCAAGATAAAACTTGGGCAACACTGCCCTTCCAACACTCACCATGTCCCTTGATATCAGCCCACAAAATGTAATAAAAATCATGACCCTTAACTTTAACTTGTAGTCCAAAAACAGAGGAATGGGGATGACAACAACAGCAGGAACGCTCTGAGTATGCTACCGCCTTCAAAAGCCACCAGCATGAAGTAGTGGAAGGACTGTGACCTTAGCAATGTACAATCAATGTCACAGACAAGATTTTGGGATCCCCTGTTCTGTGGCCCACATTTGGTTACACTAGGGTACAAATTCTGAGGCGGTTGATGCTGTGATCTAAGAGATGGTTTTCTTAAGAAAAACCCATAATTTTTCACCTTCATTGCAGCTCTGTAACATGAGTTGGCCAAAAGCTGGTACACCAACCATTCTGCTAGCTTCAGAAGTACCATGACAAAAAACAGGTCTTTTTTTTTTCACTGGCACCGTAAGTGATTACTAATAAGCTTCGGTATGGCTGACAAAGAAAATTCTTACTGTGTGTTTTAGTGTGTGAGGGAATGACAGGAGATTATTTTGGTATTGGGATGGAATGAAAGTTAACCAAAATGCAAAATACTAGAAAGAAAGGCACATAAACAAGCCCAAGTTTTTACTTCCACTAAATAAATAAAGGTAACATAATGAGAGTATACAATAAAGAAACTAAACACAGTCCTAAGTTTCTGCTGCAACTAACTAAATAAGTAAATGGCACATAAATTACAGGATAATTAACTAAAGACACATAATTCATGAACAATCTAAGTCACAGGTATAGTCCAACACCCTGAAATTGAGTTTCAATCAAAAACATCTTCAAAACAAAAGAAAACAAAACAATAACAGTCAAATCATTCAACCCCAAAATTTGCTTTTTCTGGCACACATGCACTTGCATAAACTAAACTCAATCCTATGTTTTTGCTGCCACTAACTAAATAAAGAAAGGACACATAAATTACATGAATATGATATTCACGAAAACCACATAATTCATGAATAATCTAAGTTCCAGGCAAAGTCGGACACTGAAATTGAGTTTCAATCCCAAACAAAAACTTTTGAGTAAACAAGAAAGTTAAAAACCTAATAAAATGGTATTTCTAAAAGACCCAATATTCCAAGTTTAAGAAAGTTAAAAGATTTAAGCTTTTCTTGTTTACAGACCCGATATTCCAAGTTTAAGAAAGTTAAAAGATTTAAGCTTTTCTTAAACTTGGAATATTGGGTCTATTCTAAACACCATTTTATTGGGACTGCTTCCAGGTTTAAGAAAGTTAAAAAGATTGAAGCCGAAAAAACAAAACCTTTAGCTGTTCTACTTTTACCCCACACGCCGAATCCACTATATACAAACCCCCATGCATTTTGCTGACCAAAAACACAACCAACACAACAAAAATACCCACTATATAGAGATCTCCATTTTCACCAAACAACCCAATTTTTGTAAACAAACAAAATAAAAATTTACTGACCAAAATTACAAAAACAACACAAAACAAAAATACCCACTTCATAGAGATCTCCATTTTCACCAAACTATTCAATTTTTTTAAAACAAACAAAATAAAATTTCTGTTAAATATAACTCCAAATAGGTGGGTATATTTTTTGGCCTTGTGATAAGCTCTGCAGAAAAAATATCAGAGACTTCAAGGAAATAAAATTACAGAAAGGAGTACATATTCAAGAAAAGTTCCGAAAAAATTTTGTACTTTCATGCTCTGTAAAAAGCAGACATCAGTGGGTATGAGAGAGAAAGTGCAGAGAGGTTGAGAGAATTTGAAATCTGTACCTTCGAACAAAGCAGGTTAAGCAGATGGAAGAGTGGAACCAAATCAGACCCAAATCGTGTAGCCTCCAGGCCCTCCACCTACCCTACCAAAAATCTCATGCATCCCGGCTTAGATCTGCCACCAAATAGATCTGATAGGAAAAAAGAAGGGCGGATCCGACCGCCTATGCTTTTAAAAAGTAGAGAGAGGAATCAGAGGAGGATAACAGGTGATGGTTGAAAATAGAAACAGAAGTGTTTGAAGTCTGGAGGGGAAAATATAGTAGAGAGGGACACGGATAAGAGTGAAGTGTCTGAAGTCTGGAGAGAAAATATAGACTGAAGTGGAGGAAAATATAGATTGAAGTGTTTGAAGTCGGGGAGGGAGTAAAGACTAAAGAGGGACACGGACAAGACTGAAGCCTTATCCTGCCTAGAATAGAGTGAAGAGTGGCCGTGCATGCCCTTATCCTAGACTAGTAGAGTATTGCCAAATGGATGGATGTTGGATGAGTCCCACTGTTTGACCTTTTTTAAAGAAACAAAATAGAGCGGAAGGAGGAGAGTAGACTTTCAGTTGGAGCCAGATGTCCATTTATATATTCAGTAGACTCCGACACTATGGACGGTGAAATTTATCCCAAATTTTAGACAGTTTAGATAATTTATTAGAAAGAGTGGAAAATTTAAAATTATTTATATTTTGTTATATAGATATATATCCTTCATATAAGTACCACCCGCGTGCGGGTGGTAAATTTTGTATGCGATTGTGGTTGTGGTTGTTAATCTTTCATGAGTAAATATCTATCATTTGAACCAAAATATCATGAAAAAAAATTAATTTATACTTCTCAGTCATGTATTTGTTATCATCAATCAATACTTCATGACGTTCACGTACTAGTCCCTTATTAATGAATTTTATTTAGAAACAAATTTCTTGAAAAATAAATAGGAACTTTTATTCGTCGATTGACTACTTGACATAAATTTCAAAAAAACATGTTTCACATGTGCGGAGCATCCATCTTGAGCGAATATCATTATATTGAGTGTAATCATTTGTTGTCATTCAACCCACTATTCTCAATAAAGTCCATCCAAATTGAATTCAAAGTCTTCTTCGATCTCTGATTTCCATGTACAATTAAAAAATTCCTTATAGTAAGCACTGTATTTCAATGAATCATTTTAGGAGAATTACCAGCATAACTTCCAAAATTTGGTTGAATAACCATACTAAAGAATTTATAGTCTCATCACTTAAAAATGCACAAGTAAAGATAATAGTCTGACCATGATTATTAACACCCATCAATGGTGCAAATATCAATCCGTATCGATTGGTATTATATGTAGTATCAAAGACTACTACAACACCATAAAACTTATATTCTCGTCTAGATGTTGCATCGGCCCAAAAACAATGAGTAATCATTTGTTCACCATAACCTCAATTTTGAAAGTGAAAGAAGAATTCTTTCCTTGTTCCAATTTTAAATATTCATGCAATATTTTCCCATCACGTCCCTTCATTTTATTACGCTCATCTCTATCATAGTTATATAAATCTTGTTGTGTACCATCAATATTTTCAAACCCCTCGCATGGACTCCAAAAAAATTGAATTGTTGACGAGACGGTATATTTACCATGCTAATTTGTTGAGACAAACATTTTTGTGCACTCAAAACATTTCGATGAGATCTCAAAAGATGAGTTCTTCGGGGGGTTGTCAACGGGTGACTATGACCCTCAACAAATACACTCGCCACATATGTGCCCGATTTTACAATATTCATTTTAACAAACCAAACAAAAAGTACAAATGTAATTAGTAAGAAGAAGAAAAATTAACATGTTTAACTCTAAATGAAAAATTGTTGAAAATATAAGTCATCGAGCCATTTTGTGAAACATATTGAAACATATTTATTTTGTGAAATGAAATAAATGAGATTAAATGTGAGCCATTGGATGATGATTTATTTCATTTCACAAAATAAATAAAAAAATTACCCAATTTAAAAATCCCCCTACACTCTGTCCAAGTCCTCAAATCAATGCGGCTTCAATCAATTTAGCTTCAACATCCAACGATCTAAAATTTATCTTTATGAGATCAAGTATCAAACACATCAATTAACAAAAATTAGATCTTTAAATCAAATTATCCCCAAATTGTAATCAAAATCTCAAATGATTCCGTAAAACATCAATACCTAACGAATCATCAAATTCATCTATTTCATCCTCCTTATCTTTCATCACGTTTCTATATCCTACTGAAGCCTACAGAGTTCAATTTATCTCAGCCCTATATCCATTACTAATCATTACGAAATCCAAACTATACAAACAACAATAACAGGTGACAAAATTCTTTTATTTCCCTTATTTGGAAAAGTTTTTTGTGGGTCACCTCATCTGTTGACCTCATCTGTGTGCTCTTGTGCCTTCCTTTTGGATGAATGTGTTTTTTCTTTGGCTGTTTGAAAAAGTTTTGTTTCTGCATGTCCTTTTATAGTTTTTTACCATTATTTGATTGATCTAATGAAAGAAGCTACATGGGTCATCCATATATCTATGGATGAAGATTAATAAAGACTTGATCCTGCAATATGTTATATTAGCAAGTTATAAAATTGACCATATAACTTAACCATTAGTCATTCGTCACCTTATTTGTTTGACCTCTCCCTCTCTCTTATTTGTCTTGGTTCTTCATTTTTAAACTTCTTTATTAAGCTAATCCTAAATTTATAGAACGACCTGCAATCAGTTTTTGTATCAAGTTACGGCTCTGCGAAACTGTATACCCATCTACGTGCGACAAAAAAAGGAGTTGTTATAACAAGCAAACAATAATTTTTAATTGTCAAAATACTATTTAAAAAGATACAATCAATCAAAAAGGCTTATAAATAATAAATAATAAATATTGAAATGTAGTTAAACTTAGTTTAAATTTATGAGAATTTGATTATTAAAGTTGGATATTCTTTATTTATTCATTGAAATTTGTCTTCATAAGAATTTTCATTTAAATACTTTATGGAGTATGTATGGAAAGTGCGGGTGTGTTAAGAATTAATTTAGGCTTTTAGGTTTGTGTGTCTCCATATTCAAAGATCTTCATTTTTTTGTGTTCATAATTTATTTATTTTTATTTTTTGAATTATCTGAGGCCTTTAGCAGAGAGTTATCGATTAGTATAGATATATAGAATAAAGCTCTCAAACGGACTATTCGTTTACGAATAGTCCAACCTAGCCTGGCAATCACTATCTAAGTCAACATACCAGGTATTATCTCTTCACTAAAAAAACAAAACTTAACTTCAATAGCCATTATGTGGTCAAAAAAATAAAAAATAAATAAAAAAAACCTAAAACATAAAAAATAAAACAAAACAACCACATAAAACATAATTCTAGCCAAAAAAATAACAACCAATAAAAATAAAACAACCTTACATTACAACCTTCTAGTACATAAAAATAAAAAAACATACTACAAAAAAAATAAAACATAATTCTAGTAAATAGTAAAAAAATCAAAATAGTAGTCAATAGCCATTACATTGGCCAATAAAACATAATTCTAGTGAATTAACAACCTTGATTAACTACACACAACTTCAATAGTCATTACATAGTCAAAAAAATAAAAATAGTAGTCAATCAAGTAGATGAATAATTTTCGCCATCGTCTTCACTTGCATTTGAATTGGAATCTTCAGATCATACGGACGGCCTACAAAAAATTCAATAAAATCACATTAAATAAAAAATATATTAATAATTTTGCCAAAATCAAATTAAAATGATAAAACAGAATAAAAAGATTTGTTACCTGAGTTGAAGCATTGGACAATTTCTTTTATCATGTGCTTGTCCAATTTTTCCACATCCACGACACATTCTCGGTTTCTGTTTTTTTTTTTTTGCCTCCCTAATGCTTTTTCTTTTCCTCATTTAAGCCTTTTTCCGCACCCCTTTGCCCGCACTTGACTCGGTTCTTGAAGCATATATTCATATGTTGAACTCAATTTCACTGAACTAAGTATATCAAGACCAATTTTTTCATAGATTCTAGGAATTGATTGAAAAGCCAAACAAAAGAATCTACAGTCTCATCAGATAAGAAAGCACAAGCAAAGAAAATGGTATGCCCATGATTATTAACCCCCAACAATGGTGCAAAAATCATTCCATACCGGTTGGTATTGTATGTAGTATCGAATATCACCACATCACTATAAAAGTTATAAGCCCATCAAGAATTTTCATTGGCCCAAAAACAACAAGTAATACGATTTTCATCATCTAACTCAATTTGAAATATAAAAGAAAAATTCATGATCTCTTCTAATTTAAAATATTCAACCAACATACCACCATCATGCCCCTTCATCTCATTACGTTTATCCCTCTCATAATTATATAAATCTTTTGCATTACATCATATGTTTTCTAACCCCCTGCTTGAACTCCCAAAAATTATATTGTTGATGCAATGGTATATTTACCATTCCAAGTTGTTGTGTTAAGCATTTTGGGGCATTAGAAACATTCATGGTGAGATCTTATAAGATGGACTTTTCTTTGGGGTGACAATGCGTGATTATGCCCTTCAATAAATACACTCACAACAAAAAATCCAGATTTTGATTTCAAAAAGTAATTTTAGCTTCACAATTCTCTTTTCATATTCCCAACGCCTTTGTGTATCAATATATGCTACTATTGAACCTCGTCCTTCCTTAAAACAAACATATTCCTTCCTTATGATTTCTTCACTCCCTCCTCCTTTATTTCTTTGGGTCTAACTTCAAATGCTAAATCCGGCCTCTTTTGCATATGCATTGTAAAAAATTTTGGCATCCTCTAATGTTTCAAATTGCTGTCCTTTTTTGGGCTTTAGCTCAAGTCTTACTTGAGGATTATAAATGGAATTTGACTCTTCTAACTCATTCTTTACTTGAAACTATATATCATCACCACTCTCTCCTACATTCAAATCAACATTGTCACAACTCCCAAACTCTAAGTCCACAGTGTCCATTTCAACAATTTGTAAATATACAAAAATTATGCAAAAAATTATTCACATAGGAAAAATATAATCAAGTATTAAAAATCCTCATTTAAAAAATGATGTACATATGTGTACTAAATCAGACATGCTAAACACTTCATTGTTCCCCTGCTACTTAAAATTCAGGAGTGCAAGAAGATTGTTAAAGTAACAAGCCACAATTCAACAACCCAATAATTGTACAATTCGGGCCAAGTTTTCAGAACAGTACTACAACTCAATAAATATTAATGGACTTAATGCTCTCACATTAAATATTGCACATAATGCCCTAATAATAATTGTTCTATTTTGTAAAAAGAGAAAAAAAAAAGAGAACAATCAATCCAAAATTAGGACTTTTTTCCCTTGTAACTTTTAGAGAAATTAAGTTCTATATATACATTGGCAAAATTTATCCACTGATTTAATTATTTAAATCTAGGTTTAAACCTAGATTCCTCTTCTTCTTTTTTTTCGTTTAAACCCAAATCTGAAAAGAGAGAAAAAGTATTACTTGTAATTGAGAGGGCTGGGCGGAATAACTCTTCAATCACTAATTGTTTTTCGCTGGTATGCAGAGGGAGAAGAGATACACGGGTAGGAGAGAGAGAGAGGAGAGAGAATGTGTGGAATGGATGATAAGTTTTGTTTTTAGTTTTTAGTGAATGTCTTAAATGGGTCCAATAATTTAATTTAAAAAGCCCGACTTGACTGCTCAGTAAATGAACAAATTGTTTGAGATACTCTTCATATATATATATATATATATATATATATAAATTGACCCCACTAAAATTTTATAAATTTTCTATTATACCGGGTCAAATTAAAAATTTATAACTTTGTCAATTAAATTTTAACCACATATGACTCATATCCTCTCAATATATGTATCTCTCTATAATATTTTAAACTAAATAATAATCTAATTTATATTATTTTTAAATTAGATACCCCAAACCAAAACCCTGAACCCTGAACCCCCAAACCCTGAACCCCCAAAATCCCAAAACCCCCAAACCCCAAAACCCCCAAAACCCCAAACCCTAAACCCTAAACCCTAAAACTTAATACCCTAAAACCCTAGACCCTCTTAAACCCTAGACCCCAAACCCTAGACCCCAAACCCTAAACCCCAAACCCCTAACCCTAAACCCCTAACCACGACCCCGACTGCAGACCCCAAACCCTGCACCCTGCACCCCTGCACCCCCAACCCCTGACCCCAACCCCCAACCCCAAACCCTAAACCCTAAAATCAATGTCAGATACTCTAAAATAAAAGCAACAAAAATAAAAACGATGGGAGTATATGATAGTCGTTACCATCGGTTAGCGATGGCCACATAGAACTTTAATGGGGTCAATCGACACTGCTTGGAAAAAAAATTGCTTTATAATGTAAGGTAAATTTTAAAAATTTAAGTATTATATATAAATCAACCCCACTAAAATTTTATAAATTTTCTATTATATAAGGTCAAATTAAAATTTATAACTTTGTCAATTAAATTTTAACCACATATGACTTATATCCTCTCAAAACCCTAAAACCCCAAACCCCAAACCCCAAACCCCAAACCAGTAAACCCCAACCCCTAACCCCAACCCCAACCCCAACCCCAACCCCGAACCTCGAACCCCAAAACCCAAAAACCCCAAAACCCTAAACCCTAAACCCTAAACCCCAAACCCCCAACCCCAACCCCAACCCTAAACCCCCGACCTAAAACCCTGGATTTCACGACCCCTGACCCCTGGACCCCCAACCCCAACCCCCAACCCCAACCCCAAACCCCAAACCCTAAAATCAATGTTGCATACTCTAAAATAAAAGCAACAAAAATAAAGAACGATGGGAGTATATGATAGTCGTTACCATCAGTGGCGAAGCCATATAGAGCTTTGTGGGGTCAATCGACACCACTGGAAAAAAAATTGTTTTATAATGTAAGATAAATTTTAAAAATTTTAAGTATTATATATAAATTGACCCCACTAAAATTTTATAAATTTTCTATTATACCGGATCAAATTAAAAATTTATAACTTTGTCAATTAAATTTTAACCACATATGACTCATATCCTCTCAATATATGTATCTCTCTATAATATTTTAAACTAAATAATAATCTAATTTATATTATTTTTAAAAATAAATAATGAATTACTTACTTATGAACAGTTGTGATTAAAAAAGTTTATTATGAATCAATATAGTGTATATATACCATATATTATTACTCATTATATTTTCATTGTAATATAATATATATATATATATATATATACCCAAAAGTATACGGTATTAAAAAAAATTGGCTCAGGGGCGCTGCCCCCGAACCCCCGCCAAATTATTTGTAACTTGGTACTAATTTCGACCCCCACTAACACAAGTTTCTAAAGCCGCCCATTTGGTCACCATGCTATAACAGATTGTTAATATCTAGATTTCAAATTCAAGTACCAAGTACCTTAGAGTAATTCCTATACTTTGGAACAGGGAATATGCAACCTCTGTTTAACTCGACAAGGATAAATTTCCATGGCCCGAGGAACCTAGATTCATTAGTAATGTGAAAATTCTACAGATTAGTTGACAAATCAATACAATAATTGGACAAGGGAAATAAATGGATAAAATAATAAGGAACAATGACACAAACATGATTTACCTTTTCAAATAAGCATTACTGTCACATGCTTTTTTAGTGAATCAAGTTAATTCTCAACCCAAGCCTCATATTGACATAAATATTCAACTGAAAGATTCAAAAAATATTCAAAACGGCAATATTAGCAAAATAGCACATAGCTAACAATAAAAATCCTAAAAAGACCAAAGTTTATGACCCTTGAGATGACATAAATAAAGGTAACATAATGAGAGTATACAATAAAGAAACTAAACTCAATCTTATGTTTTTGCTGCCACCAACTAAATAAGTAAATGGCACATAAATTACATGTATAGGATAATTAATTAAAGACACATAATTCATGAACAAATTAATTTACAAGCATAGTCCAACACCCTGAAATTGAGTTTCAATCATAAATATCCTCAAAATAAAAGTAGACAACAAAAACCGTCAAATCATTCAACCCCAAAATTTAATTTTTCTCACACACATGCACTGCATATCTGAATTCTTAAGGCTGAAATAGAACAATAAATAATGAGCCAGTGTACCTAGCTTCAAAATAGGCTCTACTCAACTTTTTCAAAACTCACCAAATCTGTTACAAACACTATTTTATTGAGTCTGCTTGTTGCTTTGATATTCTGAGTATAAGAAAGTTAAAAAGATTTAAGTCCAACTAACAAAACCCTTAGTTGTTCTACTTTACTCTTAGCCCGAATCCACTTTATACCAACCCCCATGCATTTTACCCACAAAAAACAACACTAAACAAAAATACCCACTTCATAAATCTCCATTTTCAATAAACAATCCAGGTTTTTAAAAAAACAAAATAAAAATTCTATTAAATATAACTTCCAATGGGTGTGGTGTATTTTTTGGCCTTAAGATAAGCTCTGCAGAGAAATTAAGACTTCAAGAAAAAAAATTGCAGATAGAAGTTGATATTCAAAAAAAGTTGCAACAAAAAAAAACATATTTTCATGCTCTATAAAAAGGAGACATCAATGGGCATGAGACAGTGCAGCAAGAGGTTGAGGGAGACGAGTAAAGTAGTACTCCCTTTCGTCCCTAATTATTTGGCGTTTTAGAGTTTTTCATTTGTCCCTAATTATTTGACGTTTGTTCAAATCTATGAGAATTAATGATAATTTTTCCAAAATTAACCCTCATTATTCTGTCTATTTTTTTGATACTTTAAACTTTCTCTCTCCTTATTCCACCAAAACTCTTCTTATCCCAACAAAAGATTTAAAGGTATTATAGACAATTGATTATTATATTTAATATTTTCCAATCATTATCTTAATTCTTGTGTCAACCTCTAAAACGTCAAATAATTAGAGACGGTAGGAGTAAAACTGAAGACTAAAACTAGAAGAAGCACAACTTCAATTTCAAGGTAACGTACATATGCATGACCAAAAAGTAATTGTCAGTTGTGTCTGAGCATCTCTTTGGGCTAAAACATCAGTTCATTAATGAATTTTTAGCCAAAAAAACACAATGAAATACTAATGACAATTAAATTCTGATATATATACATATATATATATATATATATATATATATATATATATATATATATATATATTTAGTTATGATTTAAAGAAAGTGACATTGATAAAACATAACAAATAAAAATGTATACCTTGAAGAGGGTCATAAAGAGGTGGTCATGACGATTTGAAATTTCAATTTCAGGCTTTCTGTCTCCAAAGAATTCCTTTAGAGTTATGTGCTTCACAAGCAAAGCCGGAATCAAATAGCAAACCAGTAAAATAGTGACCGAAAGTGTGGAGCTGTGCAGACCACCCTACACCCTGAAGCAGACCAAATCTCATACACCTGAAGATTCAGATTTTCAAGATAAAACTTGGGCAACACTGCCCTTCCAACACTCACCATGTCCCTTGATATCAGCCCACAAAATGTAATAAAAATCATGACCCTTAACTTTAACTTGTAGTCCAAAAACAGAGGAATGGGGATGACAACAACAGCAGGAACGCTCTGAGTATGCTACCGCCTTCAAAAGCCACCAGCATGAAGTAGTGGAAGGACTGTGACCTTAGCAATGTACAATCAATGTCACAGACAAGATTTTGGGATCCCCTGTTCTGTGGCCCACATTTGGTTACACTAGGGTACAAATTCTGAGGCGGTTGATGCTGTGATCTAAGAGATGGTTTTCTTAAGAAAAACCCATAATTTTTCACCTTCATTGCAGCTCTGTAACATGAGTTGGCCAAAAGCTGGTACACCAACCATTCTGCTAGCTTCAGAAGTACCATGACAAAAAACAGGTCTTTTTTTCACGGCACCGTAAGTGATTACTAATAAGCTTCGGTATGGCTGACAAAGAAAATTCTTACTGTGTGTTTTAGTGTGTGAGGGAATGACAGGAGATTATTTTTGGTATTGGGATGGAATGAAAGTTAACCAAAATGCAAAATACTAGAAAGAAAGGCACATAAACAAGCCCAAGTTTTTACTTCCACTAAATAAATAAAGGTAACATAATGAGAGTATACAATAAAGAAACTAAACACAGTCCTAAGTTTCTGCTGCAACTAACTAAATAAGTAAATGGCACATAAATTACAGGATAATTAACTAAAGACACATAATTCATGAACAATCTAAGTCACAGGTATAGTCCAACACCCTGAAATTGAGTTTCAATCAAAAACATCTTCAAAACAAAAGAAAACAAAACAATAACAGTCAAATCATTCAACCCCAAAATTTGCTTTTTCTGGCACACATGCACTTGCATAAACTAAACTCAATCCTATGTTTTTGCTGCCACTAACTAAATAAAGAAAGGACACATAAATTACATGAATATGATATTCACGAAAACCACATAATTCATGAATAATCTAAGTTCCAGGCAAAGTCGGACACTGAAATTGAGTTTCAATCCCAAACAAAAACTTTTGAGTAAACAAGAAAGTTAAAACCTAATAAAATGGTATTTCTAAAAGACCCAATATTCCAAGTTTAAGAAAGTTAAAAGATTTAAGCTTTTCTTGTTTACAGACCCGATATTCCAAGTTTAAGAAAGTTAAAAGATTTAAGCTTTTCTTAAACTTGGAATATTGGGTCTGTTACAAACACCATTTTATTGGGACTGCTTCCAGGTTTAAGAAAGTTAAAAGATTGAAGCCGAAAAACAAAACCTTTAGCTGTTCTACTTTACCCCACACGCCGAATCCACTATATACAAACCCCATGCATTTTGCTGACCAAAAACACAACCAACACAACAAAAATACCCACTATATAGAGATCTCCATTTTCACCAAACAACCCAATTTTTGTAAACAAACAAAATAAAAATTTACTGACCAAAATTACAAAAAAACAACACAAAACAAAAATACCCACTTCATAGAGATCTCCATTTTCACCAAACTATTCAATTTTTTAAAACAAACAAAATAAAATTTCTGTTAAATATAACTCCAAATAGGTGGGTATATTTTTGGCCTTGTGATAAGCTCTGCAGAAAAAATATCAGAGACTTCAAGGAAATAAAATTACAGAAAGGAGTACATATTCAAGAAAAGTTCCGAAAAATTTTGTACTTTCATGCTCTGTAAAAGCAGACATCAGTGGGTATGAGAGAGAAAGTGCAGAGAGGTTGAGAGAATTTGAAATCTGTACCTTCGAACAAAGCAGGTTAAGCAGATGGAAGAGTGGAACCAAATCAGACCCAAATCGTGTAGCCTCCAGGCCCTCCACCTACCCTACCAAAAATCTCATGCATCCCGGCTTAGATCTGCCACCAAATAGATCTGATAGGAAAAAGAAGGGCGGATCCGACCGCCTATGCTTTTAAAAAGTAGAGAGAGGAATCAGAGGAGGATAACAGGTGATGGTTGAAAATAGAAACAGAAGTGTTTGAAGTCTGGAGGGGAAAATATAGTAGAGAGGGACACGGATAAGAGTGAAGTGTCTGAAGTCTGGAGAGAAAAATATAGACTGAAGTGGAGGGAAAAATATAGATTGAAGTGTTTGAAGTCGGGGAGGGAGTAAAGACTAAAGAGGGACACGGACAAGACTGAAGCCTTATCCTGCCTAGAATAGAGTGAAGAGTGGCCGTGCATGCCCTTATCCTAGACTAGTAGAGTATTGCCAAATGGATGGATGTTGGATGAGTCCCACTGTTTGACCTTTTTTAAAGAAACAAAATAGAGCGGAAGGAGGAGAGTAGACTTTCAGTTGGAGCCAGATGTCCATTTATATATTCAGTAGACTCCGACACTATGGACGGTGAAATTTATCTCAAATTTTAGACAGTTTAGATAATTTATTAGAAAGAGTGGAAAATTTAAAATTATTTATATTTTGTTATATAGATATATATCCTTCATATAAGTACCACCCGCGTGCGGGTGGTAAATTTTGTATGCGATTGTGGTTGTGGTTGTTAATCTTTCATGAGTAAATATCTATCATTTGAACCAAAATATCATGAAAAAAAATTAATTTATACTTCTCAGTCATGTATTTGTTATCATCAATCAATACTTCATGACGTTCACGTACTAGTCCCTTATTAATGAATTTTATTTAGAAACAAATTTCTTGAAAAATAAATAGAACTTTTTCGCATTCGTTGACTACTTGATACGTTTAATTTGAAAAACATGTTTCACATGCAAGCAGCATCCATCTTGAACGAATATCGATATATGAGTGTAATCATTTGTTGTCATTCAACCCACTTATTCTCAATAAAGTCCATCCAAATTGAAGTCAAAGTCTTCTTCTCCGATTTCCATGTACAATTAAAAATTCCTTTATAGTAAGATCGTATTTCAATGAATCATTTTAGGAGAATTACCAGCATAACTTCCAAAATTTGGTTGAATAACCATACTAAAGAATTTATAGTCTCATCACTTAAAAATGCACAAGTAAAGATAATAGTCTGACCATGATTATTAACACCCATCAATGGTGCAAATATCAATCCGTATCGATTGGTATTATATGTAGTATCAAAGACTACTACAACACCATAAAACTTATATTCTCGTCTAGATGTTGCATCGGCCCAAAAACAATGAGTAATCATTTGTTCACCATAACCTCAATTTTGAAAGTGAAAGAAGAATTCTTTCCTTGTTCCAATTTTAAATATTCATGCAATATTTTCCCATCACGTCCCTTCATTTTATTACGCCATCTCTATCATAGTTATATAAATCTTGTTGTGTACCATCAATATTTTTTCAAAACCCCTCGTGGACTCCAAAAAATTGAATTGTTGACGAAAGCAGATATTTACCATGCTAATTTGTTGAGACAAACATTTTTGTAGACTCAAAACATTTCGATGAGATCTCAAAAGATGAGTTCTGGGGGGGGGTTGTCGGTGACTGACTATGACCTCAACAAATACACTCGCCACATATGTGCCCGATTTTACAATATTCATTTTAACAAACCGACAAAAGTACAAATGTAATTAGTAAGAAGAAGAAAAAATTAACATGTTTAACTCTAAATGAAAAAATTGTTGAAAATATAAGTCATTGAGCCATTTTGTGAAACATATTGAAACATATTTATTTTGTGAAATGAAATAAATGAGATTAAATGTGAGCCATTGGATGATGATTTATTTCATTTCACAAAATAAATAAAAAAATTACCCAATTTAAAAATCCCCTACACTACAGCTCCAAGTCCTCAAATCAACGCGCTTCAATCAATTTAGCTTCAACATCCAACGATCTAAAATTTATCTTTATGAGATCAAGTATATCAAACACATCAATTAACAAAAATTAGATCTTTAAATCAAATTATCCCCAAATTGTAATCAAAATCTCAAATGATTCCGTAAAACATCAATACCTAACTAATCATCAAATTCATCTATTTCATCCTCCTTATCTTTCATCACGTTTTTTATATCCCACTGAAGCTTCACAGAGTTCAATTTATCTCAAATTTCTATATCCATTACTAATCATTACGAAATCCAAACTATACAAACAACAATAACTGGTGACAAAATTCTTTTATTTCCCTTATTTGGAAAAGTTTTTTGTGGGTCACCTCATCTGTTGACCTCATCTGTGTGCTCTTGTGCCTTCTTTTGGATGAATGTGTTTTTCTTTCAGGTCGTTTGAAAAGTTTTGTTTCGTACGTCCTTTTATAGTTTTTTACCATTATTTGATTGATCTAATGAAAGAAGTTTATGGGTCATCCATATATCTATGGATGAAGATTAATAAAGACTTGATCCTCGCAATATGTTATATTAGCAAGTTATAAAATTGACCATATAACTTAACCATTAGTCATTCGTCACCTTATTTGTTTCGACCTCTCTCTCTCTTATTTGTCTTGGTTCTTCATTTTTAAACTTCTTTATTAAGCTAATCCTAAATTTATGTAATCGACACTGCAATCGGGCTTTTGTATCGTTACTACTCTCTAAACTCAGATACCCATCTACGTGCGACAAAAAAAGGAGTTGTTATAACAAGCAAACAATAATTTTTAATTGTCAAAATACTATTTAAAAAGATACAATCAATCAAAAAGGCTTATAAATAATAAATAATAAATATTGAAATGTAGTTAAACTTAGTTTAAATTTATGAGAATTTGATTATTAAAGTTGGATATTCTTTATTTATTCATTGAAATTTGTCTTCATAAGAATTTTCATTTAAATACTTTATGGAGTATGTATGGAAAGTGCGGGTGTGTTAAGAATTAATTTAGGCTTTTAGTTTTGTGTGTCTCCATATTCAGTGCTTCATTTTTTTTGTGTTCATAATTTATTTATTTTTATTTTTTTTGAATTATACAGTGCCTTCAGGCACGGGTTATCGTTAGTATAGATATATAGAATAAAGCTCTCAAACGGACTATTCGTTTACGAATAGTCCAACCTAGCCTGGCAATCACTATCTAAGTCAACATACCAGGTATTATCTCTTCACTAAAAAAACAAAACTTAACTTCAATAGCCATTATGTGGTCA
This sequence comes from Panax ginseng, assembly GCA_020205605.1. Taxonomy (NCBI): domain Eukaryota; kingdom Viridiplantae; phylum Streptophyta; class Magnoliopsida; order Apiales; family Araliaceae; genus Panax; species Panax ginseng. Next base: position 81,972 of record CM035138.1, read on the forward strand.
AAAAAATAAAAAATAAATAAAAAAAACCTAAAACATAAAAAATAAAACAAAACAACCACATAAAACATAATTCTAGCCAAAAAAATAACAACCAATAAAAATAAAACAACCTTACATTACAACCTTCTAGTACATAAAAATAAAAAAACATACTACAAAAAAATAAAACATAATTCTAAAGTAAATAGTAAAAAAATCAAAATAGTAGTCAATAGCCATTACATTCGCTAATAAAACATAATTCTAGTGAATTAACAACCTTGATTAACTACACACAACTTCAATAGTCATTACATAGTCAAAAAAATAAAAATAGTAGTCAATCAAGTAGATGAATAATTTTCGCCATCGCCTTTCACTTTGCAGATTTGAATTGGAATCTTCAGATCATACTGACTACTTACAAAAAAATTCAATAAAATCACATTAAATAAAAATATATTAATAATTTTGCCAAAATCAAATTAAAATGATAAAATGTAATAAAAGATTTGTTACCCGAGTTGAAGCATTGGACAATTTCTTTTATCACGTGTCTTGTCAATTTTTCCACATCCACGACACATTCTCGGTTTACTTTTTTTTTTTGCCTCCCTAATGCTTTTCTTTTCCTCATTTAAGCCTTTTTCCGCACCCTTTTGCTTCAAGACTTGATTTCGGCTTGAAGCATATATTCATATGTTGAACTCAATTTCAATTGAACTAAGTATATCAAGACCAATTTTTCATAGATTCTAGGAATTGATTGAAAAGCCAAACAAAAGAATCTCTGATCTCATCGGATAAGAAAAGACAAGCAAAGAAAATGGTATGCCCATGATTATTAACCCCAACAATGGTGCAAAAATCATTCCATAATCTGGGTTGGTATTGTATGTAGATGTCGAATATCACCACATCACTATAAAAGTTATAAGCCCATCAAGAATTTTCATTCGCCCAAAAACAACAAGTAAATGTCGATTTTCATCATCTAACTCAATTTGAAATATAAAAGAAAAATTCATGATCTCTTCTAATTTAAAATATTCAACCAACATACCACCATCATGCCCCTTCATCTCATTACGTTTATCCCTCTCATAATTATATAAATCTTTTTGCGTACATCATATGTTTTCTAACCCCCCTTGCTTGAACTCCCAAAAAATTATATTGTTGATGCAATGGTATATTTACCATTCCAAGTTGTTGTGTTAAGCATTTTGGGGCATTAGAAACATTGCGGTGAGATCTTATAAGATGGACTTTTCTTGGGGTGGACAATGCGTGATTATGCCCTTCAATAAATACACTCACAACAAAAAATCCAGATTTTGATTTCAAAAAAGTAATTTTAGCTTCACAATTCTCTTTCATATTCCCCCGACGCCTTTGTGTATCAATATATGCTACTATTGAACCTCGTCCTTCCTTAAAACAAACATATTCCTTCCTTATGATTTCTTCACTCCCTCCTCCTTTATTTCTTTGGGTCTAACTTCAAATGCTAAATCCGGCCTCTTTTGCATATGCATTGTAAAAAATTTTGGCATCCTCTAATGTTTCAAATTGCTGTCCTTTTTTGGGCTTTAGCTCAAGTCTTACTTGAGGATTATAAATGGAATTTGACTCTTCTAACTCATTCTTTACTTGAAACTATATATCATCACCACTCTCTCCTACATTCAAATCAACATTGTCACAACTCCCAAACTCTAAGTCCACGTTGTCCATTTCAACAATTTGTAAATATACAAAAATTATGCAAAAAATTATTCACATAGAAAAATATAATCAAGTATTAAAATCCTCATTTAAAAAATGATGTATATATATGTGTGTATTTAAATCGTACATGCTAAACACTTCATTGTTCTGCTACTTAAAATTCGTGGAGTGCAAGAAGATTGTTAAAGTAATACCACAATTCAACAACCCAATAATTGTACAATTCAGGAGCCAAGTTTTCGTATTAAGCGATCTACAACTCAATAAATATTAATGGACTTAATGCTCTCACATTAAATATTGCACATAATGCCCTAATAATAATTGTTCTATTTTGTAAAAAAGAGAAAAAAGAGAACAATCAATCCAAAATTAGGACTTTTTTCCCTTGTAACTTTTAGAGAAATTAAGTTCTATATATACATTGGCAAAATTTATCCACTGATTTAATTATTTAAATCTAGGTTTAAACCTAGATTCCTCTTCTTCTTTTTTTTCGTTTAAACCCAAATCTGAAAAGAGAGAAAAAGTATTACTTGTAATTGAGAGGGCTGGGCGGAATAACTCTTCAATCGCTAATTGTTTTTCGCTGGTATGCAGAGGGAGAAGAGATACGTGGTAGGGAGAGTAGAGAGGGGAGAGAGAATGTGTGGAATGGATGATAAGTTTTGTTTTTTAGTTTTTTAGTGAATGTCTTAAATGGGTCCAATTATTTAATTTAAAAAGCCAGCTTGGACTGTTCGTAAATGAACAGTCCGTTTGAGATACTCTTCATATATATATATATATATATATATATATACACTAGCGAAAATCCGTGCCTGAAGACACTGTATAATTCAAAAAAAAATAAAAAAAATAAATCATGAACAAAAAAAATGAAGCACTGAATATGGACACACACAAAACTAAAAGCCTAAATTAATTCTTAACACACCCGCACTTTCCATACATACTCCATAAAGTATTTAAATGAAAATTCTTATGAAGACAAATTTCAATGAATAAATAAAGAATACCCAACTTTAATAGTCAAATTCTCATAAATTTAAACTAAGTTTAACTACATTTCAATATTTATTTTTTATTATTTATAAGCCTTTTTGATTGATTGTGTGACGCCCCCAAAATTAGGTATACATCACTCATCTTGAGTCGCCAGATACATGGTACATATATACAAATAAAACTTAATAATACAATTGTCGTGTATAATACGACAAAAACATAAGTTCGAGTTTATATAAGAATATTGCCTTCAGACAATATCCACACCCAATGGCGCCTCTATCAGATTTATTATTACACTATTTCACATAATAGTGAGGACTACTAATGCACCATATAGGACCATCACTCTGTTCCCCGACTAGTCTCAGCTACGTTCTCATTTCCTGAACAATGAAAGAAAAAGGTGAGCTCAACTAGCCCAGTAAGAAATATTATGACTAATATAATGCATAATAAATTATCGTTAACCTTCAACAGTGTTAAACTGATACAATATAACAAACATCAAGTTTAACTACAGCGGAACAAGCAATCCATTAGAAGAGTCAAATAGAGAATAAAATCTACTATCTTCTATGATTTAAAAGGTTTTTCATCACTTTTATCGCTGAGACTCAGCTTAATAAATAATTCACATCATCAAATCATCCCTGCACTATAGGCCAAGGATATTCTTTAGTATCACGACCACGAATTATCCATGCACTACGGGCCAAAGATAATCGTGTTTTCATCAATGGTCCCGATCATGCCATAAAACAATTCATCTTTGCACCCTGGTCAAGAGAATCCATAGCCATAATCATACCAAAATCGCCCATCAATGCACTACACGCCAACGATGAGGACTTTTTCATTAAGATCACAACCACAAATTATCCATGCACTACGGGCCAAAGATAATCGTATTTTTTTATCAACGGTCCTGATCATGCCATAAAACAATTCATCTTTGCACCATTGGCTGAAGAGAACCCATAGCCACAATCATACCAAAAATTGTCCATCAATGCACTACGGCAAATGAGGATTTTTCTCACATCATTCGTCACATTACGGTAATGATTATACGAATAATCCTCGGTCATAATCACGCCAAGTCCATCTATGCACTACGCCAAAAGATGACTTTTACCAAATCATTTGTAACATTACACGGCCATGATTATATCGAATAATCCTCGGTCATAATCATACCATGTCCATCTATGCACTACAGGCCACAAATGACTTTCAACATAATATAAACATGAGGATGATGACAATATTATAAGCATTAATCAAACGAAATCAAGGATAAATATGAGAATTTAAATTTATCCAAATATTATCCATCTTTTAATAAACTCATGATATAATATTTTAATATTATAACAATATTTTAATTACTTTAAACTTATAAATAATTTATTTCAATTATTTACACTTTATCAAATAATATATTTAATCATTCAAAATGCTATACTCATAAGATTTCATCACCAATGATTAAATCACTCATCAAAAATCAAGATATACCTTATATAGGATTTTTCAAGCCCTAAAATCCTATTTACCAATTCTTCAACTCCACATAACATATTTAACTCATATGTTTCAGAATTAAACTATTTTCATGAAAAATACCAAATCAGCCCCAAAAATTATTCTTTTCTCGGGATTAAGCATAATATAGTCCCATATTGAACATATATTTTTCTCTTAATTTTTAAAATACATTTACTATTTTCAAAAATTAATTTCTAATTAATTTCTTAAGAAATTAGCTACCTCAAGGTTAACTCCGTAAATTCCCAAATCTTGGCAGGATCTTACACATGTTAACGTGAGCTTCCGCTTTAAATTTCATAGTCATCTGAGTTATAGAACTCGGTTATAGCGCTTTTTCGTCGAAAAAATCTAAATATTGAAATGGTCATAACTTGCTCATTTTAAGTCGGAATGAGCTCATTTTTGGACACGAGGTACTTTATACCATATACTTTCATGTTCCAAAAGGCCAGAATTTTTTTCACAAATTAATTGGCCGGAAATGCCCTTTTAAAAATCTGGGCAGTAGTTTTTTCTTAAATTGCAGCTTTTGACTCCTTTGCTAAAATCAGTCCACACGAAAATCTACAATACCTTTTTCATTGATTCCACTTGGATAAGTTACAAAACTCATAGACCTAACTCTGGAACTTGACCTTACTCAAAAATTCAAAATATAATAGGAGATATGGTCAATTGAATTTCATGTTCCATTTTCACTAAAATCTGATTTTCAACCCTTTGTGATTTCTAAGAAACTTTCAAGTTTTCATATAATAACCAACATAACTCATCATAACACTTACTAATACCACATATACCCATAATTTTTATCAGTCCAATATTTTTGTTATGACTTTTATCATAATCCACGTAAACAGATTATTTCCACAATTTAACAAGAAATGAAATACAAAGAATCGTTCACCATGCATGTGGTAATCCACATGTATAAAAGTTATTCCAACAGTAATAATAAAGAATGGAATAATGAAGGATTCACCACGCATGCGATAGAGACCAAGACAGACAAAGTTATTCTTAATGTAATAATAAATAATGAAACCAGTCCCCACAGAACGATGTATGTGATATTCCTACGTAATAATAAAGAATGGAATAACAATGTAAATCACCGTACGATGCGATAGATCGCAGACAGCAAAGTTATTCCAATGTAATAATTAATGGAACCCGGTCGTATCATAATACACGCATGGCAATATTCCGACAGAATAATAAAGAACGAAATAATAGAAGAATTTCACACCATGTATGCAGATTTTGATAAACAAAGTTATTCCAACATAATAATAAAGAATGGAATAATGTAAGAATTTCACCAAGTATAGGGTATTCAGCGTATACATGTTATTTCAATGTAATAATAAAGAATGGAATAACAAAAGTTCTCTTCATGAATAAGAAAGAAAGAATACCCCTTACGAGTACAACAAATAATATCCCCTACCTTTGAAAGAAGAGTATTCCGATTTGTAGAGGCGATGATATACTCAAGAAAACTTGTGTAATACGCGCTCAAAGCTTTCTTAAACTCTAAAGAAATACGCCAAGATTATAGAAGAAGAATTCTCTCAATAGTTTCTCTCTCTAAAGTTTCAGTGAATTCGTAAGAAATAATGAATGAATGAGCTTCTATTTATGGAAGAATGGACTGCATAGTAACTAATTCATGAACGATCCAAATTGATTTACTTTAATCGGACGGTCCAGATTTAAAGAAAAATCTTTTAAATAAAATATAATATATTCTATTTATAATCTAATAAAACGAATAACTTTATAAAAGTATTCTGTTTTATATAAAAAGATTTTACTATACAAAACATTATGCAGGTACTATGCAACACTATGCATAATAAAATATAATATATTCTATTTATAGAATATCTTTATAAAAGTATTCTGTTTTTTATAAAAAGATTTTACTATGCAAACACTATGCATAATAAAATAAAATATATTCTATTTATGTAATAACTTTATAAAAGTATATCTTTTTATATAAAAAGATTTTACTATTAAAACATTAAACCAACGATCCATATTGATTTACTTATTATAATTTCAACCAACTATTCAAAAATTAAAGACATCTCTTCATGGAATAATATTGTACCCAAAAATGATTTCGATGTAAAAGAAATATATTTTTCAAAGTGAATAAGTACCCGTGAATAAGACTTGAGGAATAGTACACAATGAATAGTACCCACACAAAAAGTGTCCCAAATAATTGAAAGTGAAAAATACTAGAGTGAATAGTAATCAGTGTGATAAGAACTCTCGTAAATAAGAACTCGTGAATAAGATCTTTCTGACACTAAAAAAAATACCCCAAATACCCGAGTGAATAATATTGGGTGAATAGTAATTTAGGTAAATAGTAACCCGTGAATAGTAACTCGTGAATACAAACTCATGAATAGTACTCCGACACAAAAAAGTGTCCCAAATACTCGAGTGAACAATACTAGAGTGAATAGTAACTGGGTATTTTATGACAACTTGTCTACTTTGAAAAATTTTCACATATCACCCTTAACTTTAAAATTTTATCAATTTAACTATTTACCAAAATAGAAAAATTGAATACTTTTATTTAATAAAATTCGGGGTCTCACAATCTCCCCTCCTTATGAAATTTCTCCTCGAAATTTACGTCGATTGACGATATTAGAAGAGAGATGAATACCTTGCTTTCTTTTCAGATTCAGACCTTCCCTTGTAATTTCCTCTCTATCATGATTTTCCATTTCTCATCTCCTGTATTTCAAATATCATTCTAGAATATAGTTTCAAAATAAGGGTTAATTGACATACCACATAATACCCCTATATTTTGACCGACCAATTAAATAACAAATAAACTAGGTAGATCATACTAGCGAAGGAATTCCCCGTCTCTCCCCTCCTAGTTCTTGTCTCACATCTCAGCCAGGGATCATATCCCTAAGCTTTGATACCAACCGTGACGCCCCCAAAATTAGGTATACATCACTCATCTTGAAGTCATGGATACATTGTACATATATACAAATAAAACTTAATAATACAATTGTCGTGTATAATACGCACAAAGCATAAGTTCGAGTTTATACAAGAATATTGCCTTCTAGACAATATCCACACATGATGGGCCTCCTCATTGCATTTATTATTACACTATTTCACGTAATAGTGAGGACTACTAATGCACCATCTAGGACCATCACTCTATTCCCCGACTAGTCTCAGCTACGTTCTCATTTCTTAAAGAGAACAATGAAAGAAAGGGTGAGCTCAACTAGCCCAGTAAGAAATATTATGACTAATATAATGCATAATAAATTATCGTTAGCCTTCAACAGTTTTAAACTGATACAATATAACAAACATCAAGTTTAATCTGCAATTGAACAAATAATCCATTAGAAGAGTCAAATAGAGAATAAAATCTACTATCTTCTATGATTTAAAGGTTTTTCATCACTTTTATCACGAGACTCAATTTTAATAAATAATCCAAATCATCAAATCATCCCCGCACTATGGGCCAAGGATATTCTTTAAGATCACGACCATTTAATTATCCATGCACTACGGGCCAAAGATAATCGTTTTTTCATCAATGGTCCCGATCATGCCATAAAACAATTCATCTTTGCACACTTGGTCAAGAGAATCCATAGCCATAATCATACCAAAAAGCGCCCATCAACGCACTACGCCAATGGTGACTTTTCATTAAGATCACAACCACAAATTATCCATGCACCACTACGGCCAAAGATAAATGCGCGCCCAAAATTAGGTATACATCACCCATCTTGGGTCACCAGATAAATTGCACGAATTCAAATACAACTTACTAATACAATCTGCCGTGTATAATATGACAAAACATAAGTCATGAGTTTGAATACAAATATTATCTACTAGAGATTATACAAACTCAAAAGGAGTCCTCATTATAATTATTATCACACTATTTCACGTAATAGTGAGGACTACTAATGCTATCCTCTCGGACCATCACTCCGCTCCCCGACTAGTCCCAAATTTATATTCTCATTTCTGAAGAGAGAACAATGAAAGGAAGGTGAGCTCAACTAGCCCGAAGAAGAAATATTATGACTAAGATAATGCAGAATAAATCATCATTAGTCTCCAACAATGTTAAACTAATAAAATATAATAGACATCAAGTTTAAGCTGCAATGAACAAGACTCCATTAAAAGAGTCAAGTAGAAAATAAAATCTACTATCTTCTATGATTTAAAAGGTTTTTCATGACTTTTATCATTTGAGACTCAAACTTTAATAAATAATTCACATCATCGAATCACCCCGTGACTACTACCAAGGATATTCTTTAGTGTCACGACCACAATTATCCATGCATTACGGGCCAAGAATATTTGTGTATTCATTAATGGTCACGATCGTGTCAATAATCGCATCTATCAATGCACTACAGCCAATGAGGACTTTTACCACATCATTTGCAACATTACGGTCATGATTATAACCGAATAATCTCTCGTCATAATCATACCAAGTCCATCCATGCACTACAGACCACAGATGACTTTCAACAAAATATAAACATGAAGATGATGACAATGATATAAGAATTCAATAAAAACAAGTTCAAGAATTATTTTATCCGTATTATTAACGTCAAATTGTCAACATGACATCGTTTTGTAGAGTAAAATTCAAGAATGCTCAAGAAATATTTTCATGAAAAGATATGGATGAAGCTTAAATATCAAGGATATTCCACTAATTTCATGGAGTATATAAGTCAACACTTTACTTAACCGAGTATAATAAATAATGGAATAACAAAAGAAATCACCATGCATGCGGTACTTCAGATGTATAAAGTTATTCCAATGAATACTAAATAACGGAACCAAAGCCGGCAAAATTAAGACCACAGGATGTTCCAGCGGAATAATAAAGAATGGAATAACAACAGAAATCACCATGTACGCAGATTGTGCCATACAAAGTTATTCCAATGAGAATACTAATAAGGACGAGAATCAGTCCTAAGATAAAATGTACAAACAGGATATTCCAATGTAATAATAATAAAGACGGAACTAGGTCCCACAGTAAAACGCATGTGATGTGATATTCCAATGAATAATAAAGACGGAATCAGTCCGGCGTAAAACGCATGTATATGATATTCCAAATGTAATAGTAAAGACGAAATAATAGAAGAATGTAACCAAGTATAGGTAGCAGATACAAAAGTTATTCCAATGTAATAATAAAGAACTAATAACATAAGTTCTCTTCATGAATACAAAAGAATAACACCCTTACGAGTACAACAAATAATATTCCCTACCCAAGAAAGAAGAGATCGGATATATAAGTAGTGAAGTAAGCGAATACTTTCTTTCTTTTTTTTATATAGTTTATCTCTCAGAGTTTTAGTGAATTGTAAGAAAATAATGAATGAATGAGCTTCTATTTATGTAAAAATGGAATGCATAGTAATTAACTCATTAAGCAACGAGATTGATTTATTTTAATCGACGGTCCATATTTAAAGCAAAATCTTTTAAATAAAATATAATATATTCTATTTATAATCTAATAAAACGAATAACTTTATAAAAGATTTTACTATGCAAAACACTAAAGTATACATTATACAAAACACTATGCATAATAAAATATAATATATTCTAATTATTGTCTAATAAAATAGATAACTTTATAAAAGTATTCGCTTTATATAAAAAGATTTTACTATGCAAAACACTATCGCAGTATACTCATTAACACTACGCATAATAGTAATATAATATATTCTATTTGTAGAATAACTTTATAAAAGTATTCATTTTTTATATAAAAGATTTTATGTATTATTACATTAATAATATCAACAAAACCGAGTGAGTTATCACTTAAGCATCAATAATTAATACCGTGATGCTACTACGCAACCACGCCAGACATCAGATTTTTTAACACCGGTGTTTTAACAGCTTAATTCAGTAAAACTTCCGCCGTTATTTTCATAAAGTATTTTTGTCATTTTCTCAATCCGACAATAATTCCGTTGTGGGATTCACCAATGATTGTGCCATTATACGAATATTCCCTTTTAAAACGAATATTCCCCGACCAATCGAATATTATATAATAACTTGCGTACTTTGCAAAATTTATAAATATTACCCACAACTATTATATCAATTTCACTCCATAATATTCAAAAATAATATTTATAGAAAATTCCTCTTTATTCAAAAAGTTGGGGTTTTACAGATAATCGTGTTTTTTTATCAACGGTCCTGATCATGCCATAAAATAATTCATCTTTGCACCCTTGGCTGAAGAGAATCCATAGCCATAATCATACCAAAAATTATCCATCAATGCACTACTAAGCAAATGAGGATTTTTACCACATCATTCGTCACATTACGATGGCCATGATTATCTTGAATAATCCTCGGTCATAATCACGCCAAGTCCATTTATACACTACGCCAAAAAATAACTTTTACCACATCATTTGTAACATTACTACCATGATTATACCTAATAATTCTCGGTCATAATCATACCAAGTCCATCTACGCACTATTAAAGCCACAAATGACTTTCAACATAATATAATCATGAGGATGATGACAATATTATAAGCACTAATCAAACGAAATCAAGGATAAATATTAGACTTTAAATTTATCCAAATATTATCCATTATTTAATAAACTCATGATCTAATATTTTTAATATTATAACAATATTTTAATTACTTCTTAAACTTATAAACAATTTATTTCAATTGTTTACACTTTATCAAATAATATATTTAATCATTCAAAAATGTCATACTCATAAGATTTCATCACCAATGATTAAATCACTCATCGAAAATCTGCATATACCTTATATATGATTTTTCAAGCCCTAAAATCCTATTTACCAATTCTTCAACTCCACATAACATATTTAACTCATATGTTCAGAATTAAACTGCTTTTCATGAAAAATACCAAATCACCCCAAATATTATTCTTTTTCGGGATTAAGCATAATATAGTCCCATATTGAACATATATTTTCTCAAAATTTTTAAAATTCATTTACTATTTTTCAAAAATCAATTTCTAATTAATTCCTTAAGAAATTAGCTACCTCAAGGTTAACTCCGTAAATTCCCAAATCTCAAGGGATCTTATACATGTTAACGTGAGCTTCCAGTTTAAATTTCATAGTCATCGGAGTTATAAAACTCTGGTTATAGCGTTTTTCGTCGAAAAAACCTAAATATTGAAATGGTCATAACTTGCTCATTTTAAGTCGGAATGAGCTAATTTTTTGATATGAGGTACTTTATACAATATACTTTCATGTTCCAAAAGGCCAGAATTTTTCTCACAAATTAAGTGGCCGAAAATGCCCTTCATTAGATCAATCAAATAATGGTAAACAACTATAAAAAGGACATACATAAACAAAACTTTTTTAAATATACAAAGAAAAAACACATTCATTCAAAAGGAAGACACAAGAGCACACAGATGAGGTCAACAGATGAGATGACCCACAAAAAATTTTCCAAATAAGGGAAATAAAAGAATTTTGTCACCTGTTATTGTTGTTTGTATAGTTTGGATTTCGTAATGATTAGTAATGGATATAGGGCTGAGATAAATTGAACTCTGCAGGCTTCAGTAGAATATAGAAACGTGATGAAAGACAAGGAGGATGAAACAGATGAATTCTGATGAATTTGATGATTCGTTAGGTATTGATGTTTTACGGAATCATTTGAGATTTTGATTACAATTTGGGGATAATTTGATTTAAAGATCTATTTTTTGTTAATTGATGTGTTTGATACTTGATCTCATAAAGATAAATTTTAGATCGTTGGATGTTGAAGCTAAATTGATTTAAGCCGCATTGATTTAAGGATTTGGTCAGAGTGTATGGGGATTTTTAAATTGGATAATTTTTTATTTTGTGAAATGAAATAAGTGAGATTGCATTTGAGCCATTGGATGATGAAGTTTTAATCGAGAACTATTTTGAGGTAAGATGGAACCCATTCTCTTTATCTATTTTGCTCCGATTTAGTTGATCTAATCAGTGATTATTCATCAGAGAATCTAAATTGTTCGTATGATTGTCAAATTGTTTATGTTTAACATTTGACTGTAGCTTAATGTTGATACCAAATAGATATTATAGGCTATGATTTCTTGTTATTTGAAGAATTTTATATATTTATGAAGATAAATTTAGTATCTGAAGTTGTAAATCTAGAGTTTGTATCACAAGCATGCCTTTGATATAATGAAATGATGTATTTCTCTATTTGTAAGCCTAAAATTTTTCGTTGGATTAGAGTTGGTATTTTTCTTTCTAAAGAGTTCTTATTTTTTCTGTTTTAGTTTGACTATTTTGTTGTTGGGAATTTTCACTCAAGGTCAATTGACCCCACAATTTCTTATGTAGCTTCGCCCTTACATGTACTTTGCATGTTTGTGTTTAAATTTCCAATCTCTTTAAATTCTCATCAAGAATCTCACTCTTTCTTCTTTATTTTAACAAGAATCCATTTAATTTTATTAAAAATTAGGATTGGTGGTTTCTTAGCCGACGCATATCTTGGTCGGTATTGGACTATTGCTATTTTTACCACTATTTATCTTCGCAAGTGAGACAGAGTAGACTAATCATTTCATTTGTGAATTAATTACTTACTAATACTGGGGTATTTGTTTACATCGTAGTACAATCCACAAGTATTTAATTAATTAGCTCTTCCCAAGGGTTTGACAGAATAACCTTATGTACATGATGAACATTTTAGTGCCACACCAAGATCATTATGATCGATTCTTTACCTTTTAGAAATTGTGAACTTGCAAAGCCATGGAAAATGTTTTACTTCTATACATTCCTCTACATTACGGTTTTGGAGTCGCGGTATAAGGCCTTGTGTATCTTCTTTTGGGGTTGATCGGTTTGACGAGAGGTTAGAGATTACAAGTCCCATCTCAATGTGTTTTTAACTTTTTCTACTTTTCTCACATCCTTTGTCGATTATTGTGGCCTTTATCGCCTTTGTCTCACATTCAAATGAAACACGGATGGGGATCTCGCTGGTTCCTCACCATAGCCATGGGAATCTCAAACATGGTCTTCCTATTTGGTACTCCTTTATACCGACATTGTGTCAGTTGTCTGGGAATCCTCTCACTCGTGTCAGACAAGTCCCTTGCATACCTTTCTAAGAGAAATGTCTCCTTTGATACTAATGAATTAATAAGCCTATACGAGCTTATGGGGAAAAGGTCCGCAATAAAGGGAAGTGGCAAGATACCTCACCGATGATTTGGTGTAAGGCCCTCTTTTTATGTCTTGTTATTTTACAATCATCACAAAATATTATTCAAATATAATTCAAATACTCAATCATATGGCAAGTGAGAATAAACTTACCCTCATGTAGCTTTGATTAATTAGGATTCAATTAAATACATGGAGAGATAGATCTCTCTCGGCACTCCGATTGTTCCAAGTAGTAATTAAGCACACAAACACACACTACATCAATAATAACAGACTTTGATTTTTGAATTGATATGAGTTATTGAATTGTGTTGTTTAGATTTATTGTTTGAATCTATTGTTGATACCTCTGAGTCATATTTGTTTGATTTCCTACTGACACGTGATTGGATTCGTAGGCATATAGATAGGTTGCATTTGCATTATTGCATTGCTTGGGGACAAGTAATTAATTAAGTTTGGGGGCGTCTGATGAGTGAGTTTTATACCTAAGAATTAGGTGTTCCTGAGCTTAATTATTGCTATCCTTAAGTGTTTTTAATAACATTTTGTTAGTTCCCAAAGGGCACAATAGATCTAGAAGGGGGGTTGAATAGATCCTTTTTATTTTAAATACTTTTTTGGTTAATGTTGTATTGTTCATATTTAAGTATATGACAAACATAAGAATCTTTTCAAGCACAGCGGAATAAGTAAAAGATTCCCCTTCATTGATATATTCATAATCATACATACATTGTTCGTTGGGTTACTTTAGTTGTAAACAGTTAGAACATACATAGCAGTTATAGTAGTTATAGACATAATGTAAATGACACAAGGGGTTTTAAGTGGTTTAGAGACTCAAGCTCCTAATCCACTCTCTTTCGCTTTCAACTAATGTAATTTCCACTAGGAAGGGCAAAGACCGAATCTCTACGATTCCTTCAAGGCCGCAGAATTGGGACTGCAGATTCACTAAGAACTCTTCAAGGCCAAGCAGCCTTGGGACTCCTCTAGTTCCCTAGAACTCTTCAAGCCCAACAAAGCTTTGAACTCTATTTAGTCCCTTTCGACAAGGACCCTTTGGTCCTACTTTGTTTAGTCCATCAGGACAAGGACCCTCTTGGCCCCGCTTCATTTAGTCCCTCCGGACAAGGACCCCTCAGCCCTCGCTTCATTGAGTTGTTTGTTTGTTGTTGTTGAGTTTTGCATGAGAACCGCTAAGATGTCTTCATGCTCTCGAACATCTTCTATCCTTAGCAGACTTGGCTTGATCATCCTCAAGAAAGCAGCTTGAGTGTTGCATGATGCTCACTTTCTTAGTTGCTCAACTACTCCGGATGACCCCTCGATGAACCGCTTTGAAGATCATTCTCCTTAAGATTTGATGGATGCACATGAGAGGCTTCTAAGATGACCGTAAGCTCTTTCTGTTAGTACTTAGAAGCTTTTTCATGCTTGCCACCAAGACGGCTTTTGTGATCTCCTTCGCTACTTGATGCTTTCTCACGATGGACTTGCTTAAGATGACCGTAGGCTCTTCTATATTGTACTTAGAGTCTTCCCATGATGGACATCCAGATGGCATGATGCTCTTCTTTCTCTCGGCAGTTCAGAACACTCTTCATGTAGTAGAACTCACACTTCTACTTCTTGCTTGATTTGACTTCTGAGTGTTCTTGGTGGATCATAGAGTGAGCCTTCGGACTCACTATCACTCGATTGGATCAGTCCACCTTCTCTCCAAATTCAACAACTCCAGTAGCCTTTGATCTTTGAAGCTCTTTCTCATTTATACTTCTTCCCAATCCTTCCGTTGGAAAGTAACTGTTGAAGGCTATTCAAATATCTTCACAGATCTCAAGTTGCTTGATGTAGATCGCTTGATGTGACTTGTCATACTTTTTCCGACGCCGTAGCCATCGCTTCACCCACCCGTTAGATGTATCACTTTACTGTCTTGGGCGGGTCAAGACTTTATTTCTTCCGATTTCTTGATCGAGGTTGTCCTTTTGCATCGATGCTCTCAATAAACACTTGTCAGAATATTACCTTCATATTGAACCGCTTGCAATGCCTTAGTCTTCGTGTATTCGAACTCCCACGATTCGATACACATCTTCAAGGACCCGATCAGAAGGTGTTGATTGATTGCTGCTCGTTGACTAGTAGAGTTAACACTACGATCCTCAAGAGTGTTGATTGGATCTTCAATGTAGAACACCTTCCTTGTATTGTGCGCTTCAATACTTCGTTTTCGATCGCTCTCGACATCGATGGCCTAATTCCTCGCTGCTCGTCCTCTCTCGAACATCAAGACACTTCAGATTTGTGGCGGCGTCCAACTTTTGCTTTCTCCCTTGGATCTCCTGCTCACTTATCATCAATGAACCCGACCTGTGACTTAATCACTTTAGCCTTGCTCTTCGTGAGGTCGACCAAAGATCTCTGGCTCACCTTCCATCGCTTCCTTCTTTGTTTAACAAACACTATGATCTTCGTTGCTTCCAAGATCGTTGTCTTCTATTCACTTGATAGCTATCGTGATTATTTGACTTTTTCTTAGTCGCCACCAAGTCTTCTTTCGATCTCCTCAGGAAGACTTCATTACGAATGGCCTTTGAACTCCATCTTGATGCTGATTGAGTTGGTGCTTAACTCTATTGCTTAGCCTGCATGCCATTCGTTGAGTGCTTTTTCGTCCCCTCATCGTGGAATGCATCTTTGCAGCCGCCAACCAGAGGCTTCAGACCTTTGGATATTCGGGAGTGTTTCATTCTTCGAGAACCGTGATTCCGCTTCACGATTCTCGACTTAAAGATTGTGGAGCGCTTCGTTGAGTCGTAGTTCAGACTCTCACGATTCAAATTTCTACTTGGCAGACACTCACGATCCCGAGATCGATCTCGACACTCTACGATTTCGCCTTTATACTTGTTGTCTTCATCGATCTTGCCCGACTACGATCTCTCTCAGATGCACTCAATGGACTCTACTTAACTCAGAGTGTAGTCTACGATCCTCGACTTGGCCGGCGCAGATGATCGATTTCTACCATAGGTAGGCAGTCTCTCACGATTCTAAACACGACTTCCTCAAAGACACCACGATCCCGAGGAAGCTCTTCTCGATACACTACGATCCTTTTCGCTTCCCCGGCGTCTCACGAACTCCGAGATCTACTATCTTGATATACCCTATTCGCCTCGATAGCAATTCCGAGTTAACCCTCGACTCAATTTGGCGTAGACTACTTACTTCACAGTGCGTAAAGACTTTACGATCGACTAGCCTATCTATTACATCATAAGATCAACCTAACAAGCTTGATCTTTCTATATTTATAGTCCTTGTACATCATTTCTTTTTAAGGACTTTACAAAGTTATTTTGCTCATGTAGGATCAACCTAACATATTTGATCAATTCATTCTAAGTCATTGTACATATATTTCTATTATCTATCAAAGGACTTTACAGCTTTTCTTAATGCAAGCATACTTGCATATTATTCATTCATATACATATATATCATAATCAAATCATATATAAATAGGAATAGCATTCACATATTTATTCCTGACACATTTTATTTGTTTTTGCGTTTATTTCTTGTAGGATGGAGCTGGAGGGTCAAATTGGACATTTGGGAGAATAAAATCATTAAATTTAAGTTGGATGACATTTTTATAAATTTGTGGTCCCATTCAAGCGCCTAGGCACTTGGAAATGAACTAGGTTAAGAGCCTAGGTGCTCATGCACGACTATAGTTGATTTTTCTACTGTTGAGTTTGATTTTGAAGCAAAATTGGAATCTTGATTAAGTTTTGGATCAATACAAATAAGAGAAGACTTCATAAGTGAATTATCAAAAGTTTTATCGAGAAAATTGTAGAGAGAACAACGAAGGAAGATTGCAAAGGTTGAAGATCAAAGAGAGAGTCTATGAGCAAATTTAGAGTTTCTTCTTCTCTTCTCTAGTGTTAACTCTTTGTAATTGTTTGGGATGTTTAGATTATTTATCTCGATGATGTTTTCCCTTATTATCATGAATTAAATTTTAATTAAGATTGCAATGGAACTCTGTATGTAGTTTAAATTAAACTTTCCCATTGAATTAAAGTTATTTTTATTGAATTATTTATTATATCTTGCCTTTATTCATTAATTGTTTGGCCAACAATTACTGTGATAATCTATATAAAATTAAAAAATGGAGTTTAGGTTGAGATCTGAATATAATAACATATGTTCATATAATTTGAATATGGTTTAAATGATTAGCATGTATGATAGGAATATACCTAGGTGTCTTTTGTATGCATTAGAAGAGTTTGTGCTTAAAACCCTAATTAACTTGATTCACATAGGAATATAGTAAGTTGATTAACTAGGGTGTTCCTCATAATTCTGATTCGTAGAGAACGGATTTAGGGGGATTTGTTCATGTGCCTTTCGGAAGAAGTGTGTGAGTACTAATAAGCATTATTGGATAATTATTCATATTAATTAACTGAATTAAATGGGAAGGAAATTGATTTAAATGAAATATCAAGGGAAGTTGTAATCTTAACATATTAAATCTGCAGTTAATCTTGTGAACTTTGATATTAGTTATTAATTTTGTTAATTTAGATTTTCATATCACAATCAATATTTCGTAGTTTAAAATAGGATTACTTGAATTGAAATTAGTGATTCATAAATATTAGCATATTTCCTCGTGGGAAATATATTTTTCTTATCATTGTATTACTTGTTGATCATGTATACTTGCGTGTATTTATTGATTGTGAAATTAGGCAACAACGTCACACTTTTGTTCTTATAATTTTCACATATTGATGAATGTGTTTTATACCTAGGAATTGAGTGCGTTTGTGTAAGACCCCGCATTTTATGAATAAAGATTTAATTTTTTCGAAATATTTTTTTTAATATTATGGTGTGGATTTGAGATAATGTTATAGTTGTGGGTAATATTTATAAATTTTGCAAAGTATGCAAGTTGCTATATTATATTCGATTGGTCGGGAAATATTCGTTTTAACAGCGAATATTCGTACGATGACATAATCATTGGTGGACCTATACATCGAAATTATTGCGGTGATGAGAAAACGACATAAATATCTTTTATAAAAAATAACTATTTAAAGTTTTATCGTTAAACCGTTGAAATACTTCGGTGATAAAAGTACGAAGAATACGTATGGTTACATAAGAATACACGATATTGATTATTGATGCTTACGTGAGAAGTCACCGCTTTTATTCAATTATTACTACAAAGAATTCACGCATAAGATCTCACGTTATTTGATTCAATTATTGTCGATATTTTATATATTATTAAATCAATAATTGAGACGATACAATTATTCATATTATTATTTACAATATTGACGATGTTCTGAAAGTTCTCACGGTAAGAGGTTTGGTCACTGATCACGCTAATAAGGAGAAATCCTTATTGGAAAGACCCCTATTTCCTGGGAACGATCTGATTGTTAAATATTACGAATAATAATAATGATGAATAAATTATGTTAAAAATATTGAGGAAATTTTTATGAAGTATTTGATGTAAATTTTGCTTATTTTATGGACCCCCATTTACCCATTTTTTTCAAAATAATCGGTAGAAAATTATTTAATATAATAAAGGCAGGGGTCACATGTGGAGGAAAAGTCTTGGGGGAGAAATTTTGCAGGCATGGGAGGTTTGGGCATATATATATATATATATATATATATATATATTTTATTTGTTTTGTTTTTTATGAAAAATAGAATATATTATATTTTATTATGCATAGTGCCTGCATAGTGTTTGCATAGTAAAATCAAAAATAAAATTTTTCTTTCGTGCATTTCAAAACTTCGCCTGTGAACTCTTTTCTATACTATGCGCTCAAATAATATCCTTTCCATTCTCCTATAAATATGATATTTAGTTAAAATTGAAAATCAGACCAGAATCACAGAATTATTCTTCTATAATATTGAACGTATTTATTTCGAGTTTTAGAAAGCTTTGAGTGTAGAAAACAGTATAAGTTTTCTTCAACAATATCTCCGCTATAGCAGTTGGAATACTCTTCTGTTTAAGGTAAGGGGTATTATTTATTTCATATTCTAAAGAGATATTATTTTTCGTATTTGTATGAATATTATTTCGTTCAATATTCGCAAGAAATATTATTTTCATTTAATATTTGTAAGTAATATTATATTCGTTCAATATTTAAAAGAAATATTATTTCTGTTTAATATTCGTAAGGGATATTATTTTGTTCAGTATTCATAATAAATAATATTTTCTTCCATACCCTGTAGTATGTAAATAATATTATTTCGTTTCAGATTTCAAATTCTATACTCGTTTTGTTAAAGTTTTGGCTTCTATACTCCATGAAATTAGTAGAATATCCTTGATATTTGTGCTTCATCCAGTATTTTTTCATGAAAATATTATTCTGAGCATTCTTGATAAGTTTTAACTTTTTCATGTCGAAGTACTATTCACGGGGTACTATTCACTCGGGTACTATTCACCTAGGGCACTATTCATGACAAAAATTGATTTCTTTTCAGTCCAAATCATTTTTGATATAATATTATTCTTGAATTTTACTCCACAAAACAGTATCGTGTTGACAATTTGAACGTTATTAAATTCTGGATAAATTAAATTATTAAAGTCTTTAAAATTTATCCTTGATCTCGTTTGATTGAATTATTATATCATTATCATCATACTCATGCTTATATTGTTATGAAAGTCATCTTTGGCCCGTAGTGCATAGATGGACTTGGTATGATTATGACCAGTGATTATTCGATATAATCATGACTATAATGTTACAAATGATGTGGTAAAAATCATAATTGACCCGTAGTGCATTGATGGACAGTTTTTTGTATAATCATGACCATGGGTTCTTTTCGGCCAAGAGTACAGAGATGAATTGTTTTACGGCATGATCATGATCGTTGATGAAAACACGAATATCCTTGGCCCGTAGTGTATGAACAATTTGTGGTAATACTAATGAATATCATTGGCCGTAGTGCATGTATGATTCAATGATGTAGATTATTTATTAAGATGAGTCTCAGTGATAAAACTGTTGATAAACTTTTTAAATCATAGAAGATAGTAGATATTATGTTCTAGTTGACTCTTCTAATGGATTGTTTGTTCCGCTGTAGTTAAACTTGATGTCTATTGTATTTTATCAGTTTAACACTGTTGAAGGCTAACGATAATTTATTTTGCATTATCTTAGTCATAATATTTCTTATTGGGATAGTTGAGCTCACCCTTTGCTTTCATTGTTCTCTTCAGGAAATGAGAATATAGCTGAGACTAGTCGGGGAACGGTGTGACGGTCCATATGGTTACATTAGTAGTCCTCACTATTATGTGAAATAGTATGATAATAAATGTATTGAGAACTTATTTTGAGTTTGAATACTGTCTAGAAGTTAATATTTGTATTAAAACTCATAGCTCATATTGTATATTTAAGCTTGTATTTGTATTCTGTACCATGTATTTAGCGATTCAAAATGGGCGATGTATAACTATTTTGGGGGCGTCACAGTTTGAGTTTAATCTTTTGGTTGATTTTTAAGTGTTGTGTGTGCATTTCATACATTTGATGTTATTTTGTAGTATATCAAATGACATTGGCATGAAGAAGCAAGAAAAACAATCTGGACATCTTTTGGATTACAATATTCAAGCAAATGCAAGAAGGGAAAGTTGAAGGACTTTTAATGCAAAGTTGGATGCATGTCCTTGGTTTCAAACTTGAATTTTATTGTAGATGTACCTTTTAGCTTTCCGGAACATCTTGAATCATCCCAATTTGAGTTCGAATGCACGAGAGTTGTGACATTTATATAAACAGAGATCAAAGCTCAAAGTTGTCATGCTTGCAATTTACATAACAGACACTTAAAAGACCGATTTTGACCTTGATCCAACCAGTGTCTCTGAATTCTCAAATAATAAAAGTTGTAGACCTCGTTGATATTTTTGATTTGATAGGTGGCAGGCCCGTAACTTCTCTCGTATCAAAAGTTATGCATGTTTTACCAAATGACGTTATAATGAAAAAATTAACTTGCATGGTTCGGACCATCGATTTTCTCGACTTATATATGGGTGCGCCTAAAATGGCTTAGAGTGTAATTGGGTGTACCGAACATCGGAGGGAGATCTGATCTAGGAGTTATGATATCCAATTTGAGCTAGAATAATATTGTTAGTTGCCTAACTTGCTAGGATTTCCATTATAGCTATAAATACTTGATTATAACTTGGATTTAAAAGACTTTTGGGTGTAATTCATTGAGAGTCACTCCTACGGAGACTTTGAGAAATTATTGGATAGCACACAAGACAGAGATTGAAGCTTAGAGATTGGAGATTCCTCGACAAAGTATTTTTTTCTTCTCTTAATTTAATTATCTGTACTTATGATGCTATTTAATTTTGATCTTCTTAGTTCTATTATGATGATGAACTAATTCCCCAATTAGGGGTACAATGGAACCTTTTACAATTCAATAATTAAATTATCATTATTTTCACTTATTGATCATATTGAGTTGATTATTATATTTTTTGCTTATTCTATTAATTGTCTAGCTAACAGTTAATCTGATATCTTTGATGGAATTATAATATGAAATCTTAGATTATATTTGAATATAATAATGCATGAATTTGTTGATTCTTCTTAAGGATAATATAACAGTGTATGAGACGAAAATACTTGTATGTCATGCGTAACGTTCTTAGGAGCTGGTGTTTAATCAATTTATTTTAAGTGTATTGCATGAAAATAACAAAATAACTTAAATAAGTATTTTTATTAATCATTGACAGATGTTAATAAATTGATAGACAATCCTAGTTAGTAACTCATTGGACTAAATAAGTGAAAATATGGTAAGACGATTATTGCAAAGCAATTGGGGGAATTGTAATCCTATATTTTATTCATCCGGTGATCAATCTTTGTTAGTTAATTAGTTTATTTTTTTTCTTTTAAACAATTTCACAAATCAACTAAAATGACTATTTAAGTGAATTTAAATTGGTAAAAACTTGGTAATTAGAGTAATTGTTCCCTGTAGGTTGGACACTCTTTTTTATATATATTACTTGAATTGACAATGTATACTTGCGCGTATTTGTCATTATATAAACGAACAATTACATATTATAGTATATTTTTAAAATTAATTACAAAAATCATACATTCATAAAATAATTAAAAAAATATGACACTTCATCATGTATATTTACAATACTAATACAATTAAGAGTCCTTAAATTAAGGGATTAATATTAATGGGCTGACATAGCAAATTAGTTTCCATCTTCATTCTGGTCTCTCTCTCGCCGCTTACTTACTACTCTCTCTCTTCTCCCTTACTACTTCTCTCTCCTCTCGAAGCCACTCGTTGTCGTCTCTTCCAGTCATTACTACCGCAACACACCATAGTCTCTGGTATGTTATTTTTCTCATTGAAATCATATTTTAAACCGTCTTTGATTTGAAAGACGAGGCTTAAAATGGATATTGGTATTTTAACTCTAAAATTGATTGATTTGTAACTTGTGAGGACCAAGAGAAAAAGCGAATTTAGTTATCCGCATATAATTGACATTTTTTGTAGTCATTGATGTTAAGCTTGATAGTAACTATAAAAAATTGTTTTTACAATCTTGAGGTTGACGTGGGTTTTGTTCATCAATGTCAGAGGAATTGTTGAAAATTATGTCCGGTTCATTGAAACAGAATGTTGAACCCCTCCATACAGGGAGGCAAACTATCGTAGCTTAAATAGTTACTTCTAAAAACTAATATTGGACAATGCCTATTTACAGTAGTTCACATTTAAGAACTTGTTTATGTTTTGTATAGAATGGTTGATACAAGGAAGAAGGATGGAAAGAGGAAAAGAATCACAGAGGGTGATTCTATTAAGGACTTTAAGAAATTTGTTTGGGTTTGTGCAGTTGGATTCTGATTTTGATGTTCCTGTAGTAACACAGAAGCTCAAGTTCATAGCCAGAAGATATTTCCAACCCAATTTTTTTTAAAGGTTTGCTAATTTAAATTTTGTTATTGTTACTATCATTGTTGATCTTCTCCTGTATTATCCTATCTTAGAGTTGCATTTCGTCTTCTCCGATCTTTCGTTGCTCTGTTTTTTCTGATCTCAATGTTGCCTTTTTTCTTCATTAGCGTGATTTTAGGACGGGTTAGTTGGAAATTTGAAAGTCGGTAAATGACGTGTAGGGAGTTAATAACGCGTAATTTTAGCAAGGTAATATTGTATTGCGTTATTTTTGTAATTATTTTGTGGATGTTTTATTTTTGTAATTACTTTCTAATTGTTGTATATTAGTGTTAAGGACCCTTATATAAATTGGACAGCACATATCATTCTTAATTTTTTTTTTATCAATTTAACAATTATATTTATAAAAAAAAATCCAATTTTAATTATTAAAAGTTGGGATCTTATTTTTGTCCTCCTTTCTTTTCTCCTTCTTTCCTTACACATTAAAAAATATTTTAAACGTAGTTAAATTCTCACATATTAAAATGTGTTTTAAATGTAGTTAAATTCTAGGCTTAATTAAAATAAATAAAATAAAATTTGGGAGATTTTTAAAAATATTGTAGTGACTAAATTATTATTATTTTAAAAAAAAAACCCTAGTTCCGAGTCCAAATTAACGAAGGGAAGGTGTTGACAGGGGAGGACTGCTAATCAACCTCTAGACTCGCTGTTTTGGCATCTTTCTCGTTTGTAATATTATAGAAATGGCAGTCGGCGGTTGCACTTTCTCATCGGACGACATAGTGATAAAATCACCGACTGATAGGCGATTATACAGATATATTCGATTTCAAAACGGCCTCTGTGCCCTCCTCGTCCACGATCCAGATATTTACTCGGATGAACCACATTCGAAAATCGCCGGAGCTAGAGAAGACGAAGAAGACGAAGAAGACGAAGAAGACGAAGAAGAAGATAGTGAAGAAGACGGAGACGAAGATGATGAAGAAGAAAGCGAAGATGATGGCAATCAAGTGAAAGTGAATGGGAAACGAGGCGCATCCCAAACTAAGAAGGCCAGTGTTACTTCATACTTCCCGTATAAATATATACCTGTAACTATAGCTTTTTTAACGGGGAGAAAGAGATCATTTTGTTGATTTTTCATTTGCATATAAATTGAATACGAAAATGCATCAGAGATGGAGTTAAGGTTGAATAATTTATCTTTTATAATGATGAAGTCCTCTCACCTGTTGGTAAACAGGCGGCAGCTGCGATGTGTGTTGGAATTGGCAGCTTCACTGATCCTTTGGAGGCACAGGGTCTTGCCCATTTTCTCGGTTATACTCCTCAGACTCTCTCTCTCTCTCTCTCTCCATCTCTCTCTCTCTCTATATATATATATACTCATACAATTTGGACACCTAAGCACACTACTCACGGTGCACTGCTTCTTGCAGAGCACATGCTTTTTATGGGGAGTAGTGATTTTCCAGATGAAAATGAGGTATGTTGTATTATT
Source organism: Panax ginseng (assembly GCA_020205605.1). Taxonomy (NCBI): domain Eukaryota; kingdom Viridiplantae; phylum Streptophyta; class Magnoliopsida; order Apiales; family Araliaceae; genus Panax; species Panax ginseng. Next base: position 107,168 of record CM035138.1, read on the forward strand.
GTTTTTCCTTGAATTTTTTATTTAGAACTTATAAAAGCATCTGGGAGATATTTATGACATTTAAGTTAATATTTGAATATCCTAAGGCCAATGAAATTTAAGCATAAGTTATTACTGTTTCTGTAGCTTAACAAGCTTTTGCTTAAGTAGTTTTACCCATCTCTAGTATAAAACTCTTAGTATCGGATATCAATGAATTTAATAAAAATCAATTCTAAGTCCCAAATTTGTGACCTGCTTCAGTGGAATATATGTTGTTAATTCATTTTCGAGGATTTGGAAACAAAAGGGATGACAAAATTTTATGAAAATGTGTTTTTTTTTTCTATTTTATGGGAAATTTGGAATGAGTATAATGGTACTGTTTAGAGCCTTCTAATCTGTTGAGTGATAGGATTATTTTTCTTGCATCTCTTTGGCCTTCTCCTATGGGCCCTTTTGAGGTATTCTCCCTTTCTGATTTGTTTAAAGATTGGAGGGCTGCGATTTTTTAAATGCTCTAATCTTGTTTTTTTAGTTTGCTGAGGGTGAACTTCTTGTTCGCCTTTTTTTATATCCTTTCTTTTCTATCAACAATTTTTGTTTTAATTTTATCTAACAAAAAAGTGGCAAGTTAGTAACCTCCCAGCTTGACTCTTCTCTTTGCTAGTATGATAGTTACTTGTCTAAGCATGGGGGCTCATCAAATGCATATACAGAGGTGGAGCATACCTGCTACCATTTTGAAGTTAAACAGGAGTTCCTTGAGGGTGCCTTGAGAAGGTAAAATAACAAATATTTTCAGGCATTTGGTTTTGGTAAATTTAGTCCTTGTCCAGGTACCTTCGTAACTGTAACACATTTGAAGCATGCTTATAACTTTCACATTCAACTTCATCTTTATAACACATATGAAGTATGCTTGTAACTATCACATTCAACGTCATCTCTTTCTTGTATTGCAATTCATGATCAATTCTATAACATACTTGATAAACTCAATAGTTGACTTAGATTAACCGCTTCTTGGTTATAAGCATATTAGAACCACTTTCTGGTTTTGTATGTGATCTAGCTATTATGATTTTTACCTAACATATTTAAAAAAAAAGGGATGCAAATGGGGTTTTAATGTTACATTTGATGTTCTATTTTACGAAGTATGTGGAGACAAGCTAGCTCAGTGCTTTTAGGGACCACTACATGATACAATTGTAAAAGCCCAGTTGTTCCTTGTGCTTCTTCATCCAAGGCTCCAGACATCTTCGGCTAGCTACAATCAACTAATTTATTGCGTTTGCTTCTTTTAGAATTCACCGAATTCCTTGATCTCTAGATGGTAGTGATAGGGATCGAACCCTAAGTTGTCATCGACATTGATGATTAATTATTATGTTATTTTATTATTCCACACTTTTATTTGAAGTATTAGTAATTAATATTTTTTATTTGGGTATTTTAGTCTCTAGTTCTTTTCCTAGTCCCTAGTTTCAAATTAGGTATTTGGTTTCTATAAATATGTATGCTGTTGCTAGACTCATTATGATGTAGGACAAGATTTGAAATCCACTTGATGTAGGACAAGATTTGGAACAAAGATAGTTGAAAGAAGGAACAGACTGCACTTCACTACCCCAAGGGATTACACAAGTATTTATAGACTTGGGTCCGATTAATCCTCGCCTAGGCTCTAGGCGGTCTTCTATCGTCTTGATTTGGCTTGGGCGCCTAGGCCCCTAACTAGGTATAATCAGACCTTTACTTTGAAGATCCACAATATTAAAAATGAAATTGTTAAGCTCTAAAAGATTGTTGTTTTAGTAATGTTTCATGTAATTTTTAAAAACATTACATCTACTTTATTATTTGTCTAGTATAACATGTTTGTACATTATGAAAAATAAATAAATTAGACCGCTTAAGGAAACATCTAGGCGCCCGGTGCCCCCTTCGTCGCTTAGGTTCGCCTAATGATTTTTAGAACATCGTAGAGACTCGAACCCTAATTTTACTTGGAGAACAGTAAAAAGAACTAAATGACTAAAATACCCTTACTGAAATTAAAATCCTATCACTATTAAATGTTCGAAATGCCCACTAATTAAGTAAATAACTAATTACATCAATTTTCTTCAAACTAAACATAACAAAAAATAAATAGAAATTTCTTTATGGCTTTCGACTTGTCGTCCCCATCATTATATCCCATACCCTACCCTAACCCTATAGAGTTTAAAAATTGGGTCCCATTGGGATCCGGTTGGGCAAAATTGTCGGTACTAGTCTTGAGTCTTGACACATGGAAGAGGGTGCATATAAAGAGGATGTGTCCATTTTGAGTTTGAAAAAAGGTTAGTGTTGATGCATATGAGTTGGATCTTCGTATTGTATGCAATGTGGAAGACCTCATTCCTTATCGCATGCCTTCTGATGATTTCACCCTCTCTTCTACTTTTTTACCTTCCTCGCAATTATCTACTTACCCTATTCAGCCCGTATATGTTCGTTCATTACTTGTTCCATGTGTACCTCTTGTTTTTTCACAGCAGACAAGAAAAGTTATTGGGGATGTCTTGTATGAGCAGATTGTGTCGATTGACCAAGGTGATATCAACAGTTTTTGATCAAGTGGTGTGGCAAAACTACTAGTGATTTGTATTGGGATTAGTGTTGAGAAGTTCCATCGTCTTGATCCGGTCCTTATAAAGTGCTATGAGGATTTCCACTATGCAAGAGGCGAATTCTTTTTGGCCGGGGAGAAATGAGTGATATATCCCTAAGGCATTATCGATGTGGATGATTTATTACTTATGTTATTATAGTATTACAGACTTTTATTTAAATTATTAGTGTGTTTTCATTTTGGTATTTTAGTCTTTAGTTCGTTTTTGGGCCCCAAGTCCAAATTAGAGTTTTGTTCTCTACAAATATGGACGTAATTATTGTTGGTGACATGATTATTTATTGCAATCAATTTAGTCTTTTGTGGTTGAGGATCCTAGCGATAGTGGAGTGCAAAGCTCCACCCAAGTTGCAGTTTTTCAATTAATTTAGTAATTATTCTTTTCAAAATTGTCCTACGGCAGGTGGGGCAGTATATAAGCTCTTCATTGGTACGTCACACTTTTTCAGTTACTTTTTACGTTGTAATGAGTTTTCAGACTGTGATGTTAGTTCCCAATAAGATGAAGTCTCTCTTGCTCTAACAAATGAAGTTCTAGTCGTATCTAGCTTTTTTGCTTTCTCTTCTTTTTTCTTGAAGTCATTTGGTTGATAATTATTATTTTTCCAGAATTAGCAGATTGGGAATATTCTTATGTTTTTCATTTCTGTTTCTTAGATTTTCTCAGTTCTTTATTTCACCTTTAGTTAAAGCTGAAGCCATGGAACGGGAGGTACTGGCTGTCGATTCAGGTCCTTCAAGCTTATCTTATTGACTTTATTTGTTCATGAAAATCTCGGTCATTTTCTATTTTCAATAAATAAATGTGTTTTTGTCATTGGCTCTTCTCTAATTTTTGAATTTCTATAACAATAACATGAAACAAACTGGTCCAGAATATAATCAGGTTTTACAGAATGATTCTTGTCGCCTTCAGCAACTTCAGTGTCATACATCAGCATCTGGTCATCCTTTTAACCAATTTTTTTGGGGTAAAGTTACATAAAAGGCCGTGGGGTTCATTTCTTCTTTGTTTCCTTTTGACGCTTTATTTGATTATGTTGTCTGATAAATATCAATATTCTTTGATGGAAGGGAATAAGAAGAGCCTGAGTGATGCTATGGAGAAAGGAATTAATTTGCGGGAACAAATTCTGAAATTATACAATGATTATTACCACGGCGAATTGATGAAGCTAGTTGTCATTGGGGGAGGTGAGTTTCCTATTAATGTAATATATTTATTGGGGTTTTAGTATGTTTTTGTTTATTTTGAAATATTATTATTTTGTTAGGGTATTTTAGTCGTTTAGTATGTTTATAGTTTCCAAGTAATATTAGGGTTTTGAGTCTCTTTAAATAGTGATGTAATTCCCACCAAATCAGGAATTAAAAACAGATTATTGATTATTGATATTGATCTATGAGTTATTTTCCTCTCTTATGTGGTTGAGAAACCTTTGGATAGTGATATACTTTGGGATATCAAGGTTTGGAATCTCCCCCGAGTTAATTTTTTCTTTGCTTTACAATTATTTTCTGCAATTATTTCTCCAACTTTTGTCCTACAACATCCAAGAACCCCTTCTGGTTTCTATGCTTGTGCTTGTTGGGAGTCGAAGTCAATTTAGATTGCTAACAATTCTGACTTTGTGTTTGATTTAATCCCTTCTCTCCTATTGAAATTAGTAAACCTTGTATGTTTTTGAGGCATCACGTCATTTTGGAATTTTGTTGCCAATGTCGGAGCTACACTAGGGCTTTGGGGGGGCAGTTTACCTTGGAAATTTTGAAATTTTTTATGTATCAATTTTTGATATTTTTACTTCAGGCCCCGAAGATCTTTAAAAAAATATTAAGTATATATATATATATACACATACTGTTGAAAAAAACATCTCTACTCCGATATGAGTTGTTTTAATTATTTTAAAAAAAAATCAATTTGAAATCTAATATCAAATTTTATGATCTCTCTTTGCTCTACTTTGCGTATATATTGCAATATAAAGAAATCTCATTTCAATCAAGAAGTATATAATTGTCCACAAAATTTTGATCAATGGCGGTGCCCCTTTATTCCACTAAATTTTTCATGACCTTACAGTAGCATGTCCATTCCTCCTTGGAAAAAATTTCTGGTTTCGTCTCTATTTGTGGCAAACCAATACCTCAATTACAATAAAAGAGTATTGTCCTGTCAGTAGATGTGATACTTTTCTTTGGCATGATAACTGGCATCCTTATGAAATGTTATTGTTGAATTATGGTAATAGAATTTTGAGATACGCTAGCCTGTCTGAATTATTTAAAGTGAAAAGATGCTATATCGGATAACAATTGGGTCTAGCCTAGTGCTGCTATATCTGATCCCCAGGATATTGCAGAAGCTGCTAGAGGGGTATTTATATCCACCAATACTGCAGATAGTAACATATGGATTCCACGGGGGTGATTGGGGAAGGGGGCAAATCTGGCAGAGGGGTAGCACCAGAAAAACTGTTCTCCGGATTTTTTGGCCGGAAAATAGAAAGCTATATCTACTCTTAATCTTTTAGTGGTTTGATAATCTGTATACGTGGGGTCACTTAGCATAGGGAGGTGAATCTGGTGGTATGGTCGTTGCCATAAAATCTTGTTGGAGCCGTGTTTTTTTTCTACGTAAACACTTTTTTTCTTCTGTTTTTCTCATTTCAGTGGTTGGGGGCTGTTTTATGTTTTTATAAGTTTTCATGGCGTTAAACTATCGACAGGCAGCTTCTATATGGATGTTCCATTTGGATGGTGAAAGTGAGGTTAGGACCGAGCAAAAAATGGATAAAACCGAATAACTGAACATATCCGAAATTTTTTAACCGAATTATTTCTGTTATTCGGTTATTTTCTGCAATTCGGTTATAACCGTTTTATTATCTGGTTTTCGGATGCAATTCGGTTATAACCGTTTTATTATCTGGTTTTCGGGTTTGGATACGGTTACTAAAATTTTGATATTCGGTTACCCGAATAACCGAATAGACATTTAAAAAAAATTAAAGACTTAACTCTTAAGCCTTATCGGTTACCACTCTGCTCTCGCCTCTCTCACTCTCACTCTCTAGCCTTTGCCAACTACCCAGCCATAACCCAAATCCCAAATTCCCAAATCGAAGTAATGGAGTTTTTGGAACGATTGTGATTTGAGTTGGTTTGGATCTGGTTTGGTGCTATTCCAGTTTGTGCTCGTGTCGATCTGTGGTGTGATTTTGTAGAGCTGGAGTTTCAAATTGATTTAAATCGAAGTTCTATTTCGATGGGTCTAATCAATTTGTTGTCTTCCTCCATCTTCCATCTCTGGCTCCTCCATTTCTTCCGGCCCACCCACTCTCCCCTTTCTTCTTCCTCCTATTTTATACCAAATCTGAGGGTTTATAGATCATAGGGCCTACTGTGAGATTAGTAGAGGTAATATCCTTGTGTATGCTTGAATTGGGAGTTATAATTTGATGTTATGTTCATGGTCTGATGTGGGTTCATGGTCTGATGTTGTGGGGGATCTGATGTTGGGTTCATGGTTTGGGGGTTTGGATCTTGATGTTATGTTCTGGTGATGCTCTGGATTCTGGAAGATGAAATGCTTCAGATTTGGTTTATGTGTATATTGTTTATCTTGTCCTTTAATCAAATTTGTGTTGATGATTTATGTGCTCTGGAAGATGAGTCTTTGCCCCCTCTCAAATCTTAATTCCCATCTCTGTTACTCTGTTAGGAAGCTTAAAATGGAACTTAATTTCGGTTATTAATAACCAAAATAACCGAAAATTCGGTTATTCGGTTTTCGGTAATTCGGTTATTTGTAAATTCGGTTAGTTATTCGAGTAGTGAAATTTAGAATATTTCGATATTCAATTATATCCGAATGCTATTCGGTTCGGATATAACCGAATTGCTCACCCTCAAGTGAGGTTAAGGTTTTTGAATTGTTATTCAAGATTGCGTTTCTTATTTAGTATGCTGCTTTCTAGGCAATGCAGGCTCTCTTGCTACCATCGAGACATGGCTCAACGAGTTTGGAATGTTGAGACCTCTGTTCGAGTTCTTCCACTTCCAACTAACCGTGTTTTGTTTTGCTTGTCGTCTGAGTGTAAGACGTTTTGATGCATGGATGAAGAAGTAAGCAAGGGGTTTTTCTCCATTTAGATTTTTGGGACAAAAATTTGTGTTGCTCTGATTTACAGAATCGAGGGCAAGGAAAATGGCCATCAGTTACGGGGTTGCCCCTTCATTTTTTGGGCTTTTTTGTATTTAGAGATAACGAAGATTTATGTAGTGGTTTTCTGGACATGGATGTTGTTTTCACTTTAGTGGATTGGACAGTGCGTATTCTAGCTCAAGAAGGTGTAGCGCTTCCTCGCTCGATTTCTATTTCTAATGGAGAGGTGTTTTAAAATTTGTATTTTTGAGGTGATATTTCCTGTGATGGGTCATCCTCGGGCAGACTTTGGGCGGCCTTCGACGAATCCTAATATGTCTTCGTGATTGCAGGATGTTTATGCATGAGAACTTTAAAAGAGCAAGATTTGGTGCTTCTAGTGAGGATGGTAGAGGTCATTTTCATCAACAAATAGATGTTGGGAAGAGGGAAGAGGGAAAAGCGGTGTCATATTTTAAAGGAGTTCGACAAAGGAGCTAATAATAGTAGGGGTTCAGTATTTTGAAGATTTTCTTTTCTTGCAAATTGGTTGAGAGTTTTTTCTAATCCGGGACAAAAATTCTTCTAATTCGGGAATACTTATTTACAGGCCTAAAGATGTTCAATACAAACAGCAAGGGAATAAATTATTTGGGTCTAATCTTGTTCAAAATTTGCCTACTTTGGGTAAGAAAGTAGAAGCGGACATAGGGTTCGATAGGTCTCTACAGTGGAGGATAATGATTTGAAGTTAAAAGGTAAGGCAGTGGTGTCCGGAAGTATTGATGAATAAAAATAAGCAGCTTCTGTTATTCATAAATCTAGTAGCTCCCTTTGATCCAAAATCTCGAAATATTGGAACTTGGACTCCAATGGTTGTTTCATGGAGGAGTCTTGCAATGTTGCAGATGATGATGCAGATTGGGATTTGGATGCAGCTTCCGATGACTTCGACGATCTTCTTGTTCTTGGTTTACAATGTCGAGTTGGTTATTGTGAGAGTTTGTTGGTAGTAGTCGGGGTAGAGTTGTTTGAATTGCCAAAATGGAAGTAGGGGATAAGGGAGATTTCCTAGTCTTAAATCTGTTATGAAGGGATGATGATAGAGACCCTCAAGGGATGTTGGATAAAATAGGGATTAGGTTGGTTAGTCCAACGGTGTTAGGGTCCTGGTCAAGTCTATTTCTATTGAGGGTGGTTCTAAAAAGAAAAGAAGGTAAAGTAAAGAGTTTCATTGACTTCATTCGTTAATGAATTATAGGGAGGTTTCGGGGAAGAGAGGGGGTCTTACAAAATATTCCTTCTGAAGATTGTTAGTTGGAAGGTGAGATAAGTGCAGGTAGATTAGGGAGCTGATTTTTAAGGCTGCCCTTGATATAGTTTTTCTTCAAGAGTCCAAAATGGAGACGGTTATGAGAATGATGATTAGGAATATTTAGGATTCTAGGTATAAAGATTTGGTCTTTCTTTCGTCTTGTTGAGCTTCTAGAGGTATGATTGTCTTTTGGGATACTCAAATATGCAACATGTCTTGTCTGTTTTGGGTACTTATTCTGTATCTGTTCATTTAGAGATTAGAGGGCATGATACTTGGTGGTTTTCTTTTTATCTATGGACCTAATCAAGCCTAGAGATAGATGAGCTTTTCGGGAGGAGCTCTATGATTTTTATGGTCTTTGTTCTTTTCGTTGGTGTATTGGTGGGGATTTTAATGTTATTAGGGTTTCTTCCGAGAAGTTTGGTGGATCAAGAATTACCGAGAGTATTGAGGTGGTTTGATAATTTTATTAGTGCAATTTGAGAGATAGTTCTCTTTCTAATGCTCAATCCACTTGGTCGACTTTTGTTGAGTGTACGAAGGCTACATGAATTTATCGATTTTTTTTAGTAATGATTGGGAGGATACTTTTCGTGAGTTGGGGCAAGACCAACTCAAGAGGTCCGTCCTTTTGTGAATAGTTTCTGATCATTTTACGGTGCTTATAATTTAGTCAGAGGCCCCACTCCTTTTCATTTTGAGAATGTGGATTTCTCATCCCAATTTTGACACGTTGATTAAGCAGTGTAGGTTGGAGAGGTTTTGTTTTCATGGAAAAGTTGGGGTATGTCACGTGTAAATTAAGAGTGGAATAAGGTAGTGTTTGGCGATGTGAGAGTCAGGAAGAAAGCAATTCTAAAAGAGATAGAGGAGATTGATATAATTGAGGAGAGTAATGTTCTTTTTGAGGATTTGATTGGTAAATGAGCTTAATTGCGTAATGAGTTCGAGGATGTGATTTTGCGCGAGGAAATTAGTTGGAGGCAAAAAGCTAGGATTAATTGGGGGAAGTAACTTGCCTGGTTAGCGTTGTTAAATGCGCCCCTAGGCGAGGCCCATCTCAGTCCACGTTGGGCGTCTCTCTTCGCCTCGCTTGAGGCAAGACTCCTTCAATGAGGCGCACCCGAGGTGCGCGAGGCATGGGCCTCATCGAAGTTGTGCAATTTTTTATTCCCTATTCAATCTAGACCATCAATTGCAGTCTCCTCCTCCAAGTCTCTCCCTTCTTTTTTTATATTTTTTTCTCTTGCCCAAAAAAAAGAATTTTGCAAAATACTAAAAGGTTATGCTACCTAAATTTTTTCAGAAACTGTGGGTACTTTATTACACTACTATTCTGGTGTTTAGTAATTAAATAATTAAATATGTGTATATAACTTATAGGTATTTTTTATATATTTAAACATGCATTCATATTGTTGTTTAGTGTTTACTACTTAAATATATATATATATATATATATATATATATATAGAGAGAGAGAGAGAGGGGATCAGAGGCGGACCAAATTAACGGACCAAGGGACGGACTTGAGAAACACGCGGGTCAAATTCTGATATTCGGGTCTTAAGAAAAACGCGGGTCATTGCAAAAAAGGGGAAGACCCGAGTAAGAACACTCTCTCTCCCCATTGCAAAATAGAAAATTGCTCCTTGTTTTCAAGCTCATAGTCTTTTGATAATCGAGAGTTTCAATTATATATCGATCTAAGTTCAAATTATAATCATGAGAAATAGCATATACATAATTGACTCTTTAGTCAATCAATTACTTTAACCAAACAAGCTCCGATGAATCGATAAATTCAATGAGGAAAAAGACAAGCACCGACACCATTTTGCAGCCCGGATCTCGGCGGATTCTGGCGGCGACTAACGGGAGGTTGACGTGAGTGGTGAGCGATGAGATTCTGTGGATAAAGAAGCCGATGCTTAGAACATTGAGCCATGAGGACAATTCTGGCCATCAAGTACCTTTTGTCGGAAAAAATGGCAGCTTTCATTTCTCTCATTTGCCTCGTCATTCTGAAACACCACCTAAAACTCCCATTTGTATATGAAAAATTGAGTGTGTTAGGGTTCCAGATCCAAGAGTAAAGCAGGTAAATGGTAATGCATTTTTCTTTGATTCTCCCCCTCTTTGTTGAGCTAGCTTTAGCTATATAATGCTGATTGAGAAGTTATATCTTAGTGTATACGTATGTATGTGGTAAGATAAATTATTACAGAGAGGAGGACGGAAGAAGATGGTGCAGAAATGGGTTAAAGATAGGATTTTTTTAATCCAAAACTTGGAAGGGAGGGAGGGATTTGCAGGGTTGTTCTGCAGAGCAAATGGTTGAGCACGTAGCAGAGGAGAGAGATTGTGACCCGGTCTTCCCCCTTTTTCTTATTTGACCCGCGTGTCTTTTTTTTTTATTCAGTCCGTTGCTTGGTCCGCTTATAACACCCGCTTACGAACTGGTCAGTATATATATATATATATATATATATATATATATATTTATATATATAACTATGTTCTTATGCATAATGTAATTATGGTATGATTGTATTAGTGTATCAACTATAGTACATTCTTGAACTTGTTATAGAAACTTTTTGAACGTGCTTAGAAGTTTGTAAAATTATTTAGTGGTTGATAAATTTGATACATAAATGATTCAATGTCTATATATATATATATTTAATTTTTTTTTAAAGTATGTGTGCCTCACTTTGATGAGGCACACGCCTCGCCTCGTGCCTAGGCCCCAAGGAGACCTTTACGCCTTGGCGCGCCTCGCGCCTTAAATAACAATGCTTCTGCTGTGGCGGGGCGACTTTTTTCTTTCACAACAAGACCTGGTCGATTATCTCTACTAATAAAAAAACTTGACCGGAAGAAGCCCAGGCTTATAGGTCTTACCATTGTATTCGTTGTGGTTCGTGTCTTGGTGATAGTGTCTAGAGGGTTTAGTTTGGAGTCCTATTGTGATAGAGAAAAGTTTTTGGCTGAAAAGGCCATTTATGGAGTAGGAAATTAGAGTTTTTTCAGACGTTCTTTGCGACTAGTGTTATCGGAAAAAACATTAATTCTACATTGATTACCCTAGTTCCAAAGAAGGATCGTTCTGTAAATGTGACAGATTTTAGGCCCATTAGTCGTTAGACTAGTGTGTATGAAATTCTTACTAAAGTTCTTTCTAAGAGATTGGGTAATGTTGTTGGGGACACTTTCAGATTCTTAGAATGTCTTGGTGGGTGGTAGGCAAATTATTGATGCAACATTAGTCGCTAATTGTGGAGGATGTTCATAGGAGAGGGAGAAAGGGTCTTGTGCTTTAGTTAGAATTTGAGAAAGCTTAGTTGGGGTTTCATGAATAAGGTTTTGGAAAGGAAAGGGTTTGGAGTTGGGTGGCATTCTTGGATGAAAGAGATTTTTGTCTCTTCTATGATTGTGAATGGGGAGCCCAAATCTTGTTTTAAGGCTTCACAAGGTTTGAGGTAGGGTGATCTTTTGTCTCCTCTTATTTATTTTAGTAGTTGATGTTTTGGGCAAGATGAATAGTCGGGGAGAGGAGTGTGGTTTTCTTGCGGGTTGTGCAGTGGGGTGCGAGGAGGTGGGGGTTGTCTTACCCTCAATTTGTTGATGTTATTATTCTTTTTCTTTCTGAGGGTATCCAAGGATTTAAAAATATGTTTACAATTCTTCAAGTTTTTGAGGCTTATTTTGGTATGAAGATTAATTTGTCCAAGTGCAGTCTAGCATGGATTAATATAACTATACAGGAGCTTTTAGCCTATTAAGAGCTTCCCGCTTACTTATCTTGGGGTTCCTCTTGGTGGGAATGTCAGTCTCCTTTTGGGACTCTGTTATTGAGTGCCTCAACGTTTAGCATGCTTGTCAAATTATCGCCTAGTCGACGACAAGGCTATGGTTAGACATCCAAGCGGCTCGGAAGTTGCAAGGTGTCGCCACAACTTGGTGGATGCTACAAAGGCGAGCACTTTGGTTAGGTAGTTGTCGCCTAGGCGACGGCTTGGACTTCTACCAAGGAAGGCATACACTTTAGGCTCTGCACTGAATGGATTTTGAACCCTAAGAGAGAGACAACGATATGTTTGCTACCTAGCTAATGAGCTTCAAATCAAACCAAGAGAGAGCTGCCATTGCTGGATTTCGATTCTTCGTCGATTCACTGCATTGCTGCTAGTTTAGAGTGAGATAGACAGAACTGAATGGGTTTATTAGCTTATTGACTTATTCTTTGGGCATTTTTGTTACCCACTTCCAGGACCCAGTAGTTAAAAGAAGACATGTGGCCCATGTTACTCTATTCATGTAAAAATGAGATGTGGCACTCAGTAAACTCAGCACTCAACCAAACAAACTAGCATAGCTGTCCTGTATACCACTAAATGTAGCAAATATTATATATTATGTATACGGTAAACTATATCACATAGTTTATACTAATATTATATTGTATACATGATAAATAAATATTAATAGTATATATGCAGCACAGTAAACTAGTATTATATTTTCTTGTCATGTATTATACTTTACTATGTTAGTATAATATAATATTTATTTCTTACTTATATTATAAATATTTATTTATTGTTCATGAAAATTAAATTTAATATAATTTTAACTTTTTAATTTTTATATTTTTATAAGTTATTTAATTTTTTATTTTACTATTGAAGTTAAATTAGCCTATTGATCTACTTGGTATTTTTGTTTTAGTATATGTTTGAGTCTATCAATTGTAATGTAGTATTAACTGTATATACTGGTATATATAATATACTTGTGATTAATTTTCTTTTATGTTTTGTATACCTGTAAATTGAAAGTGTATGTGTGTGTGTGTATATATAGATATATTTGAGGTATAAAATGCACATTGTAAATAATTTGGAGGACTAGTCGCTTAAGCGGTCCAACTCGCCTCGACTTTAGGGGGTAGAATTATTTTGACTAATGCTTGTTTGTCTAGTATTTCCCTTTATTATCTTTCTTTGTTTAGGATCCCAATTAGTGTAGCTGTCACGTTAGAGAAGTTAATGTGGGACTTTCTTTGGTTGGGAGCTAGTGATGCGAGGAGGTTGGGTGGAAAACAGTGTCTTTTTAAGCAGAAGGGGGGGTTGGGTAATTTGGTTCTTAAGAATGTTGCTCTAGTTGTAAATGATTTTGGAGATTTCCTTTGAAATCTCATTCCATTTGGCATAAGGTTATTAGGAACAAGTTTGGTATGCATTTGAATTGGTGGGATGTCAGATCTGGGGTTTTTATGTTACTCATTCAAGTCATTGAAAATTCATTTCCCAAGGTTATACTACTTTTATCGTGTATCGAAAATCCCATATCGTGTTTCATGTATCATTTCGTGAATAGTATCGTAGGATACGTAAACAAATAAAAAAATACGTTAATATATATTTAAACATATAAAACACAATTTATTGGACAAATCAAGCATATTAACTTGACTATGTATTAAAGTAGTCAAGTAAATATAATTTTAAACTTAAATAATAGCCAAACTACTCTAAATTGATTTTTTAGAAATTATTTTAGTAATCTTTATAGAGCAACAAGAGAAAACAAAAAGTTAGATTCACCTTTAAACTATAAAACAAAATAGAATAATTCAAATTAACAAGTGGAGATTTTTGTTTCTATTTGTGGAAAGTGACATGAGGAAAATAAATCGACAGTATGTAAAAAGCGAGTAAAGACTCTTTAAGCGATATAGAATATGTTAACGCTAAAAAATCTTTTCATTTGAAATAGAAGACTCTAAAGTTTTACTTTTACTTATTTGGATTTACATTAAAACTTTTTCAAGTCAGTTGCTAGCTTTAAAAGGTATCATGTATTGTTATGTATCGTAAGATAGGTATTGTATGGTAACTGAATTGTATGATACAATGTTATTTTTAATTCACCTTACGATTCGTATTGAATTGTCTCTGTGGGCGCACACTGCAATTAAAAATGTATGAGATATTTTTTTACGTAACTTTAACTTTTGGAGAGATTATGTAGGAATGAGGGGGAATTAGCAGATAACAAAAATATTCATGTTGAGAGGGAATTAGGTGATAAAATAGGAAAAATAAAAAGTTACACAGCTTCAAGAAAGCAATTAAATTTTCTCCACTCCCTCGATAAAATTGATATGTAATACCCACAAGTTCCTTACATTACACTACTTAATATTACTATTGAAAACCATTACATACAATAGTTGACAATTACTCTTATGAGGTTGACAATTACTATGTTTGTATTGTTATAAACTTATAATAGACGTCAGAAATGTCTTTGAAATTAATATTAGTGTGCATTATTGTAATTTTTTTCTAGGTTCTAATGACTAGTAAGTGGTGTTAGATATTTTAGAGAACATAAGGTATTCAAAATTGTTATGTTAATGATAATTTTAAATGCTGCAGAAACGCTAGATGTACTCGAAAGTTGGGTTCTTGAATTATTTAGTAAAGTGAAGAAAGGACCGGCATTAAAGCAAGAGGCTAGTTTGGGAGTTCCCATTTGGAAAGCTGGTAAACTTTACCGGTTAGAAGCAGTTAAAGATGTTCATATGCTCGATTTGTCATGGACATTGCCCTGCCTTCAGAAATACTATATGAAGAAATCAGAAGATTATCTAGCTCATCTCATTGGGCATGGTAATATAATGCTAGACTATATATTAACTTATTTTATTTTATTTTATGAAGCACTTATTTTTTTTCCTTTTGTTTGCTCTTAATATTTTATGGGGTGGGTGGATGATGTGAAGGTTTGTGATGTTTGATGCCCATTTTTTATGCTAGTAGCTCGCTTTACGTACCTATGCCTATTCAAGGTAAAAGATGGACATTCCTGTTCCCTTACAGGACAAATTTGAATCAAATTATGGCCTGTTTCCTGTTTAAATCTTAATTGTCAATTTAAGGATACTATTTTTAAGTTTTTAAGTTGACTTATTATTTTATTGTGCATACAAAATTTTGTTAATTTGATTGGTAAAATAGATTCTTCCATAACTACCTATAAATTGCCTTAGAAAAGTTCCTGTAAGTTTGTTCAGTAGTAATTAAATGTGCAAACTATTTGTACCTCATGATGGAAAAATATATTTTTGGCACGTTTTAAACTAAACTAAGGTTAAGACACCTAAAAGGAAACTGTCAGTTAACATGGGATGGGGACAGTATTTCTTATTTATTTATTTGGTCTGTCTTGCTTTTTGCTGAGGGTATTACTATGGGAGCTATTCGTAGCATCCTGGATTCAGATTTATGTAATGATTCGAAGCTGCACTTTATTGTAGTGGTTTGTTTTTGTGTCTTCAGCTTTTACATTATAGGTAGACTTCTTGTCCTTTCTGTATTATCTGTCTCTTTATCTGTAAATTTTTCCTGAGAAGGATGACTTCACACACACATTACATGTCCAGATACATCGTGTGGGTGCCTGATGAGAATGTCAGGATAATTGGCTTACACATTTTGATGGTGATGAAATCAGTTATTAGGCCAATAAGCTAATTTGGCCTGGGTCGTGGAGAGACCATCATTATGATTAGGATGTTTCCAGTTATCAGTACTCGGTAAAAATAAAACAAAAAAAATCCTGTATTTGGTGAGAAATGATGGCAGGGGATATAATAATTCCGTCTTGTATGATGCTTCACTAAATCTCTTATTGTATTACTTGCAAGTTTTATTTATCTTTCTTAATGATTTAGACTCCTCCATCTTGTGTCTTTTTTAGGATTTTTTTGGCGGCTTGAACATTTGTAACCTCTTACATAAATTTGTGTTTATTTCACGTTAACAATCACATTTATAGCAGAGCTTCAATATCTAATCCCAAAATATTGTCTCAGAGGGCAAAGGAAGCTTGCATTTCTTTCTTAAAGCTAAAGGGTGGGCAACTTCTATATCTGCTGGTGTTGGAGATGAAGGAATGCACCGATCTTCAATAGCTTATATATTTAGCATGTCTATACACCTAACTGACTCTGGCTTGGAAAAGGTAGTTCCTTGTCTCACTTGGTCATTTCCTTTTGCAACAAGATACAACTTTCTTTTCTTCTGTTTTTTTTCCTGCTTTTGTGCGACTGGGAACAAGGATCTTGAGTTTTGCAGAGGTAGCTCTCTTTCAACAACTTTCAGGAAAACTTGCGTGTTAGATTTTCATCTTAGGAGTTAGGACATTAGATAGTGGAAATCCTTGCCATAGATTTGGTGCGTAGTAGGGTCTCCACTCCAGTCCTTTGCCTCAGGTTTTTGGGGTTATTTTTATTTTCAAGCCTGGAAAAGAGGGTTGTAGAAGGTAGGAGTAGCATCATGGAAAATATATTGATGACTAAGGATTCATTTTGTGTCGACACATTACCCTGTTTGTTTACCTGTTTGGTTGCATGCAATGACGGATGCAGGAATTTAATCAAGGGTGGTCAATATTTCAACTTAATTTTTTTTTGATTATAAGAATAAAAAAATTACATGAAAACACACACGCGCACACACATATATATATAAATCACACATGAAAATATCCATCAAAATTGCACCAAGTCATTACAAAATCATTCTTCGAGTTTTCATTTCTTGAAATTGTTTCATTTTCAATGGTATTGAATACATCTTTCTCAATGTAAGTAACCATACAGTCATTCATCCACTCGTCCCCCATGCGATTATGAAGTGAAGTTTTAATGATATCCATCGCTGAAAATGCTCTTTCAACAATTGCAGTTGCAATCGGCAAAATTAACACCAATTTCACAAGCAAATAAACAAATGGAAACATCATATTTTCCTGTTTCAACCAAGCCCACTAATACTTTGCAATTCTTCAAATTCGGGATTTGCCCTTGCTTCGTCAATATAATTTTTATGTTGATTTTCTAGCATAACAAGATCTTTGGCATTGACTCTTGAAGGGTAAAAGGCAGCAAATTCTAACAATTTAGCATTGTTAAATGCAGAGAATGAATGAGGAGGATCAAGACACGCCGTACATGAGAGCAACTTTGTATTAACATTGTTAAAACAATCATTCAATTCTTGAAGTCGAGTATTGATCACCGCATAAAAAATTTCAACCTTAATGTGGTGAAGATGTGTGATTTTTCCAAATCTACGTTTTTCTCTCCCATGAACCTCAAGCACACTTCACATATCCAGAACATCTATGTCATGTTTAGTACAAAATTCACATGTTTTTTCAACCAAAATATCTCACCCATTCACTCTCACTTCTTGCAACCGTGCCTTTGATGTCTCCACAAGAGTCATGGCATTAATAAGATTTTTCTGTGCTTGGACTATCTTTTCGTATAACTTCCAAGTTCCAACACATCAAGGATTGAATTGAATAAAATAGTCACACTCACTATTGTTCCATAGTGTGAACCCCATCGTGTGTCACCAGCCCTTTTCAGATTTCTTTCTTGATTCAAAACTCTGCCCATTTTAACCGTTTTAACATCACCGCTTGCAATTCCATTACCCATCTCTTCAATTGTTTCACGTTGAGAAATCCTTTCTCTTTCAAGCAGACCCAACAACATTACATAGCAAAGCAAGATGATCAAAAAAAATTAATTTAGCAGTTGAACTTTTCTTGAACATGTTACTAAAGTCAACTGAAGTTGATTAGCAAAACGTAGAAAGCAGATTTATTCTCTTCTAAAATCAAGCTTTTAAGACCACTAAATTGATATTTCATGTTGCTAGCTCCATCATAACCTTGACCAGGTACATGTGACAAATTTTAGCCATGTCTAGCTGAAATAAGCTCAATTGCTGTTTTGAGAGACTTAGATGTAGTGTTAGGAACATGGATAATGCCAAGAAAGTGCTCGATAATGTGCCCTTTCTTGTCCACATAATGTAATGCAACAGCCATTTGTTCTTTTAACCTCATCAACTAGTAAAGAGAAAAAATCATCCCCAATATTTTAAACAATGGCTTGAGTTGTCAACAGGGGTGCAGCAATAGCAATATCTTTTTGGATTGAGGGTGACACATTTTTGTGATTGTCAGGAGCATTCTTTAAAGACACTTTGTTAATCTCCTCATTGTGTTTGCAAAGGAATTTTAAGAGTTCAAGAAAACTTCCTTGATTCATTTAGAATTCTGTCTCGCCATCACCACGAAAAGCTCACCCTTGGCAAAGAAGAAACCTAATGCGTTCGATAGATGCATTTAGGCGAATACGATAATTGAGTTTTGCTTGATCAGAAATATCAGAAATTAATATATCTATGTGTTGTTTCTGCTGCATCAAATCTTGACATGCACTGTAACATTTGTTGTGGACACTATTAGGAGGTCCAACATGTATGTCTAACTTCTCTTTCCTCTTCCAATTTTTGAACCCCTCTCCGACAAATGAATAATGACCCCATCTGTCACCATGCTCAACGCTGAACAAATAACAACACAAACAAAATACGCCATCTTTAGATTCACTATACTCCAACCGGTTACCGTAGTCATTGTACCATTGTGGATTAAATCTTCACTTAATCCCTTAAAAATCTTGCTGAGGAAATTCAGCAAGATGTGGTTGACAAGGGCCCTTAACTACATATCTTCTTCCAATATTTTCTCTCTCTAGCATTACTAGCAATGCTAGTAATTAGACGTCTTAAACCCGAATGAGCCACAAATACATTTGCATCAAACTCAATTGTATGATCTTTGTTTTTATTTGCTTGAGAAGAGACACTTTGACTAGGCTCCTGTTGAATTGGAATATTACTAGTTGATGTTTGAACTGATTGAGATTCAGATAGAGGATATTTATGACTTCTAGGTTTTGTGAAAAATTTATCAATCCTGATAATAACATTGAAATGCATTGATTAATTAAGAATCTCTCTCTACACACACACACACACACTATAAAGGGGAGGAGAAAAATAATCGTCATTCTTTAGGCTCTGTTACAGTTAAACTCCTTCTCTATCTCATTTTTTATCCCTAAAATATCTCTTATATATTATCATCCATATCCTACAAAATTTATATATTTTTATTGCACACAAAGTGTGTGCCACAAATACTACTGTGTGTGTATGTGTGTGTATATATATATATAATTACCCAAAAATTGCAAAAGTAATATTCAACAAACAAGGAGTCAATGTGGGATTATAATAAATAATTACCCTAACTTGGCACAAATTCAAGAATGAATAGTAACAAATTTGAAGTGCAGGAACTCCAAATCATAAACTGAAAAATATTAAAAACATAAAACGGGAATTAAAAAAAAGTAGGGATCGTGTACCTTTGAAGTTTGAGGTTTTGACCTTCCATTGAGATTTTAAAATTTGTTTAGTGATTGAAACTTTGAGAGTGGGAGAACTGAAATTGATATATTTGCAAATTATGATTTAATTTTGCTCGAGAGATTAGATTATAAAGCTTGTTAGAGCCAATTGAGAGCGAATTGTTTCTGTTTGCCACAAGGAAATTCAGAATTTTATTATCCCTCTGGTATTACTTACGAGAAATGGTGTGAAGATTTAAAATGGCATGAGCTAGAGATTTGGAAGTAGAATATGCCAAAGCAACCACTCCATATTTTTTAAAGGTGATTCCGCTTGGTGACAATGCTAAAGTGGCTCAACTGAACACAGATGTTCGTGAAATTTTTAGTTCTATAATGGATCTTAAAAACATTCCGGTGAATCGTGTATCGAATTTCTACAATGGCGAACAAAACAGAGCCATGGCCACGTACAAACAAATTTTAAACTGTACCATACGAATGGAAGACTCAACAATGGTTATCAATGAAGTATAGAAATCTGAGATTGCCCAACGTGAAGATCAAGTTCTAATCCAGGTTGACCATGAAGATAAAGAAGACACAAATGAGGTGAAACAAGTTGATCTCTTATTTCAGATGGCTTATTCAAGTGCAAAACCGGATTAAAATTCTTCATTATGTCGTTGCTATTCCTGAAAATCGTGCTCATGGAATTGGAATGTTGAATGTTCACATCTGATGGTAGTTTCTTATTTACTACAAGACTTGTGGACATTTTTTTTCAATGGTAAGGAGAATGAAGCAAAGTAAAAGAAGATTAAGATTTAAGAGATTAGCTCCTTATTATTTCGTATTGTTATTTAGAGCTGAAATGTATTGTAACAATTATATTTATACTATGTTAGTTTGATTATTCTAGAGGTTTAGTTATAGAAGTAGAATATAATTAGGAGTCATTTCCTTTTTTTGAAATTACTTAATCTCCGAGTATTAGGTTTTGTATACAAGTATTGTAATCCTTCTTTATTAATCAGGTTGGTTTGAGAATTGTGTGTTTTGTAGATTGTGTGCCTTGCTTATCCCTTAATTCCTCCAACCCTCCCTTGTCCTACATCACTCTTAATTGCATCCAAGATAAATCAATACACTGAGTTTTATGAAATCTCTCAATATTAATATTTTATTTTGTTCTCAACTTCTGGGGATTACAATGCTATTTAAAGACATAAACCCCTAACTTTACTTGGGGAACAATTACGTACAAAAGGGCTAAAATACCTGGAAGCAGCTGAAGCAACTGTTGGATTGTAACTCCTGCAGAACCAATATAATGAAGACTCCCAAACTATAATTAAAATAACTCTTCATAGACTGCAGTCACAAACACTGTCTGTATAGATTGGATGTTGCACTTGTGTTTATCATTCATTTTTATCATCATAGATATTTCTTGTTCAAGGTCCTTCTGATGTTTGTTTCCTTCAATCTGTGATGCTAATGTGACAGATCTTTGAGATTATTGGTTTTGTTTATCAATACCTTAAGCTCTTGCGTCAAGTTTCTCCCCGAGAATGGATTTTTAAGGAACTCCAAGATATTGGGAATATGGAATTCAGATTTGCAGAGGAGCAACCTCAGGATGATTATGCTGCTGAACTTGCAGGTTGGATTCCCTTTTTCTAACGCTATGTTTGTGAGTTTCGATGTAAAAGAAGAGTGCAAAAACTTTAATTAGGACAAAAAAAATGAAAAATATATATAAATTGTAAGTTTTCTTTTGTATTGTTTATGAGTTTATAAAGGAAACGAAAAGAAATGGTAACTTTTAAACATTGATTACTAGTTTACCTTTTATTATTTTTTTCTTTTTGTGTTTGTAAGTAGGAGGTAATATTCTGATATTTCTAATTAGTTTATGTTTTTGGTTTTTCCTGCCCAACTCTGTCCGTTTTTGGACAGAAAACTTTGTTTACAAAAGGGTGACCACTTTTTCCGCCCCTTTCCTTTTCTCTCTTAAAAAACCCACAAACAAAAGAAATGTACGAAGACTTCAGTTTTCTACATGTCTCGTCTTTTGCATTTGTTTTAAAACTCACAAACACACAAAATTTTAATTATTTTAAATTTCTTTCATCTTTCTTATTTGTTTCCATGTTTTAGTCAACTTTCCTTTTATTAAGCTGTTATTACTCCCTTTGTATTGCAATAAGTGTCACAATTTTGTTTCCTTTGTCCGAAGATAGATGTTATTATTTCAAACGTAGAGTGAATATTAGTATGTAATGACTAAATTCTTACGGAGCCCATAAGTACAAACTAGATTGGCAAAATGTTGTTGAGCCTGAGACTGGTCTGGGAGAAGACAACGTCTTGTTCCTACTCTTCTTTCTTCACTTCGGTGAGGGCCGTACAGCCTACCGTTTTATTGGGCAGGTTGGGTGCATAAAAAATTGCCTAATAGGATTTGGATATTTTTGCCTCACCCATTGAGGCCCAGCCTGGGGCTTGCAAATGGCCAATAGTTATCAACTTTATAGTGATCAGGTGATAATTGAGTGGTTCATTTATGTGTATGTCTAACTGAATTCAGTAAAGGTTCTTATGAATAAAAAATATAAATAAATAAATAAAATAAAATATTATATAATAAACTTTATATGAACCAGTGAGAACCATGTTGATCAAGTAGTGTGGGGATTCCCACGGTTCTAAGTCGGGTTAAAAATTAACTATTTAAGATCATAGGGTTGGTTTACTAAACAGTATTTTGATAATGTTGAAATTATATTTGGGAAATGCATTTTCTATCTACCATGTTACCAATTATATTTAAGTTGGAAAGTAGAGAAAAAAATAAGGTTATTTGCTAGTATAGTACTCTAAAGGAAATGGTCGATGATAAATTCATTAAATTTTTCTATCTGCTTAATAAAGCATGAATGTACTATTATGTAATGACATTGATTTACTGGATACAAGTGTCCATAACGATTTTATTAAATTTTTCTCTCCGCGAAATGTGGTGGTTGAAACACATTTTAAACTTTTAAACGTTAAGAGATTGATGGGGACAGGGGTTTTGGGACAAAGGATAAATATCACACTTGTAATATTTCACAAAACTCAATCAATTCTAATTATTCAATGTCTCAAAATAAAGAAGTACATCAGTATTTATATTAGGCTTAAATATGATTTACTATCCTAAACTATAGGCCATATTCCACTTCGGTGATCCACCTTTCAATTTTGTCAATTAGATGATTGAACTATTAATTTTTTTTGATTTCATTCAATTGGGCCTTTCACGTTAGAAATTGCTGACATGGCATCCTAATAGGCTAAATGAGTGCTTATGTGTAAAAAGAATATATTTTTTTTAATGAGATCAAAGGACAAAAAAGGTAAAATAACAAATAAAACAACTAAAAATTACACAAATAATATAAATTAGTTGTATAATTATTTATTTATAATTATATAAATAATGTAAATTATTTATATAATTATTATATAAATAATATAATAATTTTTTTATTAAAATAAATTTTTTAATAAAAAACTGCATTTTATTATTTTTTATTAAAAAACTGTGTTTTTTATTCTTATTAAAAAAACTGCATGTTTTTTATTTTTATTTTATTAAAAATAATTATTTTTAATAAAAAACTGCGTTAATTATTTTTTATTAAAAAAAACTGCGTTTTATTCTTTTTATTAAAAAAACTGTGTTTTATTATTTTTTTATTAAAAAATGCATTTTTTATTTAAAAATAATTATTTTTAATAAAAAACTGCGTTAATTATTTTTTTTTATTTTTATTTAAAAAAATGTGCTTTTTTTTTAATTAAAAAACTGTGTTTTATTTATTTTATTAAAAAACTCGTTTTTTTTATAAAAAAGCTTATTTTTTTTATTTTTATTAAAAATAATTATTTGTGTAATTTTATACAACTAATTATTATATTATTTGTGTAATTTTTAGTTGTTTTATTTGTTATTTTATCTTTTTGTCCTTTGATCTCATTAAAAAAATAAATTCTTTTTACACATAAGCACTTATTTAGCCTATTAGGATGCCACGTCAGCAATTTTTGACGTGGCAGACCCAATTGAATGAAATCGAAAAAAATTAATAGTTCAATCATCTAATTGACAAAATTGAAAGGTGGATCACCGAAGTGGAATATGGCCTATAGTTTAGGGTAGTAAATCATATTTAGGCCTTTATATTACTCCTATACAACTTTCCTAACCTAAATTGGGCTCTAATTAGATTACCCACTAATTAAATAAGATAACTACAAATAAAAGAAACTAATTAAAATACAACTTCTATTCCATAGGCTTCCAAAGCCTGATTCTTCCTCCAGAAAATTCAAAATAAAGCCAAAACCAAAAGTGAAAATAAAAGCAACTAAATGAGTATTAATTTTATTAATGAATTTTGACAAGCTAAAAACAAAATAATGTATATTTCAAAAAAATTGAAATACAAAACAAAATATAAAAATATGAGATTACATATAGCAATTATTTTTATTTTTAGTGAAAAAATAAAGTAAAAGAAATACTGATAACCAAAATACAAATTTTAAAAACACCATAAGGTTAAAAGAAAAAAAGGAAGAAAGATGTCTGGTTGTAATTAATATCATAATTTAATTAAGGTAATCAATGAATTACAAAAAAAAAGAAGAAAAAAAAGCAAAGATAAAATTAACCTCTAATTAATATAAAAAACTAATTCACGGTAGTCAAACTCCTTTTCTTGTCTTTCAATTCAACACTCATTCTCCATATCATAAATTTTACAATTTGCCTTCATCTCTACCGACTACCATCCTTCATCTACCTGTTCTTCAACCTACAACAAAATCAAAAATGAAATTCCAAAAAAAACTCCTTATTGTTCATCTTTTTCACAATAATTGTAACCCTAAATCATCAATCCATTAGCATACTACTCAGTGTTCTAAAAATCCTTGCTTAGCTCCGATTAATCTCTAGCTAGGCTCTAGGTTGTCCTCTACCGCTGCGATTTGGCTGGGCGCCTAGGCTTTCGCTTAGGTAAAACGAAGGCTTCTACTTTGAAGCTCTGAATTTGTTAAGCCTTAAAATATTATTTTTTGGTAATGCTTCATGTAATATTTAAAAAAATTACATCTGCGTCTTGCTCTGTGTAGCATAACATGTATGTATAGTAGGAAAAATAAATAAATAAGACCATTTCCTTAAGTGCCTAGTTCGCTTAGGAAAACGCCTAGGGCCTAAGTCTTGGCCTAACGATTTTTTGAGCATTGATACTACTCAAACAAATACCGAATAAGTACAAGCCCTAACTCTAACCACTTAATGTTCCTTACCACACCAATCGCCAAAAATTGATTTTCCCAACCCTAATTCGATTCTTCCAAATCAGAATTCCGAAACAAGCCTCAAAATTGTTTAGTAATTTTTGATTTGGAAGAATCAAATTAGGGTTAGGAAAAATCAATTTGGGGATCTTATTTGAATCCATTTTTCATTCTGGACAACGATGAGAGGTAAAGGGGAATTTTTTATTTATTAACTTTAAGCATTTTTCCCCAAATTAAATGGTATTTGCATGCGTATGCCTACAAATACATATTTCTTCTTTTTAAAAATTGCACATACTACCTTTAAAATGTCAACACGTGTTGATCTCCTGTCATTAATTGGCGAGAACCGACAAAAGAGAACTCAATTATATTTTAAAAATTAATTAGGGTGTTGGTTGTTGATTCCCAAACTTATGGGTAAAAAACGAAGAAGTTACCAACTTTGGGGTATAGTTTTGTCATTATCAATGTTTTAAAAGGCGCCCGACGGGAGCCTAGCGCCTAGGCTAGATTTTTTATTTAAAGCCAATTTTAATATTTTATCTTACATTTATCCAAACAAAACAATAATATAAAGCAAAACAATCTATAGTAAAGATAATAAAGGTCTTTGCTTAAAGTTCAAACACATCCGTATTGCCAATGTCAAAGTTCAAACACAAACATGCAATTGTTCAAAGTTCAAACACAAACAAATTAATATTAATTTCTTAAAAATCAATTTGAGATATTTTTAAATTTAAATAAATGTTATTTTTAAAAATTAGTGTGAAGTTTATTGAATGAGACATTTGATATTATTAATTATGAAATTATTTTTATTTGTGTAATCTTCAAAATTGAGGACTTAAAGAAAATGACAAATACCATATGCTAAGTATGGCTAACATATCTTTTATGTACATGATTGCTATTAAATAATAAAATTTAAATTATCCACCTAACACACCTAATTTTCTGTCTGCCTAGGCCTCGCCTAGCCCGCTTAGAGGGACTTTTTGCCGCTTTGGGCTTAAGCGAGGCGCCAGAGGGGCCTAGCGCCTAGGCACCGCCTAGGCGCCAACACTGGTCATTATCCTTTTCTTTCTTTTTTCAGTGAGGAAAAAACAAAGCTGATCATATGAGGTCGTACATAAACAACTTCTGATTGTGTACTAACTGGGTGCTGCTTGATTGAGAATATAGAGTTTACAAGTTTATGGCTTCCTGTTGAGCTTTACCTCACTGCTCATTTTAAATTTGGTTTTATGTTAAAATGAAGATGTTTTGAAAATAAATGTTTATATAAATGCAAAAATATGTAGCGATCCTTTTAGTATTTTGAAGTACTTGCTTCCTTTCTTGAAGATTGGGACACTGGAATTGTTTATTTATTTATTTATTTTTGTTTTTGATAAAGTAAGATTAGGACAATGGAATTGAGATAGAGAAAGTCAAGAAAGTGGAAATGAAATAAAGAAACATGTGCCTTTTTTATTTTGTTGTTTATTAAGATTGGGACAATGGAATTGAGATAGAGAAAAGAAAGTGGAAGTGGAGTATAGATCATGTGCAAATGGCGTTTTGAAGGCGTCATGTCTTATTCAAGTTTTTTCATTATTTTTAAACCTTGTGGAAGGGTAAAACATATGACACCGCATAAATTGGCATGTTTGAAATACTAATTTTTTATTATTTTAATGACGGGCTCTACCATAATTATGTTCTCAAGAATATGATTTGTGCAGTTCATGAAATCAGCTATCTTTAATGAAATTGAAACTATAACCTAGTGAGGCTATTGTTCTCCACATGTTTGGCTTAGACCCTCATTCTTTTTCTTGACAAGTGGCCACTTGGACTGTTCTCTCTCTACCCATCCCCTACATACCGCTTTTCTTTCTTCCTAATTGCTACAAACTTGTTGCATTGTTTTCTCATAGTATTGAGTTATCTCCTTCGTTGTTTTTAAGCAACTGCTATCCTTTAATATCTTTTGTGGTTTTTGGTGAAACATGGATTATAAATTTTTACTGCAGAGAATCTGCTTGTTTATCCGCCAGAACATATTATTTATGGAGATTATGCGTATGAGGTTTGGGATGAGCAAATGATCAAATATGTTTTGGGTTTCTTCACGCCAAACAACATGAGAATCGACGTAATATCAAAATCTTTTGACAAGTCTCAAGGTATTTCTTTAATTTTATTATTATTAATATTCATAAATTTCTTCGCATTTTTGTATGATTTGTTAAAATATCTAAGGTGAGAAGATTCCGTGTGTCATGAATCATGATGAAAGTTAACCAGGGGTTGTTAGAAGTGGTTTCTATGTCACAGTTCATCTATCTTTGATTTAATAAAATCAAAAGATAGAGAGAACGAATAACTTAAGACGCAAAAGCAGGGGAAAAAAAATTGTTTAGAAGTGAGCTTCCTCAAGAAGTTAACGAAATTGTTTTCGTCTTTCTTATGCATAAAACATTGGTGGCGGGAAAATACACTACTGACTACCCTCATTACACAAATCTCAAAAATGCTGCTTGCTTGTGGTTTTGTTTGAACTTTCATCCTTATAATTCTGCAACTTTGATGGGGATCAAGCGAAGAGATTAATTACTGTTGTTATTATTTTACTTTGTATTATTATTTAGATGAATATTTAATAATTAATGTAATTGTCTTTTAATTATACTAGTAGATTATTCTATAGTCTTTAACTACAGTACATTATAGTTAAGGATTTGTTTCCTTTTGAAATTAGTTTACCGAACTAGTATTAGTGTTTTACTTGGTCTCCTAGTTTTTTTTTAGGGGGTTGGGTGTCTATATAAACTGATGTAACCCATCATTAGTAATAAAGTTTATTGAGTAGTGATGAATTCACATTGGTTTTATGCCACTGTGGCCTTTGGGCATTATTCATTTATCCTCTTTATTCCTTCCTTCCACCTTTTCCTGCATCGGATGATGTTGAGCTAACCTTGATAATTTTTATATGAGAAATCATCTCTGTATCCATAACCATGTAAGTCCTAAGATGATCGCAACTTTGTTTTGGTAATATTTGCTAAATCATATGGCTCAACCTTTATCTCAAGTTACTTAATTGCTTCCTTAAAAATCAATGCAACTTTAAATATCAATCATAAGAGAGCACACGTCCTGCACATTTGACCCTTGTTTGAAAATTCCACCACACGTATTTTAGGACCATCCTTCCATTTTGAGCAATGACACCTAAACATCATTCTAAATGAGCATCAACAACTAAATCCTATTCATGGGGCTCAAATTCATCATTAGGCTTATAAAATTTCACTTGCAAATCTTTATTTCTAATCTCCTTTTCAACTATTGTAACTTGCTTAGTGGTGGAAGTCGTAATTTTCATCTGTGGAGATGGAAAATTGAAAGATATGTCTAAAACAGTGATAATTATAACACCTAGACGAAGGATTATTACTCTGATGGGAAGAAACTGAAGTGCTATTATAGAGGGTGTTGGTATCTGAAGTCAAATTTTGATTAAAAATTAATTTTTGTCAAGGCCTAGGAAAAAGAGTGCAGCGTGTATAATAGGGAATAATTCCTCCTGATATTGTAAGGCAGTACTGTCTCTATTGGAAAGCTCTAGAAACATTAATTACTCTCTTAGGGTAATGAAAAGACTTGTCCAGAAATGTCTTGGTTTGTGGATTGAGCCTATTTAAGGCTGTTTAGAGAGTGATGTAGGGATTATCTGAGTGCTGTAAAAACTATGAGCTCCCCTGCACTGTATTCCCTTTGGCTTTTCCTGAGCAAGGTTTTTCTCCAAGTAAATTCCTAGTGTCCTGTTTTATTTCTGTTACGTGTCTTGTCTTTTCTAAATTTGCGACAGATGGCTCCACAAAAGTATGTTCACTCCTAGATTGGACTATCATTGGAGGTTTAATAGAAGTTATCCTCTTTAATTTATCTTTTGTTTCGGTGGCAATTTGAATGGTATTATCTATATAAGCAAGAGTTTACCTGAAGCTACAGCACTTGCAGTCTCCATATTCAGTCAATGATTTATTGATATTAAAATCTATTCAATCAAGGGAACTCGGATCGTGTAGCCAAACTATATAAAAATGAAGTGTGCACTGTGATGAATACCTTGTCCAACTCGGTGAACTGCAAACATGCTTGTTGCCAATGTTCTAAAAGGCATTAGGCTGGAGGCTGGTGGTCGGGGGGCTAGCGCCTAAGAGGCCTGAGTGAGATTTTTTTTTAGAGTCAATTTTAATATTTGATCTTATATTTATCAAAACAAAACAATAATATAAAACAAAATAATCTATAATAATGATAATAAAAGCCTTTGCTTAAAGTTTAAACACATCCATATTATCAATGTCAAAGTTCAAACACAAACATGCAATTGTTGAAAGTTCAAATATATCTTTAACGTATTAGTTTTATTCATAAACAAGATTGCTATTAAATAATAAATTTAAAATTTCAAGAATTCAATTCAATATTAAAACTGAAGAAACTAAACATAAATTTAAGAATTATATTGAATTAAACTAAATATTACAAATGTATCATCATTTATATCATTTATAGAATAAAATTATCTATTTTGACTAAATATTGTTCACTTCTTGTTGTGATTTGATATGCTACAACATGCATTATGAATATGGTAAATCATTAGAAAAAATAAATATATCAAGATCTAGTTTGAGTAGTTATTAAAATTAAAAAAAAACTCTCCGCTTAGACCTTGCTTAGCCCGTCTAGGCCTTGCCTAATTTTCTAGAGGGATTTTTTTGCCGCCTTGGGCCTAGGTGAGGCGCCATGGGGGCCTAGCGCCTAGGCGAGAATTTTTAGAACACTGCTTGTTGCTTATCATCTTAAGGCATAAACATCTTGTCATTTTTGCTTTCATATCCTCTCATGTTCACATTGCTATATAAATTTCATTGATATTGATGCACCGATTTTGGGTGTCCCTTTTATTCCTTTTCAGCAAAAAAAAAGCTTTCTTTCGTCGGATAGCTCGCACGATCAATTATTTTTTTTCAAATTGTGAATCCATTTAAAGATATTGTATCACTGCGTCCTATTATGGAATTGATGGTTCTCTTAAATGATTTCAGAGTTTTTTCCGCTTTGTATTACACCATATGATATAAGACGGGGTAGGAAGAAGGAATAAGAGTACCTATCTCCACATAGAATCGGTAAAGAAACACACACAAAAGCACACAACTTTAATCTCAAATCAATATATTCAATAATCTCCCAAAATTATGAAGTATTACAATGCTTAAATACAAAACCCAATACTTGGGGATTAAGTAAAAACCCTAATTTAGAAAGGAAACAATCTCCTAATTAAAATCTACTACTATAATAAACTCTCCCAACTCAAATCTACTACTACAATTAAAACTCTCCTAATGAAAATCTATTACTATAATATCCTACTAAATAATTTCATTAATAACACATTTATCTCTAAATAAAAATACAAAATTAATAATAAACTTATTGAATTTCTTCTTCCGTACCGCATCATTCTCCTCGCCTTTGAAAAAAACTCGTCCTCGAATTTTGAAATATCATAGAATAATAAACCACGACCTGAGAAATTTCTTCCAGCATCCGATGTTTTAATGTCATTAGCACAATTTTTGGGAATAACAATGACATAATATTGAATTTTGAAGTAGCTGGGGACTCAACTGTATTAACTGGAAAGAGAAAATCAACATTGTTGACCTCAACTTTATCTTCCTTAATGTTTTCGCATTTGGGGTCAACTTAACTTCAATTTTCTCACTGCAAACCATCTCTGAATCAGCAAGTTTTTCAACACTTAACTTTCGCTTCATGTTTCTCACCAGCATCAATATGTGAGAGTACTTGCTTTTCTTTATCCTCACCAATTTTATATTGGTTATTAAGACGTTTAAAGTATTGTGAAACAGTCATCAATTGTCTTGTAGGAATTTACGTTGCACGTCTCCTCTTGTGAACAAACACGATTAGGATGAACATTTTTTTGTGCTTGAACAAAACATGGACGAACAAAACATGTGGTTATGTACTCGTAATGTGCCTTTAAATTTGCAAGATATGTTTCAGAAAGTGCAAGCTCATCACATAATTTCCAATACTCAGCACTATACGGGACACACGACCATTTAAGTTGCTCGCATATGACCAAAGTTTGATGCTCAAGTTGCTTTATCTTAGCCCAAAGAAAGTCTGGATTGTTAAACCTGGAAGACATTGTATATATGTAGAGGGGCTGAATAGAAAATTTTAAAAAATTTGGGGGTTAAATTTAAAACTAAAAAACTATAGGGGCTAAATTGAATGTTTTAGAAACTTTAGGTGCTGAATTGAAAATTTCAGAAATTTTGGGGACATAATTGAAAATTTTGATGAGCGAATTGAAAATCAGAAACTTAGCGATGAACAAGAATAATCGATTTTTTTTTTTGGAATAGATATGAGATTGAGACTACGACGATTAGATCATTGAAGACGCATTCTCGCCTTTCAGATCGTGACTTTCGTCTCGGAAAATTGTTATCGATTCTCTAGCGAACTTCGACAATTTAATGGAGGCCAGAAAATAGGGTAGGAAGGAGTTGGGTGAAATCAAACGATATCAGGAATTTCAGCTTTGATACCATTATGATGTAAGACGGGGTAGGAAGAAGGAATAAGAGTATCTATCTCCACAGAATCAGTAAAGAAACACACACAAAAGCACACCGTTTTAATCTCAAATCAATATATTCAATAATCTCCCAAAATAATGAAGTATTACAATGCTTAAATACAAAACTCAATATTTGGGAATTAAGTAAAAACCCTAATTTAGAAAGGAATCAATCTCCTAACTAAAATCTACTACTATAATAAACTCTCCTAACTGAAATCTACTACGACAATTAAAACTCTCCTAATGAAAAGTTATTACTATAATATCCTACTAAATAATTTCATTAATAACACATTTATCTCTAAATAAAAATACAAAATTAATAATAAACTTGTTCAGTGTTCTAAAAGTCGGCCTAGTCGGCGACTAGGTCGGGGTCGGAGGCTCGCCGAGTCGACCAGGCCTTAGTCAGTTGATTTAGTCGCTGGCCGACTTAGTCGGGATCAAATCGGCGACTAGTCGATAAAGTCGGGGCAAATCGGAGCATATCAGGTAAAAAAATTGAACGATCGACGACGACGCCTACTCCTTCTTCTTCCTTTGACCGACGACAACTCCTTCTCGCCTGACCGACGCCGACTCCTTCTCGCCTGACCGACGACGACACTACTGCTTCTTCTTTTTTCGACCGACGACGCCGACTACGACGCCATCATTGCTTTCGCCGACTTCTTCTCGCTCAAAGTTCAGCTTGACGTCACTTTGCTGCCTCACCTTTCTTGCACTCTTCTTCCTTGACGACGCTGACATTGCTACTCTTCTTTTTTCCATTGCTCTCTCTCTCAGTTTCTCTATAAGGCTCGTCTCTTTCTCAGTTTCTCTATAAGGCTTATAAGGCATACTAATATAAGGCTTATAAGGCTTACAAATACAAATACTGATTTTTTTTTTTTTGTTTTAGTTAAATAGTTCCTTAGTGGGCATTAAAGAAAAGGTTGAATAAATTAAATTAGTTAATGTTTTTAGTTAATTGTAATATTTCATTTTAAATTTTAAATTTTTTCAACTTCATTTATAAATTAAATTATTAAAATCTGACTGGAGTTTGGAGAAATGACTGATTTTTTTTAAAAAAATTGAAAATCCGACTAGCCGATTAATCTCCGATTAATCCCCGAGTCGCTAGTCGGTAGCCAACCGACATGGGACCGACTAGCGACTTTTAGAACACTGAACTTGTTGAATTTCTTCTTCCATACCGCATCACCATATCATGTCCTTGCTTTAACTATTACCAATGACCAGCGGTGTACTGCTCAAAATTTATATGCGAGAACTATATGAGCCCAAAGATATACATTATGCAATTTTTGCATTTGGATAAATTTGCAAGTAAATATTCGTGCTTAAATATGATTTTTTTTGGTTGATACTTCAACTACAAAGTAACTCATGACATTATATTTATAACACCAACTTTCCAGAGCATTTTCCACTTTTTTTAGATTATGCGTCTTGTGGCTGAAATTTATTAAGTTGGATTCCGGGAAGTGTAAAATGCTGCTCACACCTATTGTGTATACTGGTGTTTGTGTATATTGTCAAGTTGTTTGTCTGTTTGTTTAATTTTTCAAATGCATTCTTAGGTTTTTTAACTTTCTTGAGTATATGACCATATGTTCTTTGGTTTTTAATTTTCTGTCATTATCATCTGTTGCAGGTCTCAAATTCTAGTTCCGAACCCAATATTTGACTAAACCTGAATATAGCTGTTATCATATATGTTATCATTTTCCCTACGGACGAGATTTCGATACCCGATCAGATGACATAATCCAAGCTTTCGAGAGTTGACTCTAATACCATATGAAACAACTTGAGTCAAATCCCGAGTCCGAATCGAATCATAGCACAATAAGGCCCAATGCGCTTTTTCAATAGTATTTTCTTGGGTCATCTTAGCCCACCACAAGCTCGCCCAAAAGGTCATGACTAAATTTATTAATGATAGCAGTCTGAGTCCTTATATACACATCCAAATATCCCACATGTTTCGGTGGGACTGGGGCGTTACACTCTGACCTGTGGGTTTTCTAAGTAGGTCTTTTATTCTTATCTTTAATTTTCTTTGTTAATTTAGGTGTTTGCCATAGTTTGTTGTAACATAATCTTTTTTATACTAATCTCTCCATTCTCCAAGTTTGAAGGTTGCTAATATAACTTTCTTTAGGTTCATTATTATTCTTGGACAAAATGATATCAAAAGTCTTGTTGAATTTATCATGACCTAGTTAACCTTTTCTCTTGTGTCTTCTATTGTTTCAGATTTCAGTTGTGAACCATGGTTTGGATCACGGTATGTTGAAGAAGATATTTCTCCACCGCTGATGGAATTTTGGAGGGATCCTCCAGATATTGATGTTTCCTTACATTTGCCAGCAAGGAATGAGTTCATTCCGTGTGATTTTTCAATTCGTGCTTATAAGGCTTCTAGTGATATTATTGATAATCCTTTCCCTAGATGTATACTTGATGAAGCATTAGTAAAGTTCTGGTACAAGCTCGATAAGACTTTCAAACTTCCTCGTGCTAATGCATATTTTCGCATCACGTTAAAGGGAGGATATCATAATTTGAAGAATTCTCTGTTGACTGAATTGTTTATTCACCTTCTGAAAGATGAGCTGAATGAGATTATATATCAGGTTAGTTATTTAAAACATCAAGTATTCATTTATCTTAAAACCCGTTGCCTGATTGAGCCTCGTGGCTGCACTGACATTTTCCTGAAAAGAAAATAGTACGGACAAGACAAATTAGATACTTATAGTCAAATCTGTTTAGCTATCTTCTTTAAATTAATAAAATTAAAATGTATCCTATTTACTAAGGTCCAGTTTTGTTTATGTTGGATGATTCACAAAACTGTTTCATATTTTCTAGTACATTAAATCTTTAAATTTTAATGTTACTGTTAATATGTATTTAAAATTGTATCTAAAAATTACTCCTTCCATTCTACAAAAGGAGTCCCATTTATGGGGGAAAAAATAAAAATAAAATTGCTCCATAAAAAGGGTCCTCTTTCTATGGATGTTACTATAAAATGACATAATGTCCTCAAGTGTTCTATCAAAATTTCAACTTCAGGCCACCACTGCTAGACTAACAACTTTTGTTTTTAGGTATAAACATGGAACAAAAACTCATCCTTAATATTTTCAAATTTTTTTAATGGGACTTTTTTTGGGAAAGGAGTATATATGTTTTTGAAACTCAGTTGTACTATTACCCCTTCCCAAAAAATTAAAAACTAAACTCTCTTCATCTTTAATTCCAAGCTCTGTGTTAACGCTATGCCATGCGTAGAAATAATGCTACTTGTAAGCTCCTTTTGTGTTTAAGTACAGTTATAATTCTACTTCAATCTAGGAAGTAGGAATTATTCGTTACCCCAACGAACTGATGTATCCCTGTACCGAATATTTTGATTCTCAGGGACTCTTAGAAATTTTTTCATCCTTTATAACTTATGTGTTTTGAGTTATCTATGATTATATTTGTTATTTTTATGACTTCAAACCATTAAGGTTGTATCCTTTGTTAGATGTTTTTTGTTTTTCTCTTTTAGTATCTATCTTGTTGAAAGTTTTATCAAATATATAACCAAACACATAAATATTTAAATATGTAATACTAAATATATGTCGAATACTCCTACACCCGAATCCCTATATTTGGAGATTTGGCGAATGCTCGAATCCCCGTATGACGCACGTCTTAAATTTCATTTTTAACTTTTGTCTAGTTAAGGCTACTTTTAGGTTCTTTTTAGTCTTATGGATGTGCACTTTTAGTTATATTATTTTCCAGTAATTCTGTTCTGCCCTTGGAAGGGCAACAATGTCACATGGTCCACATGTCTAGGGGTGGATGTAGTAGAAGTGTTGAGCAAAGGAATGCTTAGAAAGGTATAATAGGAATAGCAAGTTTAGCAAACTTCTACAAGGCAGCACGTGCCATCGAAGTAGTCGTAAGATTGTCTTTCTTTTATTTTTTTTGTTATCACATAATTCATGTGATCTCTCTATATGTCATGAGCCAAGGCAACAGTAAGAATGCATAGGAAATGAATAAGTTGAGACTCCTCCTTTGGGACTCTGTTATCTTCCTAACCAAGTTTCTCTAGTTTTCTCTGTTCCCTTTAGCTTTTCTCAGACTCATTCTACTCTAATTCTCAGCCCCCATTCTCTTCAATGGGGGCTTAAGAAAAAGTATGGTTTGCCCATCTCAATTCTAAGAGAAAAAACAAATTATATATTAGTATTATAATTTTTTTTTGATTTTCCTAAAAAATTAAATCAAAAATGTAAATGTTAGAAGATTGATTCTATTAGAGTATATTATTATTAGAATTTGGTCACCAAGTATGCTTTGGTGCCCACACATATTTGGTCACTACTCAACTAGTAGCTTATCTATAAGGCTTTAGTTCTCGTTGTAATATACAACATCAATTTTATTATTAGAGCTAGTTTGATCTTTGTAGGCCAACTAAAAGTCTTGCTTCCACTGCGGGCAACACATAGTCGCCGATGGGTATCTTTTCTTCTTGGAGTTCTTTTTCTTCTTTTTTTATAGAAAACAAAATAAAAATCCATAGTTGTTTGTTTTGTGGTGAAACAAAAATGTTTCTTCTTTAGTAGTTTTTCTTTGGTTGAATATGTAAATGGATGGTTGATTGGAAAGTAAAGATTGCATAGGGGCCAAGATTTAAGGAAGGAGAGTGTCCTTCGATTTTTTGGGAGGCTAGAGAGTCCTCTGTTGTTGAGGAAGGCAAGGAGTGCTTCATAGTTGTTTTAATAGACGGTCTTTCACATTTGTTGTGGGAGACGAGTGTTGATGTAGGACAACTTTGTAAGATGAATTTATTATTAATTGACAGATAAATAAAATTAGGATCTAAGCTTTGCGCTCAAATTCTAGGGTTTAGAGTTTCAACTCGGCGTCTATTAACTCTAGATAAATATCTCCACAATATATAGAAAGCCAATAATAATCTCAATATTCAGAATGTCCTCCCAAAGAGAATTACATCGATATTTAAACAAAACAACCCTAATTTTGCCTTGGAGACCAAAAAGAAAAAAATATTTCAACTAATTAAAACAAGTCACTAAAATACCCCAACTAATCAAGACAAGTCCATAATAATGAAATAAACAGAATAAATAAATAAGTCAACTAAATCATCGATCCCCATCATTTCTCCCCCGGTTGGGAAAAATTCGGCTCTGCCGAAATGAAATCTTCGTAACGCGCCAAC
Source organism: Panax ginseng (assembly GCA_020205605.1). NCBI lineage: Eukaryota > Viridiplantae > Streptophyta > Magnoliopsida > Apiales > Araliaceae > Panax > Panax ginseng. The sequence goes on from CM035138.1 coordinate 143,912, forward strand.
AATGCAGGATCAATGCGATTAAACTCGTCCCTACCAATCCACGTGCAATCACTGTTAGGCTTGACGCACCACTTAACCAAAAATTAGCGATAGCCTCTGCGCCTAGTCAACACAAACCTCTCATCCAAAACACCGTCGATACCATCTGTTGTAGATTGTGAAGAAACAAGAGGAGGTGCAGGTGGAGCAGGTAAAGGAGGAACAAGTACATGCTCAACAGGGTTATTAGATGAAGTAAGAGATGGGGTCAACAGAGTAGAAGGTCCATGATATGGAGTAAGATCGGTCACATTAAATACACGACTAATACCCATTTTACTAGGAAGATCCAACTCATAAGTATTATCACTAACCTTTTTAACACGAAATGGACCCATCCGCTTAGCATACACCTTTTTCCATGTGCCGGGAGGTAACCTCTCGACACGGTATCGAAGCATCACCTGATTATTCTCTTTGAACTCTTGGTACTTGTGATGAACATTTGCAGCAGATTTATAATTTTCATTGCTCAAATTAATTGTCTCGTCTCAGCATGCAAATCATGAATGTGTCGTGCAAAAGTTTCAACAGACTCACTAGATCTATATCCAGGGGGAAGAGGAACTAGGTCAATAGGTATCCTAAGCTGATAACCAGTGTAAATCTGAAAAGGACTCGTCCCATTAGAGCGATTAACCGAACAATCATAAGCAAACTCAACCATAGGTAAAATTCTATCCCAACTAGACACGTGATCTCCTATAAGGCATCTCACCAAATCACCTAGACGCTTATTAACTACCTTAGTTTTATCATCAGTCTGTGGGTGATAGGCAGTGGAAAACTTAAGTGGTATTTAGTTTCTTCCATAGGATTCTCCAAAAATAATTCATGAATTTAACAACCCTATCTGAACGTATAGACAAAGGAAAACCACGTAGCCTCACAACCTCACTAAAGAAAATTGATGCAATGTGTGAAGAATCATCAGTTTTGTTGCATGGAATAAAATGTGCCATTTTAGAAAAATGGTCCACTACAACAAAAACGGAATCATGACCTCTAGGGGTCCACTGTAACCCTAAGACAAAATCCATGTTAATATCCTCCCAAGGAGCATGGGGTACCGACAAAGGCATATATAACCCCGTGTTTTGCTGCCTACCGTTAGCAGTTTGACATGTGCGACCCTCGGAAACAACACGAGCCACATCCCTCTTGAAGCTAGGCCAAAAAAACCTATCTTCCACAATCGCAATGGCCTTATCGTGACCAAAATGACCTGTGATCCCTCCCTCATGGAACTCCCAAACTAGATGGTCACATATAGACGTGCTAGGAATGTACAAACGGGTGCCCTTAAAAAGATATCCATCATGGATATTAAAATCTCCTGAGGGTGGTACATTAGAATTTTGTAGGGCAATATATGTCTTTCTAAAGTCACGACAAGAAGGATACTCATGGATAATGCGCTCAAACCCAATAACCTTCGCACTTAAAAGTGTTAAGGAGAATAGATACCCTACTTAACGCATTTGCGGTTTTGTTCTTTTCCCCTCGACAATGTTTTAGGACGAAAGAATAGTCCTGAAGAAACTCAACCCACTTAGCGTGTCGATGACTCAACTTCTGGGAGTTTATATACTGAAGTGCCTGATGATCAGAGTATAGCACAAATTCCTTAGGCAATAAATAGTGTCGCCAATACCTAAGCCCCTGAACTACAACAAAAAAACTCTATCATAGGCAAAATACATTTGTCAGTCCTCATCTAGTTTCTCACTAAAGAATGCAACAAGATGACCCTCTTGACTAAGTACTCCCTCTATTCCTACGCCGGAAGTGTCTTAATCTCCTCAAAGACCTTGCTAAAATCTGGTAGCGCGAGAACAGGTGCCTGCGTCAATTTGTCCTTAATTTCCACAAAGGCTTTGGCAGCTGATTTGGACCAAACAAACTCCCCTTTCTTTAAGCAATTGGTACGGGAGCCATAATGGTACTAAATCTCATAATGAACCTCATGTAAAAAGTAACAAGTCCGTGGAAGCTTCTAGATTCATGTATATTAGAAGGTTTTCACCACTCTTTAATAACCTTTACCTTTTCAGGGTCAGCAGAAACCCCATCTTTGGAGACAACAAACCCGAGAAATATGACGGATTCTTGCATGAAGGAACACTTTTTAAGATTAATATAAAGTTTCTCATGCTGGAGAGCGGGAAAAACTTGGCGCAAGTGAAGTGTTCCTCTCGAGTGTGATTATAAAGGAGGATATTATCAAAATAGACCACTATAAACTTCTCAATAAAAGACCGCAACACCTGATTTATGACTCTCATAAATAGTGTTAAAGGTAGTTTCCATTTGTCTCCCTCGCGGATATCCGCATATTTGGTGATATCCACTCTGTAGATCTATTTTGGTGTACACACGAGCTCCGCTCATCATATCTAACATGTCATCAAACCTAGGTATAGGAAACCTATACTTGACGGTGATCTTATTGATAGCTCAACTTTCACAACACATCCTTAAACTTCCATCAGCTTTTGGGGTAAACAAAGCTAGCACCGTGCAAGGGCCAAGACTTTTGCGCACAAAACCCTTACTCGGAAAATCACCTACTTGGCGTCTCATCTCCTCTTGGTCTTTAGGGTTCATCCTATAATGGGGTAGGTTAGGTAAAAAAGACCCTGTTACAAGGTCAATAGCATGTTGAATATCCCTAAGAGGTGGTAATCCGCTAGGTAACTCACTAGTCATCACATCAACAAACACATGGAGAATCTATCTAACATCACTAGATTCGACATTACTATTCTCAGGAACGTCCCTAGCCTCCCTAGCCAAAACAACGTACACAACCTTCTCCTCTCTCACATTTTTCTCAAAGGCCGTCTGACTAAGGATGTGGAGATATTTAAATTCTTTTTATGTGTATTAATTTCTTTTGGTTGATCCTTGGGAGACGCTCGTGGTCTCACAGGCGCTAAAGTAATCTTCTGCCCGTTGTGTGTGAACACATAAATATTCGATTTTCCATAATGGGTCACATCATGATCATATAGCCAAGGTCGTCTAAAAGAATGTGTGCAACATCTATATGAAGGACATCACACAAAACTTTTTCCTCATATCCCTTAAGATGGATGGTGTCACAGGGTGCACAATCTGACACTATTTTTTTCGCGTCTATGTCCTCCTTGTGATGCACTAGTTCGCCCAACTAGTCAGCAACCTGTCAATCACACAAGCACAATCTGTATAAACCAGCCACACACACAAGCCAACAGTGTTTACAAGACAACGTCCCAACCTTTTATTGCTCACTCAATAACAAGGATTACAATATATGATTAGGGGCTCGCAGGCTACACTTGCTCAGTGATCTCTGCCTTGCCAAGTCCTTGGCTGTACATATAAATACACATTAGGCTGCAGTTGACACCCCCAACTTCTAGGTCATTCAGAACCAATAGGAAATCCACATTTTGAATCAAGAATCGCGCTAACCGCCTACTAGCCCATCAATCGCCCACAGCGATGCAGATGTATGCGCACGTGATGTAACTTCCATCAACCGCCCACCAAAGAAGTGTTAGCGCCCATGATGTCTGTTGGTCGGAGACATACGCGGTCTTTGTAAAGGAGGTTGATTGCCAGCAACTGCCCACAATTGCCAGTCAGTTGGGTCATGCTCGATCATCCAATCTAAATCGCCCGTAGTGTCGTACCACACATTGTTGTTTCACCACGACACGGCGTTTAATTATGTTGCCACAAGATGTCATCCATTTGCCTACTGAATTTTCCACTCGCGAAGGTGTCGCTCCAAGTTTATCGCGCATATCCGGCCCGACGTCCCATCCACATGCTATAGCCTTTTTGCATGCTGGGTTTCGCCCATGCCATGCCCAACCGATGCCACACTCAACAACGTTCTTGCTCAGTCATGCACTTATGAAAATTTCCAAAGTGCCAGTACTAGACATCAGTGTTGTTTGAGGAGTCATAATGGCTCCTGGCCAACCAAACCAACCCAGCGTGCGCGCCTCACCGCCCACTGCCCTTAGTTAGCATGTCACACGCCCAACTAAGCATGATTTGAGTGTTCACCTGCCTTGCCCACATTTTAGCCGAGTGTCAAGGCCAACCTTGGCATGCTGTCTGGCCATCCTGCACGCCAAGTCCGTGTCAACCCACTAAGGGGCTAATAAACCAACCCCACCAGAAGAGCCCGACGTCCTCGTCGAAGGGTGTTCTCAATAGTCAGCAATCTGTTTCTCAAATTGCCACAAAGTCACATCTCTTTCCCATCTCGCGTCTACCTCATTTTCACCTTTCCAATGCACAAGATAATCTGTTCTACGATTTTTCTTGCTCTGACCTCCAGTCCTATGAGCCAAAATCTTCTTAACATCCTTATCAAACTGCTTTCTGATCACTGGCGGAGCCCTCTTGGCTTGCTTTCTGCTAGCATCAAGCAATTCCTGCTGGAATGGATTCAGGTAACTCACATGGCTTCAATCTGTCTGGAAGCTTCAGTCTGTAAGCCACAGCCCCAACTTTCTTTAGCACTTCGATTGTGCCGTCATACTTGGGAACCAATCCTCTATGCACTGCCTTACTACTAATCTTTTTCCAAATTTGAGGTGTTAGCTTCAGCAATACCATGTCTCCCACTTTAAACTCTAGCGGCCTTCGATGTGCATCCGCATACTTCTTCATCCTTCTCATTGCCTTGCTTAGGCTGTCTCGTGCTGTGTCAAGCAACTCTGTTCTAGCCCTTGCATTACGATAGGCAGCAGGACAATTGCCTCCTGTACGCTGCACCGCCACATCATTTGGAGTCCTTAGCTGAAAACCCATACTTAGCTCAAAAGGACTCATACCCGTTGCAGAAGATTGATGCAAGTTATAGCAAAATTGCGCTGGTTCAAGTAACTCCAACCAATTCTTTTGACTCGCAGATACTCCTCGAGCAACTGATTCATTCTTTCAGTCTGACTATCTGTTTGTGGATGGTTCGCCGTACTGAATTTCAATTCTGACCCAACCAAGCCAAACAGAACTGTCCAAAACCTGCCCGTGAACCGTGTATCTCGATCACTAATAATATCTTATGGCAACCCAAAGTATTTCACAACATTTTTGAAGAATAATCCAGCAGCCACATCTGCTGTGCAAGCATGAGGTGCTGGGATGAACACCGCATACTTGTAAAAACAGAAAGAGAAGGATTTTTTAATGTAGTTTTTTCTTAATACATGCCTCATATTCAGAATCACAAGGTCATGAAAATCTAGCAAAAGCCCCAACTTTTGTTGGCTAACTACCTCCGATCGATCTGCACTTTCTGTCATTCTATGAACCCTAATTTTTAATTCAAAGAGATGGTGAGCTTTTGTTGCATAAATTAAAAGTTGGATGGGCTAATGCATAAAAATGGTCAAGTACAATGGGTAAGTGTTAGTTTTGCTGAAGATTATTCTAGAATCATTCTATTAGAGAATATTATTATTAGAAATTGGTCACCAAGTTCTAATAATAATATTCACTAATAATAATAATATACTCTAATAGAATCATGATTCTAAGAATAATCTTCTAACATAAAATCATGATTCTAGAATAATGTTCTAACGGTGTATATATATATATATATATACACACACACACGTATATATAACTTTGCCCGCCATGATTTTAGGAAAAAGTCATTCACTTTGTATTTTTTCCTACGATGAGATTGTTAACTTGAGATTATTAATGTTCCTTAATCTTGAAAATATTAAATATTTGCAAAAATTTTAGCATTATCATCATTAATAAATAATAAATATTTACTGATTGTGATTATTATCATTGTTGAAAATTCCTGAGATTCTTGTCTTTATCGGTAATTTGATATTTGTGAAATTGTTGGATTTGTTGAATTACAATTTAATATGTTTATTGAGATTTAAAATTTTGTATTGTCCTGAATAATGTAACTTGTAATTTTATAAATTTTGGATGTATTCAATACATTCTTAATTAGTTACTTAGTCTAGTATTGAATGACTATATACATTTCTAAAGCAAATTGGAACCCTTAAATTGAATTAAAGTGTCTATCTAATCCAACAACAAAAAAATTGTATTATTTAATATCAATAATTTTCTTTTAAAGTAACTATTGAATGAGTAATGAATTGCTACTATTTAATAATAGTAGCGCCCTTAAGTTTTTTATATAAATATGAAAAATTATTACAATAAAAATAATCATCTATTTTTTTATTTTATTAGGCAAAGATAGAAATAGAGAATACAATCTTTATGGCTTATCATAAGAAAATGATGACAAGGAATGACTAATTAAAGTAACATGTATGTGAAAGAAGAGTACTCATCATAAGTACGTGTATATTACATATAAAACAATAGTTACATATCTGTATATCTATTTTCCTCGCATGCATGCAGAACAAACTAACTAGAATCCTTTGAGATCAGAAGAATAGGCTGACAATCGACAGAGTATGACTTGAAGAGTTACTTTTTGAAGTCAATTTGTAAAACCCTAAATTTAAAAACTGATATGTATTAATTTGATTTTAGTCAATACAGTTGTGGATATTTGTTATTAGTTTGTGAATATTGTTTTCCTTGTTCTAACATACCCCTGTTCCAAAACAAAGTCTCATTTCATCTTTTTGAAGTCAATTTGCAAATTCCTAAAATTCAAAACTTGCATGAATCACCAATTCTGAATTTAGGATTTTGACGAATTGTCTTAAAAAAGTCAAAATGGACTCTTTTTGTGGAATGGAGGAAGTAACAAAAAGTCCAAGTTTGTTAGGCAATTTAATTGTTTACATATTTTCTGCACTTAAGCAGATTTTAAAGAGATTTAACACATTGATTTTGAAAGTATTCTTGTTTTGGGACAACCCAAAAAGGAAAATTGGACTCTTAATTTGATATTGAGAGAGTACTAGTTTTTGTTGCTATGAAGAAATATTGATATATAAAATTTTACTTTAGCATTATAGTATATTGATGTGTCCTAATTATGTCCTTGTCCCATTGTTGGTCCACATCCATACTTCATTGAGTTTGCCACTTGTCCCCTGACCCCCAACTTTGCACTATTTTTTTTCGGTTATGGTAAATGGTGGTGACATGTAAATTGACAATATTCTGGAACTTTTGCTTGCAGGCTAGTGTGGCAAAGTTAGAAACTTCTATCTCTCTTTCTAGTGATAAGCTGGAGCTGAAGGTTTATGGTTTCAATGATAAGCTTCCAGTTATTTTGTCTAAAGTATTGTCAATTGCCAAATCTTTTGTGCCGAGAGATGATCGCTTTAGGGTAGGCGTAGAAGTAGATTTTGTATGCTTTATATCTTTATTTATCCATGTCTTCTTCATTCTCTAAGATAGGAAATGATTTGCTTTGTTTATTTTCTGTAGTCCTATCACAAATAACATGTATTCTCATTGCGAACTGAAAGCAATGTGCTTGTTGTAAGGTGTTTATAATCAAAAATTAAAAAATGTTCTTATTTTATGGTTTTGTAATCTTCAAAAGTACGTATTTGTTATGTTGAAGTAGTATTTCTAAACTAGAAAAAATCAAAGTTTTATTTGTCACACTGCACAATTTCATTGTTTGGATGGATTGTATGCTTAAAAAATTTGATTGATGATCTAGTTGCTGATGGTTAGAGGTTAATGGTTGTTCTGATTTCAAATATGATGTATATTAGGATTTTTATTGTGCTTCTGTTTACATTGTCAAATTTATCCTTGATGTTGATGAAAATTTTTGTAGGTTATAAAAGAGAATATGGAGAGAACTTTGAGAAACACCAACATGAAGCCACTGAATCATTCATCATACTTAAGACTGCAAGTCTTGTGTCAGAGTTTTTGGGATGTAGATGAGAAGCTGCAAATGCTGGATGACTTGTCTCTTTCTGATTTGAAAGCTTATATTCCTACAATCTTTTCCCAGGTGCGCAAGTAATTCGGTTAAAAAACTTTTAACTTATTATCAGAGTAGTTCTGCATCAGTGAATACATTTATGGCTTTATACTACCGCCTTCCAGTCTTAGTTGTCATGGCATCGCCTAGGCGTCCTGACACTAGAGAAGGACAAGGCGACGCCTTAGCGACACCTTAGATGCCAAGCTGCCAAGGCTCACGCTTTGCTAGCTTGCCCAAGTTAAGTGACTAAATCATTTTTTACCTGATTCGTCATAATCTATGGACTTGCTATGTAGTGTAATTTTTTTACTTATTAAACTTGTAATGTATGATGGGTGTGACTTGGTTGATTCTTTATTTTCTACGTAGTGTTTGTTGACATGTTGTACTTGTTTTTAATGTAAAGTGTTTTATTTTTGAATTTTGATTGTGATGTAATAGTTTTTTAATTGTAGTTCATAGCGTTAGTTATTATATTTTGAGTTTTAAAGTATATAAATTTTGTTGATCAATACACTTGAAATAAAATAAATAATGTATAAATTGTACATTGTTAACGACTTGTCGCTACATGGACGCCATGGAGAGCGCCTTATCGCCTAGGCGTCCTAGCGGTCAACTATCGTCGTGGCACCGTTAAGACTGTGCATCGGCAAATAACCGAACCGACCCGAACCGTACCGAACAAGTAGCAAAAATTACATACCGATCCAGGTATCGGTTAGACTCGTGTCTCGAACCGGTTAGCCGGTTTGGTACCGATTTTTGCATATACTTGTACCGGTTGAAGGACAAAAATATGTTTTATTTTCTCACCATTAGAGATCATGTAAACAATAAACTATGTTACATACTGATACACTCGTTAGCATAAATAAGAGAAATTAACATATTCATTTTGCATATTGATTACATTGGCTGAGAAAAATTGGCACAATCAACCATCCATCAAGTCATGAAGAATGTAAAAACTTGGAAAGATTCAAATGTTGGGAAAGAGTGAACATTGTTATCAAGTCGTCGCCTAGGCGACGACTTGGTCGTCGAGTCGGTGAAAAAATTGAAGGCGTCTGGACGACTTGGTCGAAAGCCAAAAAGTCTAGCGCTAAGCCAGAATAGGCGACGAGTTAGACGACTTAGTAGCGACTTGGACAATTGAATTTAAAATCGAGCTACTTGAATTTTACGGGTCAGGTTGGTTTGACCCAAACTTAACTAGGTTTTACCGTTTTAAAAAAAAGTCAAGGCAGCTAAAACTTAATCAATCAGTCGATCGCAAGCCAACTAAACGTATACAGAGAGGGAGAGCTAGCGACTTACCGCGTCGACTCCTGCAACGACGACTTCGGCCTCTACTCCAGCAGCTCACGACCTCCGGTAAGTTCTTCTTCTACTCTTCTTATTCTCTAATTTTCTAATTCTCTTCTCTACTTCTACTCTTCTTCTTCTCCTTCTCTTGCCTTTTTTTTCTTCTTTTTGGGTATTCTTTTTGACAGCAACAAAGAGGGAGTGCTCTGCTATGCTATGATTTTTTGGGGGGTATTCTGAGTTTCTGACTTCTTTTTGGGTTGGGGTATTCTGAATTCTGACTTCTTTTAATTTTTTTTATATGATATATGCTTAGGCCATGGTACATGTGGCAATCTTATGGTCCTGTCCTACTATACGCATGCATGAAGCAGTAATTGCTAATTTCAAAAAAAAAATCCCTATACCAGAGCAGAATTGAATTAAAATGAAGTAGTAATTGCTTTTATTTTTGTATAGTTGAAGAACTTGACCAACTAATTACTAATAATTTGTATTTATACTTGACCAACTAATTACTACTAATTTGTATTTGTACATCTGGACACATGATTTTTTTATAATTGAATTGAATTGTGGTCAAATAATTAGAATATAGTAAATCATACGTATAAAATTTTATATGTATTATGAATATTGTAAATCATTAGAAATATAAATATTCATATAAATGTTAAATATATATAATTTATACGTATAAAATTTACATTGTTAACGACTTGTCGACTTATGGACGACTAGTCGGCGCTTAAAGCTCCCGGTTGTCGCCTCGTCTCGACTTGGTGTCTTGATAACTATGCGAGTGACTGCCCCGGTTCCTTAATTGTTTTTGGGACGTAAAATTGAAATAATGAAAATTGGTAAAACTATAAAGTACATTTTTGGAATCTTTCTACTGATAATATGGGAATATTAGAATTTCAAGTCACGCGTACTTTGGAAATGATTTGCAAAACGAGATTCAGATTTGACAGAGAAAAGTATTTATCTGTGTATTAAAGAATTAGATCATACCAAATTATGAAAAGAATCGGTGGTTGTTGCATGCTTAAACAAGTAACTGCTCTCTTTTTTAATGTACAGAAGTTTGTTTCTAGTCAGGCCAAAGAAGTGTTTTGTGCAATTAATATTCTTTTTTCATTCTTACATAATGAGGAAGTGAGTAGCTGAGAGAAGTTGTGGGGAGACGAGGTGAAGAACATTTTTGTTTTTTGAGCCACATTTGATGTAGGACAGGTTTAGAATAGGTTTAGAAATATTGATGAAGAGAGAGAATGGTGATAGAAAACCTATCCACACACGGAATCGGTAGATTCACATACAAACAAGCACAAAGCTTTAATCTCTAATCAATTCATATTCATAATATGAAAATTAATGAAGTATTACAATGCTTAAATAGAAATCCAAATGTTTGGGGACTAAATAAAAATTTAAATTTAAAAAAGGAAACAATCTCCTAACTAAAATCTACTACTATAATAAAACTTTCCTAATAGAAATCTACTACTACAATTAAAACTCTCCTAATTAAAATCTACTATTATAGTATCCTACTAAATAATTACATTAGTAATCCAACATTTATCTCTATAAGACAATGCAAAATTAATAATGAATTTCTTCTTCCATACCGCATCAACATTATTATATAATTGAATGAACGTTGCAAGTACTAACTAAGATATTGCTAGATTTTTTTTTATTTTTTTTTTTTGTGGTGCAGATGTCCACCAGATGGGGCTTGATGGTATGTCAACAAAACTGAAAGTCAATTTAGTGTACCTATGGCTCTACTTTTTTATAACAAAAAAATCACTTTGTGTGTCACCATTTTCATATATTTTTGTACAAGTAAAGATGTATTATAAACAAAACGGCCCAACGGGGAAGGGGGTTCATATATTTCTGTAATTCCATAGGAGCATTGTAAGGCAGTTTATCATTTTACTGTGTGGTTAATGCAGTTGTATATTGAAGGCCTTTGCCATGGAAATTTGCTAGAAGAAGAAGCAATGAACATATCAACCATATTTAGAAGTTACTTTCCTATACAGGCTCTGCCGTTTGAGATGAGGCATAAAGAATATGTTATGTGTCTGCCTTCTAGTGCTGACCTAGCTAGAGATGCAAAAGTGAAAAATAAGCTGGAATCAAACTCCGTGGTTGAGGTAATTGAAGGGGAATGTTATTTCTGTATTTCCAGTGCAGTACATAGTTGTACCATGTGCATTAAATGTTGTACATAACGCTATAAATGGTGGTTTTTTATGAGCTGGAAATATCTTCCCTGTAACTGAATATGGACTTATTGAGGGTAACATCTTCTACAACTATTCAAGTTTTCTGATTATTATATTTTCTTTTTGGGTGTCTTGTTCAGCTGTATTTTCAGATTGAACCAGAAATGGGGACAGACCTGACCAAATTGAAAGCACTAATAGATCTCTTTGATGAAATTGTCGAAGAACCGCTTTTCAATCAGCTCAGGTATTATACAGTTCAAATAATTCATCTCTCTGTTTTAAAGGGACTTTTCAGCTCTTGGAGGGAGAGACGAGTTTATTTGATTTTTGTTTAATGTAGGACTAAAGAGCAGCTTGGTTATGTTGTTGACTGTAGTCCTCGAGTAACGTACCGCATATTAGGCTTTTGTTTTCGTGTTCAATCTTCCGAGTACAACCCTGTCTACTTGCAAGGGAGAATTGATAATTTCATAAATGGCCTTGAGGAGTTGTTGGTAAGCTTTGAATTCTTTTCAGTTTTTTTTTCCAACACTCATCCACATTCCCATGTCTGAGGATCCAGAGTTTTGTGCAAAGAGAATAGCTTTTCTTTCTGTCAAAAAACAAAAGGAGAAAAAATTGAAGAATGCATTTTCTATTGTTACACAAATGGATCACAGAGTACCACTGATTTTAAGTATGATCAATCAACCAGCAGTAAGATAAAGCACAAGTTACATGAATATTTGGATTAGGAAAACTGCCTAGTATTTGAATTATAAAGTTAATTCAATGGCCCTAAATCCTGCTATTTCACTTTTTTGTCAACCCCAATTAGTTTGGGGTATAATTGAGTTGTCAGGCCGATGACAGTGTAGGAATGTTGCTCAAAAAACTAGTAACCAAAATATAGTTGTTAGGCTATGCTGTTGGGGATGATTTTTGTTAGTATATGCAATTCCCTTGAGGTGGCAGAGTTGCAATCTGCTGTGGGTGTGCTACAGTAATTTGCAAGATTATTATGGGTTTGGTACTCCAGTGTCTGCCTATAATTATTTTCAATGCTGTCTTTATGAAATTTTTCTTAATGGACATGCAACACTCGATAGATAAAACAGCGATGTAGTACATAATATTTTTATTTTGTAAAAAAAAATTACTGTACTTTCAATGTGAATAATTTTTCCAGACAGAAATTTCTATATTGAATCCTAATTGGCATTGCAGGATGGACTTGATGATGAATCTTTTAATAATTATAAAAGTGGGCTAGTTGCTAAGCTTCTGGAGAAGGACCCATCTCTAGTTTATGAAACTAATCGTTTTTGGGGTCAAATTGTGGATCAAAGGTACTATCTTTATGCCCTTTTTATTAATGTAGTATCCAATATGACATGGAACCATTGACAATCAGTAGTAGTTAAATCGTATTTTCTCATACGTCTTCAAATGAGATTCATGAGACCTCTATACTTGTAAGAAAATAAATAAGATGTGAGGTTTCTGCAATTGCAGTAAACCTGCATATGTTAAGAAGCATAGATCGGATCCTTAAGATTACTGCCTTACTCTATTGCATTGGGCACAAAATGATGATCCTCACTTTGGACATTTTATAACTTTTTTAATGATATGGTCAATGGAATTTATTTGGGACTAGTTACACTGGCCAACCACATAATTAGAGGTGGGTTTATGGGTTGGAGTATTACCAGGTCAATGTACTTCACTTTAATGGCATTCAAAGTCGCCAAATCCTTGTAGGATAAATAATACGGGCGGCTTTATCAAAAAGTGGGGATCCTTTGTAATTTTGCATGTGCCTCAGGATAGGTCATGTTGAATTAATGAGGACTTGTGTTTTAAGCGAGAGCAGATCCTCTGTCCCCATTTTTTCTGTCTCTCTTGTGTCCTCCACTTAAATGTTGACACATAATCTCTTATTTAATTTTAGAATTAATTGATGTTAAGTAGGAGGTTATATGTCAACATTTAAGTGGAGGGATACAAATGAGACAGAAAATGGGGACAGAGAATCTGCTCTCGTTTTAAGCTACTTTTGTTTCCGTTGCATTTAACTCTAAATTTAATTGATTTCAGGTATATGTTTGACTTATCGGAGAAGGAAGCATTGGAACTCGAGAGCATACAAAAGCTTGATGTTGTTGACTGGTATAATACCTATCTGAGACAACCATCTCTGAAGTGTCGGAGGCTTGCTGTTCGATTGTGGGGCTGCAATACTGACTGGAAAGATGCTGATTCACCACCAACATCTGCCCAATCCATTAAAAACCTTGCAGATTTTAAGAGATCATCTAAATTTTATCCAGCGATTTGTTGAGAAATAATTATTTTTTCTTGAAAATGAAGTAAATCTAGATTTCACCAACAAAATTATTTGAGATGTTAGTTTTAATCACGGGAAATCGGGAATTATGCAAGAATGCTATGTATGGATCAGAACTATAATTTAGTTTGAAAATTACATTCAAGCTCCCAAGCAGTTAAACAATCAAGTTATAGGTTAATTTCTTATGATTATTTAAATATGTATGATTATTAATAAAGATGCTATATTATTTATCATTTGCTGAAGTCTTGGTTAGCTTCAAAAAAAAATTCAAGTGGCAGCTTGTTCTCTAAATTTACATATCTTTTCCAAATTTCCTTTTCATTTTATTGTTTCTCTCACTTAGGTCGTATGTCATATCTCCCTACGAATAAAACCACCAAGTGTCCCTATAATTCATCACAAAAACCCTTTTTTTCTTATTATCATAATAACATCTAAATTGTATTTTATTATTAATTATATTAAATTATAATATATATATATATATATATATATATGTAGTCTAATTATTATAAACCAAAAAATATTATTAGCATTATTATTAAATTTATTATTATTACTATTATGTAAACTAGTTATTTTTACTATTATTGTTATCATCGTCAAATAGAATTACAAATGAAAAACGATTTTACATATTAATTCTTGTCCTTTTTAGTTATTTTATAACATTTTAGTCACAAAAGTTGCAATTCTAATTGAACAATAATAATATTTTCAGTTGTATAAGTTGTGGGTAATCGAATAATATTTTAATTTTTTTAAATGCAACTCTTGCCGTAAATGCAATTTTTAACCGCGTTTGCAAACTACTGTTACTGATGTAGCTGCTTAGTAACCAAACAAACCTTATAGTAATCATTTGAAACTCACTTAAATCTGCATCTTTGAAGTTTGATGTGATACTCATTGAAGGATTCGATTGTTTTCTTAATTAAATTTAAGAAAATTTATGATGTTGGGTCATAATAATTTGGACCTATTGGGCTGCCTTTATTTGGGCGTTTGAAGTATTGGGCCCTCCTTTAAATGAAGATATTTGTGAGCTGGCACTGATGATTATTGTATGGATAAGTGTTGGACACCAGACCCAATACTTAATTAATGAGGATTTGACACAATCTTGGTCAGAGGGGGAACAGGTATCGGATTAGCAGGTGGGTTGCCTGCAATTAGCTGACGTGACAGGAAGTCGGATGCAGGAAAGACGGTGGAATGAGTATATGAGTACAGAGCACTACACAAGAGAGATACATTACATTTTTATCATAGAGACTACACTCACAAAACCTCCATTGTTAAATCATGTGTGGTTTGACAGATCGATTCTCACGGAGTTATCCTCTCCAACTGGCCCAAGCCGCCAAACTTCCGGTATGGACTTGTTTCTTATCTTGAGGTGAGGTTAGACACGTTTTTCGGTGATTGAGGCGCGTAGAAAGATCTTAGCGTTAACATTGGCGCTAGAAGGTGGGCTTCTCTCTAGTGTTTCTGGGTTTCAATCACAGTTAGTGACTGTTCTATGACGGAAGCTATGGTGAAAAGTAAGATGACCCATCGGCGAGGATACCACGATAGATAATGGCGAATTCTTCTTTACAAAGAATCTCTGTTAAGGATAGGTTGGGCCTTCCCAAAGTATCCAGGACATGATTGGATCGTAAGATGTTTCGGAGAAGTCGCATGCAAGGGATCATGGTGATACCAAAAGGAAGTTGTTTTCATCGCAAAGAAAGGGCTCGACAAGGATCTAAAAAAAGGGTAGAAAGGCACGCGCTTTAGAACCTATACCTAGAAGCTCGGTGAGACAGAAGCATCTATGTGAGACCCCAGATTTTATGAATAAATATTTAATTTTCTCAAAATAATTTTTTAAATATTATGGTGTGGATTTAATATAATGTTATAGTTGTGGGTTATATTTATAAATTTTAAAAGTACGCAAGTTGTTATATAATATTCGATTGGTGGGGAATATTCTTTTTGTCGGGGAAATATCAAATGCGACAAGACAATCATCAGTGGACCCGCAACGGAATTATCATCGGATTGAAAAAATGACAAAAATACTTTATGAAAATAACGACGGAAGTTTTACCATTAAGCTGTTGAAACACGGTGTTAAAAAATGCGAGAATCTGGCGTGGTTGATAAGTAGCATTAGCAGATTGATTATTGATGCTTACGTGAGAAGTCACTTTCGGTTATACTCAATTATTCTACAATAATTGTTGCATCATATCTTCATATTATTGATTCAATTATTATTATAAGATCATCTGCATAATATGATATATTATTAAATCAATGATTGAGACAATGAAAGTTATTCGTATTATTATTTGCAATATCGACAATGTTCAGCGATTCTGTCGAGGAGAGGTTTGGTCACCTAATTGCTTGCCGCTAATAAAGAGAAATCCTTATCTGAAAGCCCCTCTTTCACGAGAAGCGACTTGGTTGTTAAATATTGTGAGTTATAATATTAATGATGAATGTTATTAAAATTGAAGTTGTGTTCGGAGTTAAATTTTGAGACGCGGACGTGATATTTGAGTCCGAAACGATGAAATTAGTAAAAATAGTCTATAAACACAAAATTTTTCGGGATTCACTATTTGGTCAAAAAGTCAACAGTTGACTTTTTCGAGAAAAATCAAACTTCGAAATTTCAAAATTTATATTTTTGATAAAAATAGTTTCATTATGTTGGAATTATTTGTGTTAGTGAAAATCGACATTTATTTCGATAAAAATTGATGTCTGGAGGTTATTTTGGCCAATCGGGTATTTAATCGGATAAATGAGCAATTGATTGCTATTATTTCACATGATTATAACTATTTGTTCACATGTGTATACTATTGTTTCACATTCTTGTTACTATTAGGGGAGTTGAAAAGATTGATAATACTTACAATGACTAAGTTAAAAATGGAAGTCTTATATTGTAATTTGTATTTTCACATGTACAGTAACTATTGATTCACATTATTTACTATTATTAGGGAGGTGGTGTAAGTTTGATAATACTTGCGGGACTAAATTAAAAATGAAAGAAAAGTTGGAGGTATTGTTCGTAATTTTTCGAGCCCCAAATGTGCAATTATCGAAACTATATTTTTCTATAAATAAGCTCGGTCTTCCTTCATTTCTCACCAATTCACTAAAGCTATAGAGAACTTATTATAGAGAGAAATTATAGAGAAGTTTATAGAGAGAAAATCTATAGAAGAAGAAGCTCTGCTACTTCTTACTCCTATATCCGATTTCTTTTACTGTAAGGGATGTTATTTCTTTTGTATTCAAGAAGAGAAACATTATTCCATTCTTTATTATTCTATTGGAATAACTCAGATATCTGTGAGCTACCCTATACTTGGTGACATTCTTTCTATTATTTCGTCTTTATTATTACATTGGAATATCACATGCATGCGTTCTACGGGACCGGTTCCATCTTTATTATTGTTACTCGTTGGAATATCTGCCATGCGTGCGTTTCGCCGGGTTCCGTAAATCTTTATTATTACATTGGAACATCCATGTCGGTCTGTAATTTACGCGACCTTTGGATTTAGATTATTTATTATTCTGTTGAAATAACACATCATGCAAGTACCGCATGCGTGGTGATTTCTTTTGTTATTCCATTCGTTATTATACTCGGTTGGTTAAAGTTTTGACTTCTATACTCCATGAAATTAGTGGAATATCCTTGATATTTGCGCTTCATCCAAAGATCTTTTCATGGAAATATTCTTCCGAGCATTCTTGAATTTTTTACTCTACAAAGCAAAGATCATGTCGACAATTTGAGCGTTATCGGTTCTGGATAAACTAATTCTTGAACTTGTTTTATTGAATTCTTATATCATTGTCATCATCCTCATGTTTATATTATGTTGAAAGTCATCTCGTGGCATGTAGTGCATAGATGGACTTGGTATGATTATGACCGAGGATTATTAAGATAATCATAACCGTAATGTTACAAATGATGTGAAAAAAAGTCCTCATTGCCCGTAGTGCATTGATGGGACGCTTTTTGGTATGATTATGGCTATGGATTCTCTTTGGTAGTAGTGCAAAGATGAATTGTTTTATGGCATGATCGGGACCGTTGATGAAAATATGATTATCTTTGGTCAGTAGTGCATGGATAATTCGTGGTCGTGATACTAAAGAATATCCTCGGTGAGTGCAGTAGTGTAGGGTGATTCGATGATGTGGATTATTTATTAAAATTTGAGTCCCAATGATAAAAGTGATGAAAACCTTTTAAATCATAGAAGATAGTAGATTTTATTTCTACTTGACTCTTTTAATGGATTGCTTGTTCACCGTAGTTAAACTTGATGTTTGTTATATTGTATCGGTTTAACACTATTTAAGGCTAATGATAATTTATTTACGCATTATCTTAGTCATAATATTTCTTCCGTTTCTCTTAGAAAATGAGAACGTAGGATTTGGGACTAATCGGGAACAAAGTGATGGTCCTAGATGGTGCATTAGTAGTCCTCACTATTCGTGAAATAGTGTGATAATAATTGTAATGAGGACTCCTTTTGAGTTTTTATAATCTCTAGTAGACAATATTTGTATTCAAACTCACAGTTTATGTTTTGTCGTATTATACACGACAGTTGTATTATTAAGTTGTATTTGAATTCTGTACCATGTATCTGGCGACTCAGAATAAGTGATGTATACCTAATTTTGGGGGCGTCACAATCTACCTTGGTGAAGATGGCACAAAAGAATGATAAAGCTATGAAGGTGCTTCTGCAACAACGAGAGGAGATTTCCAAACAAATAGAATTTGGTAGGTCTCCAGACAAACGAGCTAGGCAAGGTGGAAGGCCCATGCAGTCGAAAAGTAGATCTCGGAGCCTTTCTCGAGATCGAAGAAGAGCAAGAAGTCATACTCCCGAAGATTCGAAGAGGGCGCCTCGCCCTGTGGGTTCTCGGGGTGATGACAAGAGCCGACGAAGAAGCAGATCCAGAGGACGCACTCATGAGGGTTCAAAGAAGGCACCTCTCTTTGAGTATCCTCAGCGTAGCGAGAAGGGTAGACGCCGCAGCAGATCCAGATGTTGTTCTCCAGAGAATCCGAAGAGGGCACACCGCCCTGTGGATTCTCGCTTCAGCAAAAGGGACAAACGAAGTCCATCAGAAGCTTCCAGCTCAGATGGAAATGGTCGAACTGAACAGAAGAAGAAAAGCTCCCCAAAGAAGGAAGTTTCTTTATAACCCGAAGGGATGGAACTCTTGGTCAAAGAGGTGAAAGAGCTTCGAAGACAACTGGATGAAGTTCAGCAAGTCAAAGGAAACTCTAGTAAGAAGGCGTCTCCTTTCTCTTCGGATATTCTTCCGGAGAAGGCGGATTCGAATAAAAAGCTTCCGTATATGGAGAGTTACAATGGTTCTGGAGATCCATACAATCACAGCCAGGCATTTGATAGGCTAATGGATTACTATGATTATTCGAATGCAACCAAATGTCAAACATTTGTGACGACGTTGAGGAAAGATACGAGGCAGTGGATGGGGACTTTGCCTTCGGACTCAATCTCGTCCTGGGCTGACTTATGTGATAAATTTCATGCTTGATTTGGGAGCAATAAGATGAGAGGAAAGCCTACGGGATCATTGGCACAGGTCAGACAGTATTCAA
Organism: Panax ginseng; assembly: GCA_020205605.1. Lineage (NCBI taxonomy): Eukaryota > Viridiplantae > Streptophyta > Magnoliopsida > Apiales > Araliaceae > Panax > Panax ginseng. Next base: position 163,438 of record CM035138.1, read on the forward strand.
ATGAGACTCTAGGCCAGTACGTGAAGAGGTTCAGAGAAGCAGTAGGTCAAGTAACGAACCTTAATGATCTCCAAGCTATAGGTTTATTTAAAAATGGACTAGACTTAATGAAGTCTGAAAAGCTGGTGAAAAAGTTGATGTTCAGCCATCCGAAGAGCCTAGCCGAAGCATTTGAGAAAGTCGAACACTATATTGTGGTAGAAGAGGCAATGCGTAGTCTGAAGCAATGTCCTTCGGAAAAGGCGAAAGAAAAGGACAAAGACAAATCGGATGGTAATCAGAGGAGGAGTGGTGGCCCTAATGATAGAACTGATGGGAATCAGAAGAGATACAACAATACATGGGGGTCGAAAGGATATCGACCGCCCTTTCCAAGTCAGAAGGTTAATAAGGTGTTTACACAACTTAATACAGATCGGGCTACCATTCTGGAATAGGTCAAAAAACAGCCCTACTTTGAACAGCCTCGTGATAATCTCAAACCGGGATCGGGAAATCCTCACAAATATTGTAATTATCATCAGGTGGCTGGGCATGATACGAACTCTTGTTGGAGTTTGAAGGAGTTCATTGAAAGAAAAGTCCAAAGTGGTACTTTGGTTCATTATGTAGCAGGGCGGGAGCCCCCGAGGGATCAGCATAGGAATGGTAGACTTGTTCAGGCTGCTCAACCTGCACCACCAGCTCCTAATCAACCAGCTAGGCATGTTGTGGATGTCATTACTAGAGGGAATATCGGTAAAGTTGTTGGGAAGAAGCGACGAGGATATCTTGACTCGATGATGGCTGTGGCGGGTGTTCTCCCGAAGACAGAAAGAGTGTATCCCGATTTTGTAATTTCTTTTACTGATGATGATTTCTCTTCTGAACCCATCGAACCCAATGAGGGAGTAATAAGGGAAGAAGCTAATCACATTTCATTAAAAATAGAAAGTGATTACAAAATGATAATAAATTTTTACAAAGTTCTAAATGTAAAAGGCGAGGAAGGTTGTCTTCAGGCGTTATCCTCGTCTTCGTCTTCAGAAGAGTCGAGGAGTGTCGGGTTCAGAGAGGCTGCAACGAGCTTCGCCTTGTCTTTGATTCGGGCTGTTTCATAACCCTTAACATACATCCGAACTATTTCGTTGTTCAATTCGGGTGATTTGCAGTATTCAAGTTGTATCTGTTTACGGAGTTCTTCGGTAAGTGGAGGGTCAAGGGCTTTGGTATGTTTTTCGAACTAAAAAAGGAATATATTTTTCCTAAACTAAATCAGTATATTAATATAATATATATAGGTATATTTTATATTATATGGAAAAGGATTTGGAATGGTGCGCGAATTCCGAAGCTGACTTGCAAATTGGAATTAACTTGGAGTTGATATATAGCATATGCATGTGACGTATATATACAGATTCAATTTAGAGTCATGATATGTGATTCATTTTCAAAAGCTAATGAGGATCATATTGAGTGTGCTTCGGCGGAAAGGAAACGGGAGAAAATTAAGAGGTTTTGTGGAGGTTTATTAATGGGTTTTTATTATCATTTCTAATCAATTAATTATTTGAAGACTTTAATTAATTCGGAGGTTCTAGATGGTTTGATAATTTGAATTTTCACTCAAATTAATGATATTTCAAGTTTTTAGTTATAAAACTTGGAAGGACTATTTGTATTTACAGTTGATTAAAGTGGACTTTTCAGAGTTCGGTCCGTGATTTTCACCTCTTAGTTTTATAGGGTTTTTCACATAAGATTTGGTGTCTTGTATTTGATTTATTTTTCGTGTTATTATTTTTGGCGGTTATAATTTATTTGGTGGAATTGCATTATTTAACTCTGATAAAATGAGTAATAAACTAAGTATGGTTCAAAGGGTATACTTCTCTAGAGCACTCATAAATCCAGGAATGTTCAAGGCCGAAATGAACAAAATAATGAGAACAAAACAATGTCTGAAAAAGATTATGTGTGAAATTTTATTGTCTCGATTTACACAAATGGTTGGATAGTTCAAGACATCATGTTCACTGGACAACCAGTAAACCCGATAGTATTTCACAAGGGAAGGTTCAACGCCAAAAGTCACCTATCTCTATATACAGATAATTTCCAATTTTGTCTCTTTCTCAGAGTCTGCATAACATTTTGAAGTATCAATGTGTTCTACTCCATGAGTAGATTAAAATCAAGTATTTGGAAGTTCAAATTCATAGGATAATGAATGAGAAATTTACTTCAAAAGATTGCCCTTGAAAATGTTAATAAATAATTGTGGGAAACTAAGTCCCACATCGAGTAAAAACCAAACATTAAGTGAGTATATATAAAATTACATTGCTCTTTGGTTTGGGCACCCCACTTTTGTGGAGGGAAAAGAATATAGTCAAGGCCTGGTTTGACCACACACGCCAAGACCGATGATGTCGTCGCCGATTGGACGAAATAGAACTCGGACTAAATGAGTTATGGGTCTAGATTATTGTATATATCTTTTTGGGCAAATTTTATTCAAAATTTGATAATTTCCCTTTTATTTATTAATATTTTGAAGTAAGGAAAGAAAGGCGAGATCATAAGGTCAAACGTCACGACGCTTGATACTAGAATCGTTACGCTATGACCAAAGTCGTGGCGCAAGCGTTTCAAAGGGCGTGCATGGTTTGATTGGTTGTATCTATTCAATTAGGCCCACTCACTTTGCACCCAATTCACAAGAGTTGTGACCCATCTTAAAGGTTACTAAACCCTCCTATAAATAGCATGGGGCGGACATTTGGAGAATTCAAAATTCATCAAATTATCCAAGCATTCTATTTATAGTTCAAGTCTTCATCATTTAAGTCATATTCGTATTATATTTGAGAGAGACTTTGAGAACATTTATTTGATTCGTTGTGTGTGTTATTTGTAGTGCTACCATAACACACATTGTCATTGTATTTTGGAAGACAAGTGCCGCAAATTCTAAACACCAATAAAGAGGACATAATTGTATTAAGGACATAGTACTAACCTTTACAACTCTGGTTCATATCAGATAAGTTTATATATATATATATATATATATATATATAATAAAACAGAATCCATTTTGAATCTTTCATTTGATAAAACACAATAACGGTTCAGATTTTATCTCAATTCTTCCAACTTAATCTAAAGGCTCACATTTCATCTCACACTAAAAATTTCCGCCCAAATCAAATTCACCCCTAAAATTCCCGCCCAAATCAAATAACAATAATAATAATTATAATAGTATAATAATAATTATTATTATTATTATTACTACTACTATTATAATAATAATATTTATAATAATAATAATAACAACAATAATTATTATAATAATAATAATTATAATAATTACTACTATTATAATAATAATAATAATAGAAATAACAATAATAATAATGATTATAATAATAATAATAATTATTATTATTATTATTATAGTACTAAAATAATAATAATAATTATTATTATTATTAATTTATTATTAGTACTATTATAATAATTATAATAATAATAATTATTATTATTAATTTATTATTAAGTACTATTATAATAGTAATAATAATAATAATAATAATAATAATAATAATTAATAATAAGAATTAATAATAATAGTAATAATATTAATAGTAATAATAATAATAATAATTAGTATTATTATTATAATAGTAATAACAATAGTAATATTAATAGTAATAATAATTGTAATAATAATTATAATTATAATAATAATTATTATTATTATTTTTAGTACTATTAAGTATAATAATAATATTAATAATATAATTATAATAATAATTATGATAATAGTAATAATAATAGTAATAATAATAACAACAATAATAACAATAATAATTGTAATTATAACAATAATTTTTATTATAATTATAATTATAATTATAATAATTATTATAACTATAATATTAATATTAATAAAAATAATAGTGGTAATAATTATAATAATAATTATGATAATAGTAATAATAATAACAACAATAATAATTGTTATTGTGGTGGTGTGGTGAATTATGAAAATTGTTATTGATGTTTTGTATGTTTTGTAGACATATTTAGATTTTTCTGGATATCTATTTTTAAAGGAAAATTAATTATTGTGATGGTGTAGTGAATTATGATAATTGTTATGTGTGATTGTAAATTATTTTATATTGCAAAAAGACTTTAAGTAATGTAGTATTTTTCAAATTTTAATCTATTTTTTCGTTAAGTCGTGCTTTCAGGCACGGACAATTACTAGTATATATATATATATATATATATATATATATATATATATATCCCTTGTCCATTCCGTATAACTAACAAATCTCAAACCGAGTTTTTAACCATTCGAGTTCATTTTCAACCATATGTATATGCATACATAAAATATGTAGAAATTAAAAATAAGTTACATCTTAATTTTATCACATAAATTTTCACGATAATCGCAATCCAATTTTGTACTCCCTCCATTCTTATATGTAGGTCGTTTTAGACTTTTTTTTTATTCTTAATTATTTGTCGTTTGTGGTTATCTAGGAGAATTGATTACTATTTTTTCCAAATTGTCTCTTATTACTTCACCTAATTTTTTGATCCATATTTATGAAATAAGTGAGATAAAGAGTATAATAGAAAATTGATAATATAATTATTACTTTTTAATTATTTTGTTAATTTTTATGCACATGTCTAAAAGAACTTATATTAAGGAACGGAATGTGTAACATATTAGAGCACTGAGTACTAGGGAGAAGGGCCAGCAACACCGCCTACCCACCAATTCTTGAGGTGCATCCCTTTCTTTCATAAGCAAACAACTGTGTGATCCGTCGGCGCGAAATAAGCACGAACTTTAAAAAGTCAAATGTTCAATTCATTTCATTTTATTTATGCTTTTTCTTTTTAATTTTAGATAATATTAGATGTCTTAAACTATTTGTATTAGCTGCGTCTTAAATTTTAATGTCATATTAATAAATTAAATGATAACTTAGGATATAATCAATAAAAAAAGTATTTTCAATCAATATAATAAATATCATATCATTTATAACGCTATATAGAAAATAAAATAAAATAAAATTCCTAACGTATCGTTCTTTTTAGAGGGATTAACAATATTTAAAATAGATGTAGTACGTACTTTTACAATTATACTCTACTCCTATGTGAAGTCTCGAGTGCAATGTCAATAAAAAATACAAATCCTCTTCGAAACCTATATTTCATAGTTATTTACCCGTAAGAGGAAAAAGAAAAAATGAAAAATGAACATACACACATACATAATATTAGGTCAGGGTCACAATATATATATGACAAAACTAATGAAATAATCACTCTAGGTTTTATTGATTACTGTGACAACCCAAAAATAGGTCCATTCCATCCAACCCATTCTGAGTCTTCAAATACATGGTACAGAAAACAACTACAACTTTATTACAACAATTGTCGTGCAAAATACAACAACACATGGTGTGAGTTTTGATACAAATATATACCAACTGTGACTCATATCCCAACCTTGGATAGCACGTCACAATGGCACCTTACATAAAGGTATAGTCAAAAACTGTTTTAGAAATTAAAATATTTGGGAAGTGCTTCGAGAAACCTTCGTATATGGGAGGTCGTCAAATACAGGTTATGATAGATATCATATGGCGCGCAATTATCCTTGGTTGACCCAATAGACCCCAAAGAAAAACAAGAAGATTACTGAAATATGTAAATGGTAATCAGAAAAATTTGTATTTGTCGCATCCAGATTGAAAAAAACGGATATTATTCATATTCGAAAAAAATGGATATATCCAGTATTCGATTTAAAGGTATCCAAGTAAATAAATGGATACGAATACGAATATAAGGCGTATTAAGTATTCGATTAACATCCGTCAAGTAAATATATCCATGGATACGGATATCCGGATTAGATATCGGAATCCAGTATCAAGAATAACACTTAATATTTACGTTAATTAAGTTATTAATTAATGTAAATTATTAATTAATAATTTACCTATATAAGTTGTTAATAATTTAATATATATATATATAATATATGTATTTATTAATAACTTACATTCATTGATTAATCACTTACATTTATTTATATAAGTTATTAATATATACGTGTGTATATATATATGTATTAATAAATCATAACTTAGATTCATTAATTAATCACTTTAACTTATATTCATTAATTAATAACTTACATATACATTTATATATATAAGTTATTATATATATACACACATATATATTAATAACTTGCATTAATTAATTAATAACTTTATATATATATATATATACAATATATACACACATATATATTAATAACTTACATTCATTAATTAATCACTTACATTCATTTATATAAGCTATTAATATATATTATATATATATATATATACACACACGTTTAAGGACAACGGTTGAGAAAGCGGAGCAATGGACAATATAATTTTATTGTTAAAATGTGTTAGAGTCCGAATTAATTTAAAATTAATCTAGAAGGAGAGTTAAATAAATTAATTCACGTTTATGAATTTTTGGGTGGAGAGTATTTATCACTTTCATTTGCCTAATTATTTAGAAACTAGAAGTCCAAATATGTAAAATAAGTTCAATGTCAATTTTGAATCAAGTTAGATTAACTAGTTGTCACACATACATTATAACTTTCTGACTCTCCATAAATATAATGAAATCAAATAATTTCTTATAACCATGTAATTTATTTATTGAGGATAAATAATAAATAAATCTCCCATAAATATTACTATTCATTTATTAAATATTAATTTATTTTTCTCTTTTTATTATTTAATAAAATTTGAAAGAATAATATTGAGATTTTAATTTCAATTTGATCCATCAAACAAAGTATTTGTTACATTATTGAATCTTTTTACCCAAAGCGTCAATTAGCATGTTCCTCCCTTTATGATTAGGATGTTTAATTAATATGTATGGTTTAAATATTAAATTGTGTTTAATTAATATGTATGATTTAAACTTTAAATTTTTTTTTTAAGTAAATATTTTGAATGAATTTTATATTAGAGTTCTTGATAAGCGAATTCGGATATTCGGATATCAAGAATAATTTGTCTATTCGGATAAAATAAGCAGTAGCGGATATTATCCGTATTTGAATATTTTTCCGAATACCCAGAGATACGGATAATATTTTTAACATCCATGGGATCTGGGATCACGGATCTGAGATAAGCGAATTAGTTTTTAGGATACGGATACGGATATACCATATCCGTATCCGCTTAATATCCGCTTTACACCCTAAAGATTACTATCATATTCTTCCCAATGGTAAGTCTTCTCTTGACATATTATTATCTCCTTTGTCTCTAATTGAGAATTATACTTCAAACAAACACTAAGATTATATAGGTAGTGCTTTCGATATATACTCGATAGAAGTGGATGAGTACATCCTGTCTTATGATGATACGAGGTTGTATGTCATTAGACATCTTGTATGATAGTGACAAAACACCCTTCCAACGTTGGGTTCGCCTCACCCTCTCAACAATTTATAGACCACCGATTCTATTCCCCTGTTATCCCCCACTCGACCCAATTTACACTTTTATTACACGAAAGGAATTATGAAGCAAAAGGGTGGTGACAATAACTAGCTCGATAAAGAATATCATGACTAAAGATAATCAAATTATCAATAGCCTTCATCGATAATAAATCGTAGATTTAGAACATATGGTAGATGATAAAATTTTCAACCATAGTTGCGGTAACGAAGCAATCCATTAGAAGAGTCAAATAGACCATAAAGTCTATTATCTTCTCCATGTTAAAAATCCACCAACAATATTTTATCCCTGTAACATCACTCAACAGTTCCTTTCCACAATCATATGAATAACTCATAGTCATAATTGTGGTTCTAAATTCCTCTTCTCATCCAGGACGAATATAATTTTCATAACCTATCTTCACCTGAAACATCAAAGATCGTGGTTATACCAAATCACATTTCCTGTTCATAATCATACTGATAAATTCATCTTTGCACTACGGGCCAAAGATATTCGTCAACAGACCATCTTTGCACTACGGCCAAAGATATTCAACAACATGTCATCTTTGCACTACGGGCCAAAGATATTCATCAACAAATCATATTTGCACTACAGGCCAAAGATATTCCTCAGCGATTCATATTTGCACTACAGTCAAATATATTCATCAACGATTCATATTTGCACCATGAGCCAAATATATTCATCAATGATTCATATTTGCACTACTGAGCCAAATATATTAATATCTCAAAGAAATATATAATCATTTCGTAATTTATATAAACAATAATTATAACCATGTTGATTATTTCATCTTTGCACTTAAGCTAAAGATATTCAATTATAAATTCAATGGTTATGAGCATACCAGTCACAATTCAACTTTTCACTACTGCCCAAAGAGAACCCTAGTCATGATCATACCAATAATCTACCCATCTTTATATTCAAGTGAAAGAGAATTTCAACATCGGGGTTATAAAATGTTATATATGATAATAAAAAAATAATATGATCAATAATCGCACTTAATCTCAAGAGCAATATTCATAAATCAACGATAATTTAGTCGAAAAAAGAAACCAACTTTTGTCGTGAATATTACCCGTGAATGAATAGTAACTCGTGAATAGTAACTCATGAATAGTAACTCGTGAATAGTAACTCATGAATAGTAACTCGTGAATAGTAACCCCGACTCAAAAAGGTAAAAATTCCACAATAAAATTCATACCAATATTTCGGTATAATGATATTGAAAGAATAACATTTCTTAAACTTATAAATAATTTATTTTAATTGTTTACACTTTACTAAATAATGCATTTAATCATCTTAAAATGCCAAACTCATAAGTTTTCATCACCAATAACCAAAACCCTCATCAAAAATCTGCATATACCTCATATAGGATTATCAAGCCATAAAATCCTATTTTCCAATTTTCTTCCTTCACATAACATATTTAATTCATTTATTCATGATTAGTCCATTTTCATGAAAAATACCAAATCAGTTCCAAAAATATTTCTTTTCTGGGATTTAGCATAATATAGTCCCATAGTGAACGTATATTTTTCTCAGAATTTTTAAAATTCATTTACTATTTTTCATATGGCCAAAACCGCCGAATATTTAGACATTTATCATAAATTGTACTTTTATCCAAAAATTCCAAAATTCACAGAGTACACTGATATTATATAGATGTACTTCCAATAAAAATTTCATCAATTTTAGAGTTAACCACAAGGAATTATAAGCGGTTACTTTTAAAATAGTCTTTTCTTATAAAATTCATAACTCTTAATCTATACATCCAAAAATCACCATTTTTGGACACAATCAATAAAACTCATCAAAATATCATTTCAAATTTTTCCAGAATTTTTGAAGGTCAGAAAAATTACGAAACTGAAAAACATAACAACCCTTAAAATCCCTTACTATCCCTTACCTCAAAAGAGCAGCACTTCTGACTGGATATCGGATATGACGCAGAAGAAAACTTGCACTGATGAATATCAACTCACCAAGTATCTAAATACTCACAAAATACACTCAATAATTTAGAGAGAAAATGAGAGAAAACTTATGAATTCGGTGTGATTTTCAATTTAACAGCCCTCTCATTATATAAAAAATGTTTGCCATCACCAAGCAGACTTGACTGACGATACGATGGCTTTACACATTACAATTTCACCCACTAAAATCAGCCATCTCCCCAACAACCAAGAGTGGGGCCCACTCAATTCTAGAATTTTTCACCAAAACCTAATTTTCGAATCAGTTACCTCTTAAAATTCATAACAAATTATACGCTTATTTTAACGGTTCAAAATTTGTGGACATATACTCAACTTATATATGTATAACATATCCAAAATTACAACGATCCAACGGTCGGATTAAATATTATAACTCACACAATAAAGTTTGTAATAACGATTTGATCTTTTAATACCTCCAATCCGATAAAATACTGATAAAACACCTCAACATTAACTCCTTCATTTATAACCACATAAATAAATCCATCGTTTATATCCATATCAAATAAATATTTTCTTATCATATAAATCAATAATTAATTATTCACAAATAATATTACAGAATCACAATTATGACAACCAGACAGTTCTCAGGAAAGAGGGGGCTTTCCGATAAGAATTTCTCCTTACTGGCGCGCAATTAGGTGACCAAACCTTTCCTTGACAGAACTTTCTAGACATTGCCAATAATGTTATCTAATAATATTATTCCAAATAATATGAATTATTGATCTGATAATGGAGATGATGTGCAGTGACAATTATTGAGCAACAATAATATAAAATATCAACACAGCAATTATTAATTCAATAAAATAAAATATTGAACAGTAATTATTGTAACAATTATTAAGTAGTGCCTTTTTACGTAAGAATCAATAATTCAAAAATATTGCGCAAAAATCGTGTCTTCTTGTCGCAACAACGCGTAGACATTTTATTTTACCCACCGAGTATTCCAACGGTGTTAACGATAACGATTACGCCGTTATTTATAAAAATTCAAATTTATCGTTTTCTTCATCCGACAGTTATCCGTTATGGGGCCCACAAATGGTGGCATGGCTGGTAAATCGCGAATATTTCTAAAACGGAAAAGAATATTCCACGACCAAACGAATATTCCAAAACAATAATGAATACTTTATAACCACTCATGTATTTTGAAAAAAATTCATATATCACCCTTAACTTTAACTTTTATCAATTTAACCATTTACTGAATTGTAATTATAAGAAAAATTGAATACTTTTACTTCATAAAATTCGGGGTCTTACAATTACACAATTAAACTTTTATTTTTTCAAGTTACTCTACTAAACTAATTATTATTCTGAAATTGGGTCATTCCGTCAAAAAAAATAAATGGACGTTAATTTTTTATCTACAAAACAAATGAATTACCCACTATAGTTTACACGTTTTACTGATTACACCATTGAACTTTTAATTTTTCAATTACCACATTAAACTAATTAAAAAACAATTATTTTAAATATTTTAAAAATAATTATTATTGTCAATAAAAAATATTAGAAACTTTACTTTTTTCTATTAGTTAAAAATGAGATCCACTTGTGAAAATATTAAATTAAAAAATGATTATTTTAACTTCTTATAAAGAAGTAGTGGTAAAATTTTATATAAATTTTAATTATTAAATAATAATATTATAACTTTTATAATTAATGTGTATGAAGCTAAAATTAGTATTATTATTATTGAATGGACATAGTATAATATTATATGAAGAGTATACTAGTACACAATTGACATTAATAGTTCGATTAGAAATTATTATGGTTCTTGGCACAGTGATAACACTTATGAATTCGTGAGGTCATGATTCGATTGTGTGGGTGTATGAGTGTTCCGAAATTAGCAAAAATAAAAAATAAAAAATAAAAAAAAAAAAAATATTGTGAATAAATAGACGGATAGAGCTCATCAATCTTACCTTCATCATCAATTTCAGTGATCCCCAGGTGATCTCTCTCTCTCCCTCACTCACTCCATAGTCTACCCACACATGTTTCATTTATCTGTAAGTAAACAACTCCATCTCATCTCTAGTTATGATGATAATTTAGATCTAGGGTTTCCGAATACCTTAAATTGTCCCAGTCTTTTATTTCCTTCTATAATCGTATCTCTCCCATTTAACACTGTTTTTACTCGCAGTTGAGCTGGTTGTTGGCTTAATTGTTGTGAATTTTGGATAAATCATCGGAATGAGGTATGATATGATTATTTATTTATTTATTTATTTTTCAAATACCTCATTAACAATATCAGAATTGGTGGATTTTGAGATGTCTATAGATTTTGAGATCAAATTGATCAATTGACTGAGAGCTACAGCCAGAGAGGGAGAGTGTGTGCGCGCGATCAAAATGGGTGATAGCCAGCTAGGAACAATTGGCGCTTTGAGTTTATCTGTTGTTTCTTCGGTCTCGATTGTGATTTGCAACAAGGCCCTTATCAGCACACTTGGTTTCACTTTTGGTGAGTGTAAACACATTATATTATAGCTGTGATTTACTTTTCTTCCCCTCAATCTTTGTACTTCTGCTCAAAGTGATTAATTTGGGTCGATTCCTACCCTAACACACTTCATTTTAATATGATATTTGGCCAGTGTTTGCAGAATATTTCATGTCAAAAGGATATTTACATACTTGACTTTTGAAATCACGATATAGTAACTTGTGCTAATACTAAGACGGACCAACATGATATACACCTTATTTGTAGTCTTGGGCATGAACTTGCAACCCTTTTCCCTCCTTCATTTTACGGTGGAATGATCGTTCAGCTTCCTTTTCAACAAGTATTTGGATGAGTATTTCATTCCATTTACTCTGATGATATGTCAGACATTATTTTTCTCCTTTTTTCCTTTTCCTTCTCATTATGTTCTGCAAAGAGTATTTGCACCTGTTACTTCTATACTAGTTCAAGGGTCACTATGTTTGCTTTTCAACAAGTGACCGAGCCTTTTCATTTATTCCACATTTTGTGATGGTTGTGCCTTTTGTGTCATGGTGTACATCATTTCCTCTATGCATATAGGTAATTTCACCACTATGAAGTGGCTAAACCATCATACAGAATAATTAGGCGCAAATATTGGTATCTATGGGGCAAACAAGTGAATAGACTGCCCAAACTTTCTTGCACATGGTTGATTTTATTTCTGAAATCTATATAGAGAATATATTATACCTTTCGTCCCTCGGATAAAGTGAGGGTTTATTTATATATCTATCCGCATAGTTAAATGTTCCACTATACGGAAGCAAAGACAAACATCACTGTCAATATGAACAGGGGTACTAGACGAGTCCGGATCAGCTGTACCAAGTAATGTCTGATCTGTTGTCCCAATAAAGAGATTATGCTATGTCACAATTTTTTAAGATAACTTTTTTTTCAACAAATAAAAAGATCCAGTTACAATAAAAATGAAAACCCAAATATATATCCCTCTTTCTATTCCAATTTTCTCTCTTCTTGTTTTAATTCAGTGATTCACACCTCTCTCCTCTATGAAGGATTATCAGAATGAAAAATTAAAATAAAAAAAGATTCCGAAATAAAGATCTGACCCTCTCTCCAAAATAAAACTCCCAACGTGGTTTGAGATTAGAAGTATTAGTCCTGCTAGGAAGTTGGATCTTATTATTAGGAGATATTTGGTGGATGGAAGGGGGTGTGGCTCTTAGTAAAGTTGATAGATATAAAAATTTTCATGGTGAGATCGGAGGTAAATTTGGAGAGAGCAAATTTTCAGCTCCAAAACTGGCTGAAAATGCTTTCTCCTCCCCTTTTAGGATCCCGTCACTCCAATACTCCCGTACCATATATATCATCCAAATTTGAATAAAGCCTCTTAAGATATTCTACATAGATTTATATAACTAGTCCTATACGCATGCAAGTGAATAAGATCCTTAAAAAATATTAGCAATTGAACCAATGTTCGAAAAAGCTAAAATCGGTACGAGGCATTTTTCTCTGGGCTATGCGAGGCGTAAGCCTCGAGTCGGAGCGAGGCGGAAGCCTTGATTTAAAGACCTAAAAGTCTCCAAAAAATTATGAAAAAATACTAATAAAACCATAAAATAATTCATCATTACAAATAAGGTCATAGAAAACATAAATAACCAACGTCACAGTAATGTATCATTACAAAACATCAAAATAACATAATATCATCAAGTACTTATATAGTGATCATCCATCACTATGTAAGTAATGTATCATTTGTATCTAGCGGCTTGAATAATGGATCAAATCCTAGATCATCATCCCCATCACCATCATCATCATCACTATCATCAATAAGAGGATCCTCCATGGAATCATCATCGTATCTAATAGCTCTGTCATCCTCCTCATTGTCAGTGCTAAGATCCTCAAACTCGGGTTCTTCATCAATCAATTGCAATCTCTTCCCTTTATCAATAAATAAATAAGTGAATATATATTTAATTCAAATGAATATGTTTTTTTAAAGAATACCTTAAAGGCAACTTAAGTAATGACACTAACCTTTTGACATAGTTTTTGACGGCAAAGTGTTTCTCTCTCTCTTTTGATTTCCTTGTTTACTACTTGTTCCCCGAGTCCCTTGCCCTCCAAGTGTAATCTCCCTCACATTAGTCTCTTCTCCCCCAACTGTCTTCTCATTCCCATGAGTGCTTTCACCCTCCTCCATATCATCATTCCCAGAAGTTAGTCCCGAGATATTTTCATCATTTCCCCCCGCAATCCACTCATTATCAGATGGCACATTTTCAACAACCAATGGATCTTCTTCTTCCGTTAGTGCCTTTTTCTTGATATGCCGATCTTTCAATTTCTTATTGTACATAATGTAAGCCAATGAGTTGAGCCTGGATGCGGACAGTCGATTCCTTCTCTTTGTATGTATCTATATTACAAGTAATTTAGCATTAGTGACAATGTCAGATATCATAAAATCTTAATAAATGATTTATATCTAATAAATACCTGACTGAATGTACTCCAATTACGCTCACACCCCGAAGATGAGCAAGTTAAACTCAGAATCTTCACTGCAAAGTTTCTTAATTCCGGAGTTTCATCTCCATATGCCCACCAATCAGCTGGATCAATATTAAAATATATATCAATCTTACCGGAAGCACGTTTCTTAATCAAAATGAAAGCATAACTAGACATTAATCAACGGTACTTACCGGGAGCACGTTTCTTACACGTGTTTTTGGCATTTGTGTAGCCAAATAACCCTTGCCTCAATCGGAATGCATCCATTTGCAAATCAGCTTTCTTTCTTTCCACAACGTTAGGAATAAGCTTGTCCATACAAGAGTACAATCCCACCTTAACTTCCGCATTTGCATAGAAATTGTCTTCATATTGAAAATGAGGATTCAAATAATATGCAGCAGCGTGCAAATGATGATGTAACTGATTATCCCACTTAAAATCTATTATGCTCCATATCTCTTTATAGGCCCCCTCATTATTATCCAGATTTTTTGCAATATCTTCTTTTGCATTGTCCATGGCACCATATAAAAATCTCATTCCCGGCACCTTCTCTGAATCTGCCATCCTCAATACACCTACTAGAGGTTTTGTGGTCTTAATTGCATATCCCACGCTACCCCAAAAATTCCTATCACTCAGTATGATTTTTCTCGCCTCCTTACCTTCAGGTTTTTTTGCCCAAGCACAATTTGCCCACTCCCTAGATGTAAACATAGCCTCCAAAGGCTGTCTCAAACTATGCATACTCGCAGTTAAATAAGCAAATGACAAATCTAGTGGTAATTTGGTCAACAAGGTCTTTATTAGTGTTTGCCCTCATCAATGCCAAGACCCATCCATGATTATATATGAAGTTGCTTACCTACATAATGACATTCATCAAAAAATAATAATAATTCAAGTATTCATTGAATAAAAAAATTATACCCAAATAATAATAATAGTAATTACCTTCTTTGCCTTTGTCAAAGCATTTTTATGTCGAGGCAACTCTCCAAGCTTCTCAAGCATCAAATCAATGCAATGCGCAAGACTGCCGGTGTCCACCACATACGTGGCCTCTTCTCCATTAACATCCTCTCCGCCGCCTTATAATTAGATGCATTGTCCGTGACTACTTGAATGACAATGTCTTCTCCCACTTCCTCAACAACCTCATCAAGTAGTTTAAACATCAAAGTAGCATCTTTAATTGCATCAGATGCATCAACAGATTTCAAAAATACAGTTCCATGGGGTTGTTTACAAGAAAGTTTATTAGTTGTCTTCCCCTAATATCTTTCCAACCATCCGACAAGATTGACACCCCCGTATGTGCCCAAGTCTTTTTTACCTCCTCAACAAAGGCCTTTGTAGTCTTCTCTTCCTCCTTCAATATCCAAGAGCTAAGCTCGTATGGGGTAGGGGGTTTCAAAGCACGACCATAGTTCCCAATAGATCGACACATATTTATAAATGAAGGACTATCAGCAACATTGAAGGGAATCCCGTTTTCAAAGAAGAATCGACCTATATCAAGACAGACTGCATTACGAGCCTCCTTTGAAAATACGGTACGCCTTGTAGTAGCATCATCATCACCAGCATCAACATCCACAACAAATCTGTCCATGGGTCCCCGAACTCCCCTCTCGGAGGCACTACCCACGCTTGAACCTCCCATTCCCAAGGATGGATGACTACCATAATAAGACCCACTTTGTATTTTTTCAGCTTCATCTCTTTGTCTTTCCTCCTTGGAGTCCAAATTTTTCTTCATATATGAAGCAATCTCTTCCTTCACTTCACTTGGTACTTTTTTGCAAGCCTCGACGTTACTATGATTTCCCACAAGATGTTTTTTTAATCTTGTAATCCATCATTTACAAATTTTCTTACAAAAATTACATTCCACATATAAATGAGCTTTATCAACTCCAGGGGCTGCGGTGCCATATTTCCATGCAGGATCTTTCTTACCCATAATCTTAATTCACTGTAATAATAAAAGCAGTTATTGACAGTCTAAAAAATCAAATGGAATTATCATATACTATTTACACAATAACATTCACTGTAATAATAAAATCAATTGTTATTGACAGTTTAAAAAATCACTGTAATAATAAAATCAATTGTTATTGACAGTGTACACTATTAAAACAATAACAATTAAAACTAAAACTCAGAACATTCACTACAGTCGGCGTCTCGGCTACAAAAAAGACGCGAGGAGAAGAGGAACTCAGAGCCTCGATTGAAGGAGAACTGTCAGTCGCTACAAGAAAGACGCGAGGAGAAGAGGAACTAAGAGAAGAAAACAGAAACTAAAGTCGCGACTCTCGATCGAAGGAGAAGGAGAAGTCTCGCGAAGGAGAAGCCCAGGAGAAGCCCAGAAGTAGAAGAAGTAGAAGAAGAAGAAGAAAGTGGAGGCGGAAGATACCTGAAAAGTCGATCGACGAGAAGTCTCGCGTTCAATAAGGTAATATCTGAAAAGTCGATCTGATATTAGGTCTTTTTTTATGCGAAAACAAGGCGTACGCCTCGCGACGCCTCGAGGCGCGATGCCACGAGGCGCAAGCTTCGGCAGATAAAGGCGTGTTTTCGGCTTAGTCCAGAGAAGGCGGAAGCCTCGCAAACCTTTTCCTCCGCCTACGATGAGGACAGCGCACGAGCGCTATTTGAACATTGAATTGAACCTGTGGTAAAATATCCTCTATTTTTAATCTTTCCAAAGATATACCTTTGGAGAGAGAGAGAGAGAGAGAGAGGAGAGAGAGAGAGAGAGAGAGAGAGAGAGAGAGAGAGAGAGAGAGAGAGAGAGAGAGGAGAGAGGAGAGAGACGTGAATTGGAAGAAAGAAGGATTCCTTAATCACTGAATTAAAATAGGAAGATAGAGAATTGACAGTGAAAGAGGAAGACCTAATTTTTTTGAATCTATATTTTTATGAAACTTTACTCATTTTTAAAAAAAATTAAATTTTTTTTTTCCAAAAAATAATATTAATTTTTATAACTTTTAATTTCTTTTTGAAAATAAATTGAATTAGTTTTTTATTTATCTTTTACTATTTTTGTATTTTAATTTCTATTTTTTAGTTTTGTTTTAAAATTTCTAATATTAAGAATACATATAATAATAGTAAAGACAAAACGGGTAACTTGGAGGGATATAAGTGCAAAAAATGTCAAATTGGGTAAAGACAAATGGGTCAGGTTGGGTCAATTTTTGGTCGGGTTACAGTTAAATCGGGTAAAAGGAATGTAATCGACAAAAATGTTATTTTAAGGGCCTAATTGACGAAAAATGAACTTTAGGGACAATTTTAAAAGTGGGTGGCAACTTGGAGTGACATAAATGTCATTCATCCATTTATTTTTTATTTAATCTTTTCGGTATACCTTTGGAGAGAGGAGAGATACTAAACATACATCAGCACACATTGATGCGGAACGGAAGATGAATATCAAGAAATTAATTATTAATTTTGTATTGTTATTTTTAGATAAATATTTCATAATTAATTTAATTATTTATTACTTGTTTTAAGTAGGATATTCTATTAGATTTAATTATAGTAGTAGATTTTAATTAGAAGATTGTTTCCTTAATAAATTAAGTTTAAATATTTTTATGTTCACTGATGGAAGAATAAGGTGGGGTTGAGTTGAAACAGTTGGTTAGCCAGTGATACGCACATAATGTTAATTGAACTGGTATTAGATAAGTTCATGTGATGACCTATTTCAGTTGGTCTATCAAAGAAAACCGGAAGACATGAAACGCAGGAAAGTCCAGGTTTTTTTTATGTTTGAGATCACTGGCACTGCGAAAGTTTGTCCTTATCGTATGCATGCTATGCCTTTTATTGCTATGTGGTCAAAGATCTTGAAGGAACAAAAGAAAAAACTAATATATAGATGCCCTGCTTAATGTATTTGGTTTCAACTTGCATCTTGGACCCTCAGCTACTACTTTGACAAGCTGGCATCTTCTGGTCACTTTTTGTTCACTTCACGTGGCATTATGGATGAAGCTGTTCGAGCACAACCCTTTTGACCCAAGAGCTGTCATGGGTTTTGGGATATTGAATGGAACATCCATTGGACTTCTGAATCTTAGCCTGGGTTTCAATTCGGTTGGTTTTTACCAGGTGAAGTTCTATTTTGCTTAAAGTATTTTATGTTTCGCTACTGCATCAACACTTAATCACTCTGTAGCTTAAATTATTTCTCTTGATGTCCCAATTCCTTCTCTCTTTTTTTTTCCTTTTCTTTTGGCAAGTGAAACAAATAGAGGCTTTAGGGCTGTTCAATATGTGGAAGGCTGCTACATGTGTCGTGTTTGTTACCTTCGAACGATGAGCACCCAATTGCAAAAAGTATTCTGAATAATTATGTGCTAAGATATTATATCATCCAAATGCAATCTTCAAGTCGCATCGATATAAAAAAGTTGTTTCATGTCGAATCAAAATGTTATGGATATGATAGAAATTTCATTCTTGTCCTAATCATATCCAATAGAACATATATAAGACGCTGGTTTTTCTGATTTTTTTTTTGTAAAAAGTTTTGAGTGTCGGTTTCTGAACCTTTACTCTCATGCTTAATTATTGTAGATGACAAAACTGGCAATCATCCCCTGTACGGTTCTTTTGGAAACTCTTTTCTTCAGGAAGAAATTCAGGTTAGGTTTTCTATTTTAATCATAACTCAGTCTGTTCAAACTAAGGTACTATCCACCCTATGCTATGCTGCGGATTTTTCATTTCTTGGTGCAAATGTGTTATTTTATTATTTTTTGGGTTTTTATCTTGTGAAACACTAGTTTATCCAAAAATCTCAATAAATTGATATTAGATCATTCTTTGGATGATCTATTATGCCATAAAGACCAACTTCTGAAGACCATCTTGTATAATAGAATTACTGATTGGGTATGTATGGTTTTTAGA
Organism: Panax ginseng; assembly: GCA_020205605.1. Classification (NCBI taxonomy): domain Eukaryota; kingdom Viridiplantae; phylum Streptophyta; class Magnoliopsida; order Apiales; family Araliaceae; genus Panax; species Panax ginseng. Next base: position 183,057 of record CM035138.1, read on the forward strand.
AATATTTTTACCAGTTGTGCTCTTTGTTAAGCATGCTTTAACTTGCTCTGTCAAAATTGAGAAGTTGTAGTATGTGAACACTCGTATATACATGTAGTTCATATGTAGTAGGCCTGGTCAAAGTGTATAGTCTTGGTGCAAAAAATGTTTGAAATGTTTTGACAACTAATGCACCAACATGCATCTTCCCGATACATTCTTTTTTGGATTAAAATCATCTTCCCGGAGAGTTTAGTCTAATTGTTTTAATCTTTTGCATGATATTGTACAAATATATCTGTCACAATTCTCAAAAAGGAAATAAACTGATTTTCTCTCTTTTCTCCTCTCCAAGAAGGAAAACAAAGATGATCTACTAAATTGCTGCTCATACCGGTGCTCATGCAATCCAGTGGCGGACCCATAATTTTTAGAGTGGGGTCACAATCGTCGTAAAAATAAAATAAAATAAATTTAAAGTAATCAAAACTTAAACTTAATATCGCCATCTAGACCTCCACAAATTGTATAAACTCGTAAACTTGTCCTACTTGATTGATCCAATTATAAAAAGAGATGTTATGTAGATAACCTAATTTTAAGCATGGGTAGTTAAATTTTAAATTAAAAAGTGGCGTTATTTAATAAGTTTCAATAATTAAATTGTATAATTAGTAGTATTTTTTATATCATTTGTATAAATTATAATTATATTTACTAAACAAATAACTTTTCTAACTAATTTTAAAAGAGGGCACAGAGGGTGAGAGACACCTCACATTCTTGCGTTAATTGTTCTTTATATTTGTACGATAGCTCACACAATTATATGTGGTATCCCTCGCCTCCCTTTTGCCATTTTAAAATTATAATATCACAATTAACTTCGATTTTTTTTTTAAAAATTCTCATTTCTTGAAACTTGGCAGTAATGACACGAAATATGAATCATGGATTGAAACTTGGCAGTAATTACACGAAATATGAATCATGGATAGTCATCTAGATTAATTCCTTTCTAATTGCCAGCATGTCCTAATTTATTATACCATCTTTCAATTTATAAGATCATTATTGATTTTTTGAAAGTTAATTTAAAATATTTTTAAATACCAAATTCACTTAGAATTATAAATTAATAAATTTTCTAATTAATAATACTTCTTAGATAGTTTAAAATATTTATCGACTAAACATAGGTAAATATCTATCAATTTTGAGTTTGAATGTATTCAATTTGATTTTCAAAAAGTCAATAATGGTATTATAAATTGGATATTGGTGAGTATAAAACTTAAACATGCAATATATAAGAGGCATACACATACTCCTTGCTGGCACACACACACACACACACACACACACACACACACACACACACACATATATATATATATATATATATAGGAATTGATCCTTGAAAAACGTTAGCTATTAACACTGTTTCAACTAACGCTAATCTAGCCGTCCAATATTAGAGTTAATGGCTGAGATGAATGCCCACCGCTAGAGGGAGAGAATGCCACCAATAAATATTAGATCGCCGCTAGTCCTCTAACTACCAAACAGAGAGAATTTTTAATTTGGCCCAGGCCCGGTAGTTAGAGGAGTAATGACAACAATTTTTTTTTGGCTTAATTACATTATCCTGATTATCCTCCCACAAACTACTTATTAATCAGTAAATAAAATAATAAAAAATTATAAGTATAATCAGTAATTATCCTTATACTTATTAATAAAATAAATATGTATAAGGATAATTAATAATTATCGTTTTATGATTTTTAATTATAAATAAAAAATAGTGATTGAATTTATATTATATTCTTACTCAAATATTTAAACTCAATCACTATTTCCTATTTATAACTAAAAATTATAAGACGATAATGTAATTAAGCCAAATTTTTGTTGTTGGCCGCTAGAGGGAGTAGCGGCCAACAAAAAAATTTTGTCTGGCCGCTAGAGGGAGTAGCGGCTGGGCCCTCATCTCAGCCATTCACTCTAATTTTGGACGGCTGGATGAGCGTTAGTTGAAACAGTTCCTCTGGCTAACGTTTTCCACGGATCATTTCCCTATATATATATACATATATATATATAAATAAATATAAGAATGAGCCAATGAGGGAGTCATATATAGCCTAATGATTAATCTGCAACCATGTAGCCCAATAGCTATTTAACCCATAGTAGTATATAAGAGAAAAAAAATTGAGTGACTGCACTTGCAGTCACAGGCACCACCTGCCACTGATGCAATCTGAAGCTGCTATAAGTCATGCGATTTTAGCTTTGTGAAGATTAATTTGTTAAATTTGAAACTTACCTCAAATCTTGTGAGTTTGTTGAAACATGGGTCTAGGCTAGTAGAATCATGCAACTCATTTGTGTCTGTCTATTGCAATTATACATAAGGAAGCAATTAAGCAATTAATTTCAGAAGTTCTTATTATTTTGGACTCCTTTTCGGGTCAAGTTGTTGCTGGGCAGGTTGTTGTCAAATCATCTAGTAGCTCCCTTCAATACAAAATCTAATACTTTTGACAAAGGGGCATATATTGATTCGAGCGATAGCTCCGTGGAGGAATCCAACAATGTTGCAGATGATGATGCATATTGGGATCTAGATACAGCATCTGATGAGCTTGAAGATCTTCTTGTTACTAGTTTGCAATGTCAGGAGGATTGTTGTGAGGGTTTGTTGGGAATAGGTGGAGCTGACTTGTTTGAGAGTGATGGGGACTCGAAGGTTGAGGGTTTAAAGACTCAAGTGGAGGAGAATATGCGGGATCTGGTTGTACATGGGCAAACTTTGGATGATAGAGATAATTTTGTTGGGTTTGCACCTCGTCAGAATTTAAGTAGTAATATTGTGTATTCAGAGACTATCAACATAACTTTGACGAAAGACAGACTATTGTGCCTTCTTCTGTACATTCTCCTTTGCATTCTGATGCTCCTAATATTTCTGTTCGGCAAAAAGGGGTAATACCCCACTGTGGTTGTCCGAGTTTAAGTATTACTCCATTGAACTTTAAAAAAATAGAATTAGCACTGAACTTTTTAAAATTATTAACTAGGCCATTTCGTCCAAGAATTTGGACGGACGTCAAATTCCATCTCTTATATTCATACGTCAAATTCCTTTTCATTTTTGCTTCCGACGTGGATTTTTTACCATCGACTAAACTTTGTGTTTTTTTTTTTCTTTTTTTCTTTTTTTCTTTTTTTCTTTCTCTTCATCTTCAACCCAGAAAACGCATCTCTCTCTCTCTCTTCATCTTCAACCTAGAAATCCCAAGTTGAAACCCTATATATATTCCTCAAATTGATTACAACTTCTTTTTCTTTCCATCTCTTCTTTATTTTCAACACTAGATATATTCCTCAAATTGATTATAGAGAAACGGGGGCAAAAAGATGATAGAAGAACTAGAGTTTCAGAAACTTAAAAAAAATAGGATTAATATGCTACAAAAAATTAGGGCTTTTATTGGGTAATTAATTCCCACGCTACTGTGCACCAGTCCTGCTTCTCATATGGATGCATCGTCGACAATTATACCTTCCAATGCTATGATTTTCAGTGCTTCCCTGAGTCGACCCAGTGAACCCAACAAACATGAAATCGTTCATGTACTGATTGAGATCGAGAGTGGAGGATAAAATGGGTTCTTTGGAATTGAGAATGGAGTAAGATATCGATATGTTGAAGACCTGAGTTGAACCGGAGTAATCAATTCACGAATTGACCAGGTTATCGCTTTTGAGATCAACTTTGATGGATTCTAAATCACCCATTTGTGTTGAGACTAAATAGATGATAAACATAAGTTTTGTAGTAGTGGGCGATGTGTGATTAAGGATTTAGGGCAATGAAATTAAACCCATATAAAGAAGTAACCAGATGAAGAACTTAGGAAGAGAAATATGAAAATGAAAGAAAATCAAAATTTATTCTTCTTTCTTTAAATTCTTATGTGGTTGCCAAATCATTGACCACATAACCAAACATTTTGTTATCTCATTTTCTCTTGCTGTCACATGTAAATATGCAGTCCAATTTAACGTCCGTCCACTGAATAGTCCAATTAATAATTTTTAAAAAGTTCAATGTGCCAATTCTATATTTTAAAAGTTCAGTGGGGTAATTCTTATACTCAGACAACCACAGTGGGATATTACTCCTTTTTGCCCTTTCTATTCCTTCCCTCAATTTTAGTGGTTGTAATAATTTAGTGGTGGATGATTTTTCAAGTCCTGTTGGGGGGAGCTAAAGTTAATGGCAGGGAATTTTACTGATTCCTTTGGATGGTAAGCTTGTTTGTTTGATACCGAATTGCCAAAGGCAAGGAGGGGATAAGGGAGAAGTCTTGGTCATTAATCCTTTTGGGGCGATGGATTAGGACAGGCCGACAAGGATCCTCAAGGACTGTTGGATAGGATGGGGATTAGGTTGGTTAGTCCGACGGGACATAATGTCAGTGTTCAGGGTCTAAGTTTATTGAGAGTGGTACTAAGAAGAAAAGGTGGAGTAAAGAGTTGCACCTGCTTCGGTCATCAGTGAACCGTAGGGAGGTTTTGGGAAGGAGAGGCGGTCTTATAAAATATTTCTTATGAAGATTGTAAGTTGGAACGTAAGATTGGGTTGGTCGTTCTACATCAGGTTACTGTTCATTTGTTGGAGGTAATCTTATTACTTACGTAGTAAGAAATAGTCCGTGGTAGCAAGATCTAGTGCTGAGGCGGAATATCGAGCTATCGCCTTGGGTATATGTGAACTAATGTGGCTTCAAACTTTACTAGAAGATTTGGGTGTTACAACTAAAAGGCCTATGTAGTTATTTTGTGCTAATAAGGCAGCCATTAGTATTGCAAACGACCCAATATAACACGATAGAACGAAGCACATTGAGATTGACATGCACTTCATCAAAGAAAAATTAACTAGTGGTCTTATTTGCTTACCTTTTGTCAAAATAGAAAATCAGCTTGCTGATATTTTGACTAAGGGTCTTAGTAGTAAGATGTTTCATCCACTATGTTTCAAGTTTGGTATGCGAGACATCTATACACCAACTTGAGGGGGAGTGTTAGAACATATGACAGAGATATACCATAATTGTAGCTTCCTTAATCAGTGTGTACACATTACTGTAATTTAAGAATTACCATAACTGTGATTAGGATGTTTGTGTATATATATATATATCAATTAATGTAATAGAAAGAATAACTTGAATGAAATCAGCCTCTCAATTTCTTCAGTCATCATATTATACATTGTTGCTAAATTTTTTAAAGTGATTTGTTTAATATTTAATGCAACATCCCAGTCCCACATCGAAAGATAAGGGAAAAATTTGTCTGCATGTAAGGAAATAAGTTACGACCAATAGTACATTCAAGTCATGACCTTTTAGGTTAGTCTGTGGTGGGCTAAGATAACCCAAGAAAATACTATTGGGTCAGTGGTTTAAGGCCTTATTTGGATGGATTTGATTCGATTCGGATTTGGGATTTGATCCGAGATTTGTTCTGAACTCAAGATTCGACTCAGGTTGTTTCATATGATATCAAAGCCGACTCTTGAAAGGTCGGGTCGGGTCATCCGATCGGGTTGTCGGAGATGGGGACACAAAGACCGGTGGTATTATCCCACAATGGAGAGAGGGAGGTCCGGAGGTGGGGACACGAAGTCAGCCGGTATTATCTCACAATGGCTAGAGGCAAAAATATGTGGACCGTGTGTGGGATCGGTTCTGACGGGGATGTCAGAAATTTAAGTGGGAGAGTTTGTAACACTCCAGTCCCACATCGAAATATAGGGAAAAAATTTGTTTACATATAAGAAAATAAGTTACTACCAATATTATCTTCAAGTCATGACCTTTTGGACGAGTCTGTGGTGGGCTAAGATGATCCAAGAAGATACTATTAGGCCAGTGGTTTAAGGCCTTATCTGGATGGATTCGATTCAGACTTGAGATTTGATTCGAGATTTGTTCCAGACTCTGAATTTGACTCGGGTTATTTCATTTAATCACTAGAGTATATGAATATTTTTGTATAAATACATTCAACAGTATTATTCATTCCGTTTTTTATTAGACTGCATATTTAAAATTACCAAATAAAATTTTCAAACCGTTTAGAGGGTTAAATAGTAAAATAGTGTCATTTAAATGTTTTACACATTAGTTACCAATCAGCTTTTTAGGTTTAGATGCTCTTTCATTATAATTTATTGAGATATACTAACCATCCCCAACTAATCTAACCAAGTCCTATTTGGTTACTTGGAGCTTCATGTATAAGACTGAAACATCAAGCTTTTAAAAAGTATGTTTCAACTCCTTTTTACTTTCCTCGTGAGTATCAGTATGTTTTAAATTGTTAGCATTTGTGACTTGATCTACTCTTTATGTATAATGTATTTGTACCTGAGTAGTATGCATGCTCATATACTTCCATGATCGCTATATGCAGTAGGAACGTTCAGCTTTCGCTTACTGTCCTTCTCTTGGGCGTTGGAATTGCAACTGTTACTGACTTGCAGCTCAATGTCGTTGGTAGTGTCTTATCTCTGCTTGCCGTGGTTACAACCTGTGTTGCCCAAATTGTATCCAAGCTGAAGTGACTTTGACTTTCACAAGCATGTTTATTCTTTATTTGCTTCCATGTTTTTTGACTAAATAAAAATTGTTTCTGGTCCTAAAAGAAACCTTGTTTTTCAAGAAATTGAAGAATTATCATTTTGTGGTTGTGTGCCATGTTCAACTCCGTGGTCATTGTAAATCCTTTATTAGTTGCTGTCAGATGACCAATACCATCCAGAAGAAGTTCAAGGTTTCTTCAACCCAGCTCCTATATCAATCCTGCCCCTATCAGGCAATCACGCTGTTTCTTGTAGGCCCGTTTGTTGATGGGTTTTTGACAAATAAGAATGTATTTGCTTTCAATTATACCCCTTATGTGCTGGTGAGATTCAAACCCTCTTATCTTTTTTGTTTTCCTGGAGGCAGTTGAATATTGCATGAAATTTTATTCCATCTCTGTATTATTTTCATTGCAGGCATTCATTGTGCTATCCTGCTTAATATCAGTTTCTGTAAACTTCAGCACCTTTCTGGTAATTGGAAAGACATCTCCAGTAACTTATCAGGTCCTAGGACACCTAAAAACATGCCTAGTTTTGGCCTTTGGCTATATTCTGCTCCGAGACCCATTTAGCTGGCGGAACATTCTAGGCATCCTGGTTGCTGTTGTTGGGATGGTACTCTATTCTTATTATTGCACTCGTGAGACCCAACAGCAGAAGGCCAGTGAAGCATCAGCACAGTTGTCCCAGGTGAATAATCACTTTTGTAGCTTTCTGCTGTAGTGATTTAGGTTTTTCTTGATCAACTTATCAGATGAAAATGAAATATGTTCAAATCCATATTTACTTTGTAGTTTGTGATATATTCTGAGAGAAATAAAATCTGGATTACTGATCTTCTTCTCTCTCTTTTTTCTTTTTTTTTTTTATGGATGCAGGCAAAGGAAAGTGAAAGTGATCCATTGATTAATGTAGAAAACGGAGGTGATATTCAGAAAGCCCCAGCATGGAATTCAAACAAGGACTTGCATGCATGAAGTTTCCTTAAAATGTAATTACTTAAATCAACCTAGTTCAGAGATTTCCTATACGAGGAAGGATCAATTACAGTGATGAAGATGTCACTTAAAGCAATTAAGGGCTCGTGGGAATTTTGAGGAAAAAGAAAATAATACTCTTTGGTACTTAGAGGAGCTATAAAGGAGACGTTTTGTTGATTACTAGAATTTATGGTACTGGCTTTGTACGAGTTAACTATTCCACTACATAATTATTTGGAAACATACGGCAATCCCCCATATGATTCTATTAATTTTAGTAGACTGCATATGGCTGAAAATAGTATAAAATGTTATAAAACTTTAGCGAAGTGTATAAAATATATTCTTATAATTGCTGCACAAATTTAGAGAGAATAAGCAAGAGAAAAGAGAGAGAGAGAGAGAAATTCTTCAAAGAATTCTTCTTCAGAGAAGTTTTCTACTCTTTTTTTTTCTTCAGTTATCAATCCTTTATATAAGCGCAAGGCTGAGTAGTCATGGGAGAGAAGGGACAAGAGATGGGAGTCACGGGAGAAAAAGGAATGAGAAAAAGGGGGGACAATTCCTAGGGAAGTAGGTAATCAAGATTCTAACACTTTCCCTGATTTCCTACGATAGAAGATTATGTCTCATTAAAAATTTTGTTAAGAAAATTCAGTGGAAAAAATTTAACAAAAGAAAAAAGAGTACATATCTTTTACATAAATATCTTAATTGACTGTCTCGTTAAAATCTTGTCAGGAAAAATTCATTGGGATAAAAATCGTGACTAAGGAAAAAGAGTACAGTCTTTCCCTCAAAAGGAATTTCATTACTCCTTGATGAAATGTTGTCATAAGTCTTTCAGTCGACACATTCCGATCCTTTTTCGAAGTTTTGTAAACGTTGCATTTGGTAGCGACTTTGTGAATAAGTCGGCTAGATTATCACATGATCGAATTTGATGCACATCTATATCACCCTTCTTTTGTAGCTCATGAGTGAAGAAGAATTTAGGTGAAATGTGCTTTGTTCTATCTTCCTTGATGTACCCTCCTCTAAGTTGAGCAATGCATGCAACGTTATCTTCATACAAAATTGTAGGAATGTCTTTGATTGATGGTAATCCACATGACTTTTGAATATGCTGAATAATTGATCTCAACCAAACACACTCTCTGCTTGCTTCATGTATAGCAAGAATTTCTGAGTGATTTGAAGATGTAGCTGTCATGGTTTGCTTTGTGGATTTTCAGGATATAGCCGTGTCACAATATGTAAATACATAACCTGTTTGTGATCTTCCATTGTGTGGATCTGATAAATATCCTGCATCGGCATATCCAACCAATTGCGACGTTGAATTTCTTGGATAAAATAACCCAAGATCTATACTTCCACGGTGGTATCTCAAAATATGTTTGATCCCATCCTAATGTCTCTTAGTAGGAGAAGAACTGTATCTTGTAACAAGTTGACAACAAAAATAATATCAGGCCGTGTACAGTTTGCAAGATACATAAGAGCACCTATTGCATTTAGGTATGGAACTTCTGGTCCAAGAACTTCTTCCCCACTTTCTAGAGGCCGAAATGGATCTTTATCAACTTCTAAAGATCGAACAACCATCGGGGTAGTCAAAGGATGAGCTTTATCCATATGAAAACGACTGAGAATCTTTTCAGCATATGTAGATTGATGAACAAAAATTCCAGATGCTAAATGCTCCACTTGTATTCCTAAACAGAATTTTGTCTTTCCAAGATCTTTCATTTCAAATTCATCTTTTAAATAAATAGCAGTTCTTGTGAGTTCTTCAGGAGTACCTACAAGATTCAAATCATCCACATATACAGTAATAATGGAAAATTCACTTTGTGATTTCTTAATAAAAACACATGGACATACTTGATCATTTATATATCCATCTTTTATTAAATAATCACTAAGTCGATTATACCACATCTGATCGACTATTTCAACCCATACTGATGAGCGTTGTAACTTGATTGAATATATGTGGACGTGGCCTTTGTGATTCAAACCATTTTCAATCCTTTCGTGGATTCTCATGTAAATCTCATCGCCAAGTGAGCATATATAGGTATGTTGTTACGACATCCATCAGACGTGTTTCCAAACCTTCCATGGTTGCCATACCTATCAGAAAGCGAAAAGTGACTCCATCCATTACTGGAGAGTATGTCTCCTGATAATCAATACCAGATTTGTGAAAACCCTTGAGCTACAAGTCGGGATTTGTTTCTCACAATTTCATTTTTCTCATTTCGCTTTCGTACAAATACCCATTTGTTTCCAACCGGGATTACGCCCAGCGGTGTTTGGACTACTGGTCCTAAAACTTCTCTTTTCAATAGAGATTGTAGCTCAGTTTGAATAACATCTTTCCATTTTGGCCAATCTTTTTTTTTCCGACATTCTTCCACGTTTTGTGGTTCAGGATCCGTGTCAGGAATCAAAGTAATATCTGATGCTATAGAGAAAACAAATATATCGTCAATCATGACTTTGCTTCGATCCCATATTTTCTCATCATGTACATAATTTATCGAGATCTCTCGTGTTCATCTCTTATCCCTTTATCGAGATTTTGAACCTCTCCTGGGCTATTCCCACTCTTGGAATATGTGCTTCTTCTGGAGCGATTTGTACCTCTTCTGGGGCTATTTTCACTTTTGGAATAAGTGCTACTTCTGGAGTGGGTATTCCTTCAGGGATTCCCTTATTTGCTTTTGATATTCGTGGTATAGTGTCTTTTGCACCAACCGGTCTTCCACGCTTTTGGCGTGGTTTAGATTCTTCTATTATCTTATTCGTCAATTCTCCAAGAATTGATTTTTCAATAGGTATTTCTATCCTTGCTGGAGTATTCACTGCAGGTGTATGTGACTTTATCACTTTTCTAGCATCATTAAATGCGTCTGGCATTTGATTAGCAATATTTTGTAAATGAATGATTCTTTGAACTTCAATTTCACATTGTCCTGTACGAGGATCAAGTGAATTTAAATCTGATGCATTCCATGATATTTCAGAGGGTTTTTTATTTAAAATTTTCCCTCCTCCTAATGTTGGAAATACAGATTCATCAAAATGACAATCTACATAACGTGCAGTAAAAACATCTCCAGTTAAAGGTTCAAGATATCTGATAATAGAAGGAGAATCAAAACCAACATAAATACCTATTCTTCGTTGGGCTCCCATCTTAGTTCTTTTGTGGAGGTGCAATTGGAACATATACTGCACTTCCAAAAACTCGAAAGTGTGATATGTTGAGTATTTGTCCAAGAACTAACTGTAGAGGAGAGAATTTATGAAGAGCCATTAGTCTTACTCGAATGATAGCTGCAGCATGAAGAATTGCATGACCCCAAATTGAGGTAGGCAAGTTAGCCCTTAACATTAATGGTCGTGCAATTAGTTGAAGTCTTTTTATTAAAGATTTAGCTAAACCATTTTGTGTATGAATATGAGGAACAGAATGCTCAATGGAGATTCCAATAGTCATACAAAAATCATTAAAAGTCATTGATGAAAATTCAGCTGCGTTATCAAGTCGAATTGACTTGATTGTATGATCAAAGAACTGAGCCCGTAACTTGATTATTTGAGCAAGAAGTTTTGAGAAGGCAAAGTTTTGAGAAGAGAGAAGACAAACACGAGACCATCTAGTTGAAGCATCTATTAAAACCATGAAATATCGAAATGGGCCAGACAATGGGTGAATAGGTTCACAAATGTCTCCTTGAATTCTCTCTAGAAATTTTGGGGCTTCTTTATAAACTTTTACTGGTGATGGCCGAACAATTAATTTTCCTCGAAAACACGCAGCACAAGGAAATTCACTACTAGGAAACACCTTCTTATCTTTTAGAGGATGACCAGTAGAATTTTCAATAATACGACGCATGCATCATGAAGTACTGGACGACCGGAGTCTTTCATGCCAAAGCATAAGGGATTTGGGATCTATGATTTTTTGGAATCATAACATTATGAGACTCAATTGCTCTAATTCTCATAGTATATAATCCAGAAGAAATTGAATGAAGTTTTTCTAAGATATTCTTTTTCTCAGAAATAATAGAAGTAATGAGAAGATATTCATTATCATTCTCATTGGTTGTTTCAATGTGAAAATAATTTAGTCGAATATCTTTAAAACTAAGCAAATTTCTTCTTGATTTATTAGAATATAGAGCATCTTTGATAAAAACTTGTGTCTCATTTGGTATCAAGAAACTAGCTTTTCCAAATCCCTCGATTAAATTTGATGTGCCAGAGATAGTTCCTATATTTCCCTCACTTTGATCAACAGTGAAAAATATTTCTCATTTCAAGGATTGTATGAGTTGTCAGACCGTTCGCTAAACATATATCCTACATATCCATTAAAATGGTCGACACATATAAAAACATAAATAAAAAAAAGTTACATTTCAAATATAATTTTATTCATGAAAAACATATATCATATAGAATGAAAACTAATAATATTATACATGCAAGGTGTTTAATTAAAACAAGAAATTAAACGATATCCCAAAAGATACTCTCGGAAGGTTCAGTAATATCATCAACCTTTTCCTCATTGTTGGTCATTAGTGAATCATCAACAATATTCAATTGATGATTAACAAAGTTTGTTTCTGCCTCCATTACTTTGTTCTTTTGAGACTTACGGAATAAATTAGCCAGATGCCCTCGGCGTCACGGTGCACGTGACAATGCCCATTCATCCCACACCTAAAAACAAACATCCGATTTGTTCTTTTTCGTGTTGCATTTTCTTTATTTTTACCCGACTCGACACTGCCACTTACGGTGGCTTCGAATTGTCATGCTCGAATTTGTTGTTACGATGGCCTCGTTTATTCTTTATTCCCTAAGGCTTCTTATTATATGACCATCTCTTGTCACGTTTATTCTGCTGGAATGATGTGTTGTTAATATCTGGCAATGGGGTAGCAATTGTTGGGCCGCATTTGATGGTTTTTCAACAACAATTCATTATTCTTTTCTGCAACAAGGAGGATAGACAACAATTCACTGAATTTTGTGAACTTACTCTGTCTATATTGTTGACACGGAATTATGTTGGTGGGATGAAAAGTTGAGAGTGTTTTCTCTAACATTTGGGAGTCAGAAACTGGATCTCCGCACAAAGCCAAAGTAGAGGTTATTCTATAAACATTGGAACTATATTCCGTAATTGATTTGTAATCTTGTAGCCTTAAATTAAGCCACTCAAATTTGGCATTCGGGAGAACAATCAATTTTGGTGATCAAATCTTTTCTTCATTGTGTCCATAAAGACAAAGGATCTTTCGATCGTTAAATACTCGACCTTTAATCCTTCATCAATATGGTGAAGAAGAAAAATTATAGCTTTTGCATTTTGTGCCGAAGTAGCTGTATTTCCTGATTCAATGGTATTTTCTAACTCATTTGCACTAAGGTGCAATTCTGCATCAAGTGCCCAAGCCAAATAGTTGTCTCCAGATATTTTCAAAATAGAAAAATCTATTTTTGCCAAGTTTGCCATCTATTCTGGGTTAAAACACAATTATTATTTATTAAAACAATAAATAATTGCATGTATGAAATATGAAAAATAAACTACGTCACGACCTCAATTGGTGATAAAATGCAAATATAAATATTCTTATATTTATGTTATTGGCATAATGCAAATGGATCTTCACCCGACATGCGGTAGTTCGCATAAACAGATTATTCCAACAGAATAATAAGTAATGGAATAACATAAGAATTTCACCACGCATACCAGTAGTCACAGAAAGGTGAGTTATTCCAATGTAATAATAAATACTGGAATAAGAAATGATGGAACCGGTCAAGTGAAATTCACAATCGACGGTGATATTTCGGATGTAATATTAAATGCGGAATAATAAATGATGGAACCAGGTCCGGCGTAAAACGCACAGACAGGATATTCCAACAATTTAATAAGAAATGAATACAAAGGATTATTCACCAGGTATACGATATTTCACATATACAGGTTATTCCCATAATTTAATAAGCAATAAAAAGGTTCCCACCAAGTCTTGTAAGATCAACAAGGATAGATGGTACCATTGTAAATAACAGAATTTAAATGCAATTATAAGAATAAAATTATATTATTGGTGGTATAGCCAACCCGATAATATAATAATAAATTGCAAGAATTTAATTTTATCGTTAGAGCTTCGTGCTGATAACGTGTTATAAAACTTTAGCGAAGTGTATAAAATATACTCTTATAATTGCTGCACAAATTTAGAGAGAATAAGCAAGAGAAAAGAGAGAAAGAGAAATTCTTCAGAGAAGTTTTCTACTTTTTTTTTCTTTAGTTATCAATCCTTTATATAGGCGCAAGGCTGAGTAGTCATGGGAGAGAAGGGACAAGAGATGGGAGTCACGGGAGAAAAAGGAATGAGAAAAAGGGGGGACAATGCCTAGTGGAGTAGGTAATCAAGATTCTAACATAAAAGAATTAGTTGTGCCACATTTTAGTATCAGAATTGTTTCCCCATTTTATTGAAAAATCTCTAATCATCATTAAATAATATTACAAAAAATATTTAATAAAACGTACAACCTAGGGGTGAAAATGATCCCGAGTTGAATTGAATAGTATTTTGTTCAAATTCTACTTAAAACTTATTCAAGGTACTCGGATTTGAATATAATTTTGCAATTGTTGCTCTGATTTGAACTCAATTAATTCTATTGTACTCGACTCGTTTTTTAGTGAAGCTATCCGCGAACATTTGAGAGACACAAATTAGAATTGGATCATTTAT